>MU827805.1:8624-548624 GCA_029204205.1 Desmophyllum pertusum
AAAGATGACTTTCTGAAAGCTTTGTACAGGTTTGCGTTTATCAAAAGTGTTATACTAGTCATGTTCTTGTCATTTTAATTCATTGCTCGTTTGCATATCTTTGGATCCTTGTAATGCATCATCATCCTCATCTGCACCATCATCCTCTTCTTCTTCCTCTTCCTCTTCTTCTTCCTCTTCCTCTTCCTCTTCCTCTTCCTCTTCCTCTTCCTCTTCCTCTTCCTCTTCCTCTTCCTCTTCCTCTTCCTCTTCCTCTTCCTCTTCCTCTTCCTCTTCCTCTTCCTCTTCCTCTTCCTCTTCCTCTTCCTCTTCTCTTCCTCTTCCTCTTCCTCTTCCTCTTCCTCTTCCTCTTCCTCTTCCTCTTCCTCTTCCTCTTCCTCTTCCTCTTCCTCTTCCTCTTCCTCTTCCTCCTCAACGCGGGCGTACAGCGGTTGGTCAAAATGACTGTGGGCGCACAATGACAACAACAGACCGTCATCTTGAATATAACTAAACAGTCTGAAGAAGAATAGTAAAACTATTCCAAACCTTCACTTTTAAAAGACATTTTAATCTCCAAAAATCCCGTCAAAGACACATGTATTAGATTTTTATTTCACGATGAGAGGTCAAAGTTTCAAAAGACAAACTATTATTGAACTTTAATTGTATTATCTATTTTTCGGCAGATATCAAGATGGTCACAATCAGGCCTGGTTCTCAATTATTTCCACCAGCAGATGGTTAGGTGTATATATTGACATGATCTGCGTTGCTTTTGTTACGTTTGTAGTATTCCTTTCTATCGCTACCCAGTCTGGCTCAGGTAATAAATCAATTTAAAACATTTATTATCTGTACTTTTAGAAATAACTCTCACAATTAGACACTCCTTTATTCGATGAATACACAGCACGCTTTCATCTTTTAAGCTGTGACATGTTCATTTCCGTAACATTTCATTCAGTCTCAGTGTTTCACGATCAATACACTTACTGGACATCTTGTTGAGACCAGCATTTTTATAAATGCTGATAGATTTTTTTCCAGGTTAAATAAAGCTTTTATTATTATTATTATTACACTGTTGTGTTTTCTTAGTTTTGCCAATTTTACATGATAGGTAGGTGACAGGTCTTTAATTGAAGTTGATTAGTTTTCAGTAATCGTTTCATAATTAAAATTAACAAAGTACTGATTTGACTATAAAACGAGGTATTATATATGCAAACGTAACTTATACTTGGAACAAATTTTAGTTTTAAGAACTCCTGCTCTCTGGCAGTTACGGCCGGAAAGGCAGTCTCATCCCCAGATCCCGCGATCGATTCATACGCTGGGCCACAGTACGCAGTCTCAGAATTGCTTCAAAACCATAACTGATTTGGTGTATGTTGTATTCCATTTCCAGGCATCACAGCCTTGTCACTTGTATACACTCTTCAACTGGCAGTAGATACGTCACAATATGGCGTTAAACAGTGCTCAGAGGTTGAAAATTACATGACGTCTGCAGAACGTATCATCACATACACACACATTGAGCAAGAACCTGGGCATGAGTGTCATCACCATCCTCCAGAAAGCTGGCCTGAGCACGGACAAGTACGAATAAATAACCTGGATCTAGTCTACTACCAGGGTGGGCCAGAAATACTTAAAGATGTCACTTTTACTGTTGATTCGCACGAGAAAATTGGAATTGTTGGTCGCACAGGAGCTGGAAAGTCGTCATTGGTTTCAGCTCTATTTCGCATGCCTCAACCGACTGGTCATGTCATTATTGATGACGTCGATATCGGCCATATCAACATTCAAAGCTCTCGCCGAGTGATGTCAGTAATTACCCAGAATCCTATTCTGTTTACTGGTCCACTGCGCATGAACCTGGATCCTTTTGAGGAGCACAAAGACAAGGAACTCTGGGATGCATTGGAAGAAGCGAGTTTGAAGACCATGGTGGAAAAGTTACCACAACAATTGAGTGAGGAGATTAAAGAATGCGGGGCAAACTTCAGCGTCGGCGAAAGGCAACTGCTGTGTCTGGCTCGCGCTTTATTAAAGAAAAACAAAATTATTGTAATGGATGAAGCAACGGCAAATGTCGATTACAAAACAGATCAACTAATTCAAGAAACAATTCGCACAAAATTTAAACATTGCACAGTTATTACAATTGCACATCGATTGAACACCATCATAGATTACGATCGAGTTTTGGTTCTGGAAAAAGTTGTTGAATACGACAAACCTAAAAATTTACTGCAGAACGAAGAAGGACAATTCTCAAGGCTTTATCATGGCTATGCAGGTACCAATGCCGATAGCCTGAATGCAGAACAGTAATTTAGTCAAATTTTCTGAACACATAGCCTACAAAGTAGGCGTATTTATAAGTCGCCATCTTGGATTAGGAAAACATTGGAGGCTTGGGGCGAGTGCAAAAGAACGACGAAGGGAGAGGGAGTCAGGCAGAAAGGTGAGGGAGGAGGAGGGGGGGGAGGGGGCGAATAATTATTCTAACCCTCCCCAACCCCAACCCGCCCCCTTCCTCGCCCTCTTTCACTCGCCCCAACTCTCCACGTTTTGCGAATCCAAGATGGCGGCTAAACACTCGAAGGAGATAAACAATCGCAAGCCCACAAACCGCCTGCATTGCAGGCTACTGAACACATGGATTAAATTTTCGTATTGAACGTCTTTTTTATCCTTGCATACCTCTTTACATGAAACCATGCCAGGCATGTATGATAAGGGGGGAGAAGCGTCCAAATTCAAACATGTATTACACGCGCCTTTAATTGAGCGGTGGCTTACCAACGTTCTGCGGGGTTAAAATGACTCATCTTTTAACTCTTATATAAAGTGATTTTAGTAAAGTATTACTTTATTCAGTTTGTCACGAGTATAGGGCTGGGCAAAGAAAAAATTACTGAGTCCCCGACGGGAGTGGAAGCCACTCCGACTTTCGTTTGGCACATTCGCGGTCGGATTCCCTAACCG
This sequence comes from Desmophyllum pertusum, assembly GCA_029204205.1. Classification (NCBI taxonomy): domain Eukaryota; kingdom Metazoa; phylum Cnidaria; class Anthozoa; order Scleractinia; family Caryophylliidae; genus Desmophyllum; species Desmophyllum pertusum. Next base: position 11,607 of record MU827805.1, read on the forward strand.
TACAGGAGACTCGTTCCGTGATTCGTGGCGAGCTAGGCCATACAGTATAACTAGGTTCGTATGTGACACTCGTCCTGTGTACTGCTAGGCCCGGGGGGGGGGGGGGGGTACTCCCATATAACAGTGACGGGGGTGATCGCCGGAAATTTTGAAAAGAAACCCCTAAAAGGTATCAAAATCTCGTTTTGTGGGTGTGGCTCGAATTCATTTTCATCCCTAAGAGGTACCAATTCAATTCCCTGTTATATATTTTGTCCAGCTAATACCCTAAAAGGTACCGGAATAACTCTCACGGCAGTCATTTTAGATTTTAACCCTAAGCGGTACCAAATCTCGAATTTTAACCCCTAAAAGGTACGACGATCACCCCCGTCATTTTTATATGGGAGTCCCCTCCCCCCCCCCCCCCCCCCCCGGGCTGCTAGGATCAGTAATGCATGTCGAAGGAGTCTATTATTGTGAAATACAAATGAGACTCGTGGCCTAGCTCGCCACGAGTCTCCTGTAGTTCAGTGGTTAGAGCATCCGACCGATTTCGCCTTTGTCCCATACTTGTGGCAAACTGAATGCAGTTAGTTTTCATATATTTAGTTTATTTAGTTCTTTTGTATTTTCTTTATGAATTATTGATGAGTTTTGAAACTCTGATAATTATCTTGATGATCGAAAACGTTGAATATTTTTAATAACATTTTTACTTAAAATATAATTTTATTCATTTTATCCGGCGAATATGCCTATTACAGTTAGTTTAGTTACTTTGCTCCGACGAAGAGCTAACGCTCGAAACGTCAGCTTTTAGAAATCCGCTACGGCGGTTAATTTACCTTTATCAACTCCGAGTTGATAATCAACATAGACCTTATTCATAAATGGAGGCCGATTGATTATTCTTTTATATTCATGCTAATCAGCCTACCTAACCTCGTTAGCATGTGAAAAATTCAAAATAATTTTTACTCTAAAATGAGGCTAGGTAGGCTGATTAGCATTAATATAAAAGAATAATTAATTGGCCGCCATTTATGAATACGGTCTATAGTGTTTCACTTGCCCGCCGACGCAGCACCACAGTTTCATTTCACTTTGTTCATTTATTAGTTATTATAGTATGACCGTGCTTTTAAAACATTTACCATCTTAATTTGAATTTATCAGCTTATATGTATTGATAAATAAAGGCAGAAAACAAATCTTTGTATTTATCAAAGTGTTTTTTTTGTTTCTCCGATCCACCGTAGGAAAAAAGATGGCGACTGGTACATTTACCCATAATTCTTAGCGCACGAAAACCCTAAAAATGCTCATAAAAACGCACAGAAAATTTCTAAAAACTTCAAACCTAGCATACACAATGTTGTTAGTACAGGGACGAATTTCGCAAAAAATATATAGAGGATATTACACGGCGGCGCGAAGATATGAATTTTATTTTCGAGTGGTAAAAACAATATTTTACGAACGAGCGCAGCGAGTGAGTAAAATATTATTTTTAACACGAGAAAATAAAATTCATATCTTCAAGCCACCGTGTAATTTTCTTTTTATTATATAGACAAAAGACAAAAGCACAAACTTTATCGCGAACTGACTTGCAGTTCAGTGGCTGGACTTTCCGAATTTCTCTCCTTTCATGTCGGCTTCAGTGAATTTCACGAATCTATCGCTCGCCATTTTTCAACCGGAGTTTGGCAGCTTTGCACAAAAAGCCATGCAAAAGCGGGAAATGACGTCATCGATATCCTCACTAGTGAGGATATGGAAAATACGCCACTCGGGTCCCGGATGTAGTTTCGTATGAATTTTATGAGTGGTCTATTTTCCAGTAAAACACTCGTGTCTATATAATAAGGCTTTCTATGTGCCTATTGGCTGCGTTAGGCTCGCAAGGTATTGTGGTAAAATGTACCGCCACCATCTTTTTTCCTACGGTGGATTAAATTACTGTTTTTACTACTGATAACCATCAAATGGGACACTTAACAATCCAAAAGCTACTTAACATTTGAAAAACGTCAGTTTCTTGCATTGTTATGATTTGGAGGGCAAGTACTGAATTCTGATTGGTTGAGAGGGCATTTTTCGTTAATTTTGGTTTGCCTGGGCAAAATTACTCCACTCCATTCCCAAAGATCGCCCGAGGTCTTCCAAAGAGTGCAAACCTCATCCGGCGATTTCCGAAGATGACCCAAACCCTTCTGAAGATTTCCGAAGATGACCCAAAGATTTCCGAAAAGTCCTCCGAAGATTTTCGAGCGTGATCGGAAGGTCAGCAAATATTTCAATATGTTATTTTAAGGTCTTATTCAGGTTCTTGTTTAATTAAATGGCTCATTTTGGCGAGCAACTATTCAAACTTTGGGAGCAACTTTTTAAATTGTTGGCAACTTTTGACTATTTCATTGAGCAATGTTTCCATAATTTACTAGCACAATCTATAAGGGCCTAATTCCCAAAGGAAAGAAGTTAAGGTCATTCCATCGAAATAGAACTTACAATAGATTTTCATTCAAACTTTGCCTATTGGTTGTTTATCTTAGGGAACTTAAATTTTGAAATAAAAAAGGGGGGTCCCGGTATTCGTTTAGGAACAGGAGGACCTTGTATATACCCCTTAATTCCTTACAATATCAGCTTCCAGAAACGTTTTTGTTAGCTAAGTTCACGTTTCCGGTGATTATTTATTCTTCTGCAATAGAAATTAGTCTATATTTATTTTATAGAAAGAAGGTGATTGCTAGACTCAAAATAAGAGAAAAAATTGATAGGTCACCGTACTCGTTTACGAGAAAACGACGATTCGTCTCTCTGGCGAGCTTAGCCGTAAAGGAAAAGCCGCCATTTTCTTAATGTGCGCGCACTAATTACGTGTGAAATCATGCACAGTAAGGATGCGCAATGCAATACTAAGGAATAACCTTAACGTTATTTTTAGTGCATGATAACAACGGTGTAACATGCTGGTAGGTCTGGTACCGTTCATCAACACGGCCTCCCTCTTTTAAGCTCCCCTTCTAATGGGCCCCTCTTTGAGTCCAAAAATTAATAAACCTCGGGGGGACTTAAGGTCATTCCTTAGTATTGCACTGCGCATCCTTTCTGCGCATAATTTCGCGCGTAATTAGCGCGCGCACATTAAAAACATGGCGGCTTTTTCATTATGGCTATGCTCGCCAGAGAAGTAAATGATCGTTTTCTCGTAAACGAGCGTGGTGACCTATCATTTTTTCGCATATTTAAGTCTATTAATCATCTTCTTTCTATACAAGGAGTATAGACCAATTCTCAGTGCAGAGAAATTAATAATCACTGAAAACGTGAAAAAATACGTGTTTTTGGTTGATTTTGTACCGGAATTATGAGGGATTTTTAGTCGATTATATCTCTTTCGCGGGGCTGGTGACCTATTCTTTTTATTCTATATTTTGAAACATTACATCACGATGTTCAGCTAGGAAAAGTTTCAGAAACTTCCCAGTGTAACTTCTATTTCGATGGAATTACCTTAAGATAGAAAATATGGTATTTTCGCTTTTCGTGATTTCTCCTTGTCGATTAATCACCGAAATACAGAAATAAACTCAAATTTGCATTTCACAAAATTGTTCGCTGTTTTAACTCACTGGAGCGCAAAACTGTGAACTTGATGAAGATAATGACGTTCAAAGCCCAAGGGCCGTGAAATCTCGGCTGGTCGCAATGTTCGGTTCTGCTCTGATCAGTTTAGCCGAGCTGAAAAACGGCTGTCAAGCCAGTTAGCAGGACCGTATTTACTCACAAACTGGCCTGCATGTACCCTGCTAGCCAATTATCCATTTCATAAAAATAAAATAATGCACTTTTGAGGTCTAGAAAAGCAGCTGAATGCACTCGCCTGGGCCACTCGCCTGCGGCTCGTGTATTCACTAGTAGTTGCTTATCTAGACCTCAAGCGTGTATCATTTTCGTATAGAACATAGAAAACCATCTTTTATTAGGTAAATAATGCACGCAGTCTACGTCACAAGTTTGAGCGCGGGCAATTTCATGACCATTTTATAAAGGAAATACAGTCGAAGTTCCCGTAAGCGGACACCCTCGGGAAGCAGAAAAAGTGTCCGCAACTGGAGCTGGCCGCTTACGGGAATGTGTAAATACAGAATTTGTATGAGGTAGAGTTCAAAAAGGATTATTTTGTCAAGGCGGCCGTAAGTAGAGCTGTCTCCGCTTACGAGAGTGTCCGCTCAGAGATCTTCTACTTTAGTAAACTTGCCTCTCGTGCATTGTTGAGTTAGAGAAGTGCTTGGGAATGTTTAAGAACACTCGACAAGTGCGAGAAGTATTCGGCTACGTTTCGTTCTTCTCTAGGCACATCTCTCATGTTCTTATAAAAACTCCCGCATACTTATTTAACTCAACAATATTAATGTACCTGGGCCGAACGTTTTACTGGCCGGGATTCGCGAATTCTAAATCTCGCGAAAATTGAGGGCATTAGGGCCCGGGGGTGGGTGGGGGGAACTCCCATATGATAGTGACGGGGATGCTCGTCGTCTCGTTTAGGGATGTAAATTACGGAGTTTGGTATCACCTAGGGTGTTCTGGACGGAACAGCGAGTATTTTTAGCCACCACGGTATCGTTTAGGGTTGCACTCGAAGAAATTAAATGAAAACATCGCCATACTGTGTTAGTGGTCTCATTACCGGAGATCGATTGTAACTTAATTAAAGTCACTATAACTCATATTTGTCTGTCTTTTTTAGAATGGTATCTTTTAGGGGTCAAATAAAGCTTGAGCCTCGCCCAGATTGGTCTCTTTTTTGAGATTTAATTCAAAATTTCCGACGAACATCCCCGCCCCTTTCATATGGGAGTCCCCCCCCCCCCCCCCCCGAGCATTAGGATAGAAAATTCCGGGATTTTTTAAGCAAATTACAGCCTTTCAGGCAATCAGAGCACAACAACACGAACAGTTCTCATCTTTATTAGTAGTAACTGTAAAACTATGCGTAATATAAACGTGTAAATAGTTGTGTCTCAATAAATAAATATTTATAAAGTTAAGTGGGCTAAACTGAACTCGTGTGAGGTCTCATCTCTCACTAATATTATCCTGTACCAGAGGTCTATAACTAGTTATAGACCTCTGCCTGTACTGTTAAAATTGCATATTTGCTTGATCTATGTTACTTAGAAAAAGGAACTTATCATATTAATTAGGCTTTATGGTCACAAAAGAATTACAGTGCAACTACTCCAACCAAGGCCGCCCGACAAAATTCTGTGCAAATTAGCGAATAAAAACCTTGAATGTTAACAATAGATTTCCCACAAATTATGGATCTAAGCAAAATGCACACTTCAGAAGCAATCAATTTGTGACCATTTTAAATGTTTTAACACTCAAATGCTATTTGGTAAATTTGCAAAGAATTTGTTTGGGTGGCCTTGGTTAGAGAGCAGTCAGGTTAATCTAGGCTAACAGGAGTTACGAAATTGAAAGAAGAATAAGTCTCCCAGTCCTTTACAATTGTAAAGAAAAATTGCCGAAATATTTGCGCACTCATTCAATCATTTTATGGAGTGGCTTCAAATGTTCTTTGTCAACTTTACAGCAGCATAATCGTCAAATCTAGAATTGTCCAGGAAACATCCATAATGCCTCGCGCTTCTTAAAGGAGCTACGTCACGGACGGCGCATCTTGAAAAATCAGTCTAAATTTTTCAAGTTCGTCGTTCGTAATCCGTGAACAATCTTCTCAAATCTTAGCCATCTTTGTTCTTTTTGGTTTATTATCACCTCTTTGGTATTTTTCTAGCTTGGTAAAATATTATTAATTTTTACCATCGCAAAAAATATGACTTATTATATCGCGACACGTAGATCCTTTAAATCATTCGAACTTCGAGATTTGTGTGCCACACTTCAGCCTTAGCATTATTTCACATTCATGATTTATGTACGTTCAGTTTCGACTGATTTTTCTTTCTGGAGAAAAGCTCTTGTGCTTGAGAATGTTAAGACTACTTCACTTATGAAAGGTGAAATATACAGAGACTTGAAATTCACAAAGAATGTCAAATGTTACTCAAAAACAACAAGGCCCAGTTAGGGCAACGACACATCGGGTACTACTATATGAAGCGGGGTATGTGAAGTATAGCTGAGTCTATGTACACTTCTTACAACGGTCTTCATTACTGTTGAATGTATTTCTCGTGATCTTTACCACGTGTAGTTTATTACCTCACAGAATCTCTGAGCTGAGGGTCTATGTGCTGAGGTCCCTGAGCTGAGGGTCCTGCGCCGAGGGTCCCTGTGCTGAGGCTGCACTGTGGGTCTCTGTGCTGGAGCCCTGTGCTGTATCCCTGTGCTGGATCCCTGTGCTAGGATCCCTATGCTAGGATCCCTATGCTAGGATCCCTGTGCTGGATCCTTGTGCTGGAGTCCCTGTAAATCAAGCTTGGTGTGCCTGTGTACGCTTTTCAAGTTTTCTTCCTTTGCAACGTAATGTTAAAGCGAAACTCGCCGCTTGCCAATGATACTAAGACATTTGAACTTTGAATCTGTACCAGAAAGGTTGAGACTACCGCTAATATAGAAGTGGTCTCGTGTGCCAAACGAATAGCGCCCGTGAGCCAAAGAAATGTTGCATGTTAGCTATGCTAATCTTTTTACAATTGTCCTGATGCTTGCAGTGTTTTGACGATTCTTCCAAAAACCCCTTGAATCGTCTGTCTGTTCCATAAATTCTCCATCCAATTTCTATCGAACTCCATTCCATAATCTTGACTTTCGTCAGTACCAGATTTTTTTATTGTTTAACTTAGGTTTCAGTTCATGGCTTTCTCTGTTTTTCACTCTCTCAGTTGCACGTACTAACAGTTATTGTCTTCTTGCATTTTTTACACTTCACGTAACAGCACCAGATGTATCGGCATTCACATCGCTCCTCGATTTCCCGCTTAAACGTGTGGTGACCGCGGCCACAGCACATGTACGCACAGCTACCCTTACCAGTGGTCTCAGGGTTACACTCTCTGCCAGAAGTTCCCAGAGTTCCTCGCGATTCGCTCTTCCTACAGTAGTTAGGGGAAGGGTCCAGGGCAATAAGGTCCCTGGGAGTGTAGCGTTTTCCTCTCCTCGGTCTCAGCATGTGCTTATTACGGCCCTTGGTCTGGCTGACCACGTTGATGATGGTGTCGTATTTCTTCTTGAGGAGCGTGGCAACGTCTTTGAAATCGCTCAAGCGTCTGAAGCACGTTTTAGTCTGGCACGATCCGGACACGCCATGGCATCTGCAGACAACTGCCATCTTGTCTCGAACAGCCTGTGATTAAAGACAAAAATCAAAATGGACGGTCAGGATAAATTAAATTTTGAATTCCTGATAGAGCGGTTTTCAATTGATAGTTCAAAGTAATTGAGCATTGTAATTGAAACTTGATTAACCCTTTCACTCCCAGAGTCAAACCTTGAGTCAATAAATGTGGTTCTAACTTTTCTATCTGCGGATGAAACCCTAGTGTGTGACCATTCAAATGAAAGCTATTGAGCAGTACTTTCATGTGGTACTGTTTATTATGCTGTACAAGGTGGTTCTAACTTTCAAGTCTGTGGATGAAACCCTAGTGTGTGACCATTCAAATGAAAGCTATTGAGCAATACTTTCATGTGGTACTGTTTGTTTTTGACACTTTTACAAAATGAAATTTAACATTTTCTCGTCATTTCTTAACTTAGCACTCTTGTAAGTGAAAGGGTTAAACCAATCAGAGCAAACACGCTGATTTTTTCAACCAATCAGGACCTCTAAAGGTGTCTAAGAATGATTGGCTATGCGGTATAACAAATGTACTATTACACAATCTTAACTGATGGTAACAATCTCGGTTTATTACACACATCCCCTCCGCTGACGCACTCACCCCCCTTCCCCAGAACTTCCCTCTCACATCGACCTGTTCACTGATAACGTTAAGCACCGGCGCGTTTCGCATCTGGGTCGCATCCACCAGTCATTTTACTGTAACATCAGATCAAGTGCCATTGAAGTACAGAACGTAAACCTGAGATAGCTGAGAACGCGCGGAATGAACTGAAAGGGCGTGGCACGAGTGTGTTTTCAAATTTCGACCTCCCATCGCTAGGAACGTAGCCTGCGTGCAGACGTCTCCTATTTCCTTGCTTCACGCAGACGACCCTATTCCGCGTGAAGCACCGGAAAATAGGAGACGTCTGCACGCAGGCTACCAGGAACGTGGCGTAAAATTACTCGTCAGTTTAGCCTTGTCGGGAATAGACTTTCAACAGGAATTTGTGAGGCTTACACTGACATTTGAAGCTTCCCTGACAAGGTGATGACAAAGGAATTGATAATGAATACCCTTCGTTGAAATTGCTAGGTCAATAGTTTTGATTTTGGACTGTTTGCAAACTTGATTCAATTTGGCCTTTTGCGGCACATAATTTGACAGTGTTGAATGTGTGCAAAATGACTCTTTATGAACTTTTAATAGTATAAATCGACAATGATTAGTGACATAATTGCGGATCCAACAGTGATCAAAATATTGTTTCTCCTTGCAATATCACCACATTGTCAAACAGCCAGGTGACGAGAATAAAACAATTGATCAACCTGGGCGGTAGTTGCTTTTCATGTTAATTCAAAGCATTTCCGCTCTTATACTTCAGTGTCCAGCCATGCTGTACTGCACATACTTTCGCGGACCTTTCAACAGGAATTTCAAGTGCTTAACCCTTTCACTCCCAAGAGTGCTGATTTCAAAATTGTGGAAAATATCTTGAATTTCGTTTTGAAAAATTGACAAAAACAAACGGTACCACTTAAACGTGCTGCTCTATAGCTTTCATTTGAATGGTCACACACTAGGGTTTCATCCACAGACTCAAAAGTTAGAACCACCTTGTACAGCATAATAAACAGTACCACATGAAAGTACTGCTCAATAGCTTCATTTGAATGGTCACACACTAGGGTTTAATCCACAGACTCAAAGGTACACTCGAAGTTTGACTCTGGGAGTGAAAAGGGTTAACCTCGTTTGAATTTCAATCACTTGATCATTCTAGACCCCTCTCCAGGAATCTAAAGTATCCTTTGTAAGACCTCTTATTAAATAATAATAATGGTTGAGATTTCAAGGGTACCCTGTTGCGAAATGCTTTAAATTAGTTTGAGCTTTTAAAGGATTTAAAAGGTCACCATACTTGATACGGAAAAGATTACACTACAAGTTTTTGCAATAACATACTGTAAAATAATCCTTCCAGTAAGGGCATGTGAATATGCCTACGACGACCACAGAACATACGAGTTTAATAACAGTGTAATCTTACAGTCCTTGGAAAAGTACTTAGAATCCCAGCTTTACCGGAATAGCAGCTTGTATGATTGGTATTACATTGCATAGGGCAATTATCTGAGAAAGTTCAGGAATTTCTCTTCTTTCAGTCCATTCAATGGTTAAAAATCATTTACTAATCCTAGCCGTACAAGAGAATAGGGCGTATCCAATATTTTAGGCGAATCTGATTAATCTTCACGCCAACGTGCAACACAATGTTTCTAAATCTATAAAAATTAATTGTACCGATTGTACGCATGAGATTGAAGGTCGAACTATGGACTGAAGATAAGACAAGACAAGACATGTTTATAACGGTTATATACCGGCACGGAGCTTCAGTCGATCGAGCTTCTCCAGAGTCAAACCTTGAGTAAATAAATGTGGTTGTACCTTTTGAGTCTGTGGATGAAACCCTAGTGTGTGACCATTCAAATGAAAGCTATCGAGCAGTACTTTCAAGTTGTGCTGTTTGTTTTTTAAGAAGATTGCAAAATGAAATTCAATATTTTTTCTCTGTTTTTGCTGTAAGCACTCTTGGGAGTAGAAGAGTTAATCTCCACAATGAGTTATAATGTTTCGTTCCACTAGCAGAGGCTAGATTTTTCATTACAAAAGGGTGGGATGGCTTCAATTTGACCTTGCACGACTTGCACTGCACGATTCCAGAAGTCTACAGACTTCTGACAATTCTACGAATTACCTCTTGTAAATCAATAAAGGCTTGTACAACAGCTGAGCAGCTTAAGGTCAGAACAATCTTATAGAATCAGACCCAATATAATAATAATAAACAGTGTAACAATGGCCTATTCATATCTAAGAGGATACCACACACAAACTTGAGAATGCCAGCCAGATCTCATCATGCTGCACTGTGCTTAGCCAGGCGTGAAACAGCCTTCCAGCCACCAACGTTCCGTTATGTCTGTGGTGATTTTTGAGATGCATGCAGCCGATAGATTTTTTTGTAATTTTTTATTTCGAAATCTGTCTTAATCTTCTCCATCCTTGACCATCCTTGTTCCTGTTTGGTTTATTATCACCTCTTTGGTGTTTTTCTACCTTAGTAAACTATTATTTTAAGGCTTTCTTCGATTTGAGGTGATTTTGCACTTCACAAAAATGACCGTGACTTAAAATATCGTGACATAGCTCCTTCAAAATGATGAAATTGCGGTCTCTTCTGTATTCTGTGCTTTCCGTTGGTCCTTCAAATGAACCAAAACCACAAAAAATAATCAATAGAACCGAAATAATGGAGTTCTATTTTGAACCGAAATGCAAAGTAAAAAAAAAAACATGGCGGAACATCGAAATCTTGAAACACGAATTCCGCCTACTGGGTTGCCATACATTTATTCGATTTCTGAGAATTTGATGGTACATCAAGGGCACTATCCCTTAGCTGATGATTTTCTTTATTCTCATCACCTGTCTGCTTGACAACGTATTAATATTGTAAGGAGAAATTAGTTTTTGATCACTTTTGGAAATCACAGATATTTTTAGTTCCTTCGCGACATCAGGAGTACGAATTAGGACGAAACTAATCAAGGTATGGGAGAGATAACGAAATATGGTCAAATACATCCGAAGGTCGGTCAATAGACAGAAGAAATTCTCATTAACTAAAATTAAAAAATAAAAATAAATCAATTATTTCCCGATTAACGGGAGTCACAGCTGTCATAGATGTGTCGTTGTAGAATTTACACACTTTAAAGAAGCATGTTCAAGATTAGAACAGAAGTCGAAGAAGATGTGTTCTGTCGAGTAATTACTTTTACACGTTTGTGCTTTCGCTGTTACGAGTTAAATGCATCAATTGAAACCAATTTTCACGAAGGAAATCCGTATTCTTTTGTTCCCAGCTTGCTATCCGGCACTAAGTCGCAGTAATGTAAGGGTATTAAACGTCAATATTTCTAGAATAGCATCCGGAGGCAAAATTGTAAAACTGAGAGAGACATAACTTGTCTGGTAACTTTCTCGAAAATGGAGTGCAACAAGTGGTGGACTCGCACCAGGGTCGCACTGCCTTGTGAAAAGCACAAACTCGTTGCAAGACAAGTTTCTACAAAGGGAATTGAGTTCTACTTTCTGCAACCATTGCAGAAACCTGTCGAGTATTGTGTTTTCCCTCTTGTCTCTTTATGAAACGTTGTTATGAGACAAGTCGCTCAAATGATTTCACTGTATTTCACAGTGAGTCAACGAGTTGTAGAATAAAATTTTACAATGAAAACAGGGAACATAAAGTATCCTGCTTTGGGCCTTGGTCAACATTTACATAATTATATTAGCGGGAAAGAAATCAATAAAAGAAAAGAAATACTGTTTTTTACGCAAAATTTTGAGCGCGACTATCACGTGACATCGCATGTCAATGTCACAGTTGATGCATTTAATTGGGTTCCGGTCGGAGAGGTAAAACATTCCTTACAGATACTTCGTAGGAGAGCAGTTTGGGAGATTTTCTTTGTAAGATTAAAGATTAAAAACACACAGGTCTTTGCGTATTATCCCCCCTTTTGTTTTCTCGCGCATCAACAGGTGTTTTAAGTTCTCTTTGACAGGTTCTCTAAAGCAGATTCCATTTTCGTGCCACGTGAAGGTTACTCATTTAAAAAAAGAAAATGTCTGTCTTTTGGGTTTCTTTTACTGTAATTTTGAATATAATATTAATCATTTTGTGGTAAAACGGCACCCAGTGCTCAGACCAAAGACATCTTGAGTTTTAATTTACATGTACATCTATTGTAATGTAGCAAGTCTTTCTTTCAAACGTGAGATTGGTAGGAAATTTAAAATGCGAATCACACACAACAATAAGAATATTAAAATTTTATAGAAATCGATTATGAGCATTACTTTATAATAATTTTAAACACGAATGTAGATACTTGGTTATAGATTTGACGTAGTTCTTAGACTGTTCGCAGCCTCTTACGCTCGCACTTCGCGCTCAGTTCCAGTTCGCTCGCGGCTACAACGGTCTGAGAAAATAGAGAGGCTGTGAACAGTCTACGTAGTTCTCTATTGTACAGCGTTTTAAAACTTGATTTGTAAAAGACTTCGACCAAAAGATTCTGAACTGCCTTTTCAGTGCGTGAGACCATGCGACGATGACAAATTGCACCATGACATGTACAAATTATCATTAAGTATCATAAAGTTAACCATTCCCAGAGTCAGACCTTGAGTCAATAAATATGGTTATACCTTTTGATTCTGTGGATGAAACCCTAGTGTGTGTGACCATTCAAATGAAAGCTATTGAACAATACGTTCATGTACTACTATTGGTTTTTAAAAATTTAATTTTGTAAAATGAAATTTAAGATTTTTTACTCAGTTTTCAGGCTTAGCACTTCTGCAAAAACAAAGTGTAAATTTGAGTTTCCTGACTATTCTTCTTGCGGTTTTATCATGTCAAAGTTAAATCAAAGTGGTTCGCACAGTAATTGACGATTCACTCTTTCTATAAATGCCTGGCTCTTCCTGTAGAGCTGTTTACTTATCTCTTGACCCACAAACAGACCAGGTCAGCAAATGTGGAGTGACATTAGACATATTTTGCGAGAACTCAGTCACTCATACAACAAAGTTCATCATTTAAAGCGCTTTACTAGACTTTGATCTCAGCCCACGCCAAGCTGCGCTGATAATCGAAGAGTCAACAACAATCTTTTTCGTGACTATATTATCTCGAGCCTCGCGCTGTTCTTTGAATGATGAACTGTGAGAGAGGCCGCCATATCATTTGAAAGTTCCAACAAATGTCATTCAATGGATGATTTCGCAGGGCTCATGTGGGATGTCTTGGAAGGTCTTGGAAGGCCCCAGAAACACACACACACACAAAATAGGAAATGAAAAAAAAATCTATGTTTATCATCATTCCAGAATTCTTTTAAACACGATAATGATCTCTCGGGTTCTGGACAAGCACAAACTTTCATGTCAAAAGAGTCCACCCATTCCTTCTTCGATGCGAAGTTAAATCACGTCTGACTCCAAACATAATCTTCGACAAATTTAATTCAGTAAAGATATTGTTGAAACCATTGTCTTCAAAATCTAATGCTAAAAAGATATACTGACTTCCTTATCAATTCTGTGTAGAACTGTACTGAATACTATAGATACAATGCAGAGATACAATGAAGATATTTCTAACGGGGCACCACTTAATATGGCGAAGGCACACACTGCAACAACCCCGACAACAATCTTTGTTTATTGGCTTAACTCAGCATCTTTATAAATCCAAACGGCTAACCCCCCAAAACGTGGATCGAATGAATGCAATACGCCATGTTTCAACCGTTTTTTTAACCCTTTCACTCCCATGCAGAGACAAACCTTGAGTCGATAAATGCGGTTGTAACTTTTGAGTTTGTGGATGAAACCCTAGTGTGTGACCATTCAAATGAAAGCTATTGAGCAGTACTGCTCAAGTGGTGCTGTTTGTTTTGCAAATTTGCAAAATGAAATTCAAGATTTTTTACTCAGTTTTGAACTTAGCACTCTTGGGAACCAAAATCTCTGCATGCATTGAAATTCCTAAATGTCTAGGTTTTCTTTTCGCACGCAACGGATTGCGACTAGAACTAAACACTTGGCAAGCTTTCAAAAATAAGGCGATAGAGAAGCTTGGCAGACTTTTTAATGCTGTCGAGAGCGACTTGATCTTACTATACTAGCTTACGTACAAGACTGTAATCTGCGATGAACTCGTGTTTTTTTGACCAGCTTTCTGTCTGTTTTGCCAGTATTAATTTCAAGAGAACTTATCGTTTATTCTTGTTATAGTATTAGCCATCTTGTCTCAAAAAAATTGATTGGGTAATCAATGCAAGAGTTAGGCCACGAAGCTAAGTAGTGTAGCGCGGAGCATCCACGAACATGTTTTCAGTATTTTGCGGGAGGTCAGGAATTTTTCAATTTATTGTTTATAGAGTTCAAATGGCTTGAAAACATTTAACATTGTTTACCACAAATTAACACCAAATGAAACGATTTTGGTTCCCGAGGCCGAGAAAATGAATGCCACCTTAGTTTCCGCGACAAAACAAATAAACAAGGTCTTAGAAGTCAACCCAAAAAGGTTTTTCTTGTTTAGTATTTACTTTCAAGTCGGAGAATGTGAAAACTTCTAGTCCAATTATCATATAAAAGATATCTTCTTACTTTGTAACGAAGAAGAAATGAGAGTTAAGTTGCCGGATTTTCGTCTCGTTTGGTTACTTTAAGTCCTTTCTCAATTCAGCAAGATCTATATTAAGCAATGCTAAGGCAATTTATTTTTGGGTCTAACGCACGCTGGACGAGATCAGTGTACTAATCCTTCAGATCCTAGTGAAACACGATTTTCAGTGTTGAGCATAGAACATTTCCCTCGAATAACAATCAATGCATGCTGTAGGTTATTAAAAAAAAGAGGAATGCAATGGACGATATAATGACATTTAGGTTTATCACACAAAGGTTTGCCTGTTTTCATTAATCATAATCAATAACTGAAGAGTTATTGTTGGCAAAGTAAACACCAAAACCGGTTTATTTTTATAAGCCTTTGCCTTTCAGGCGACCAGCCTGGGCCCAAAATATTAACCACAATAATAGCATCAACCGGGGTATAGTAATAGCATTAATCAATAAATATAACAAAATGTTTATGTCGAAGAAAGCTTTGGAATGTCAAGCGCCGGCGAGTACATACGTGCTAGATTGATAATCAAAACCACAAATTTCTTGGACCGTGTCAGCTTGTCATATGCGGTAGATTATATTGAAATGCTTCGAGTCGACTAGTTCGATAGGCTATCTCATTAATGATCACTATTTTTGGGAAGCTTGGTGCCACTTACGAGCGGGGTCAAACTACAGGAAAGTAATGCTCATGTGTGTGGCGTTTAACTCTTTCACTACCAAGATTTTCCCCTCAGAAATCTGGAATTTCATTTTGCAAAATTGTCAAAAACAAACAGCCCCACTTGAATATACTGCTCAACAGCTTTCAATTGAATGGTCACACACTAGGGTTTAATTTATTCACAGACTCAAAAGTACAACCACATTTATTGGCTCAAGGTTTGACTCTGGGAGTGCCAAATGAAATAAGTTTGACGGCCTTAAAATGTGTTTTCCACATTACCAAAGTGGCTCAGTGCAATCGAGATTTGATCTCCCAGTTGCCTAAAACAACACCGATAATTGCAAAGTTTTCAAAGCGACTTCGTGTGAACATTCAGAACATTGCATATTATGTGATACCGTTTTCTGATCCAACAATCCAACCCAGAAACTATTTTCTGTTGGGCTCTTCTACGTAGAAAGCTACTGTTAGTTCCAAGCTGACCTAGTAGCCAATGATAGTTTTGTTTTTGAAGAACTTGCTTTTCGTAAATGATCAATACCTTGATTCTTATTATCTGCCTTTTTGAATTTGGTATAGAAAAGGTAAGGAGATATTACGGATTAATCAGTGTTAAGGATTACAAAGTTATATATAGCATCTGTGGTGCATATTTTTTGGTTTGTAAACATGGTCCACAAAAGAGGCTTTAGACCCAACCGGAAATCAACACTTTGCAGTCGCAAAACGAGATTAGCTCTTTCTGACTCTATTATAGAAGATAACTCCTTTGCGACAAGGAATTATGACGCGTGCAGGTCAATATGGCAAAATATCAAGACTGCCTTACCGATCTTCCTGCCTCGTTGTTGTGTAAGTTCATGAGAGCGCGACTGGTGGCTGTGGGTTCTTGTCCTTTCATCCGCTTCTTCTCGACAGCGTCTGTGAATTTTTTGCTAAACCTCACACCGTATGCGATGTTGTCACTGCAGCCTCCCCACAGCCAGTTCTTGTTTTCTAGTTTCATCTTCGGCGTTCTTCCACAACCACAGACCTCCAGCCGTCCAATGCTACACGCCTGCGTCACGCTGTACGCCACAGCGGCTGACGCGAGCGAATACGTAAACGCTGACTCCTTTGTCCCTGTGTAAATAACGTGTCAGAAACTTGCGCGTTAATTACAGATTTATCTCGAGGGCCTACATTCTATATTGTTTGTTTGTTTACTTAGCGGCCATTTGCGCTTGCCGCAGCAAAAATATTTGCTTTGCTGGGGAAGTTTGTCTTCGGTGTAAGGCGACCTTTTCTAAAATAAAAGTAAATTCGTTTTACAGATGGGAAACCCTTTGGCGGGAAATTTATTAGGCTTTGCTGTGGAATTGAGGTGTACGTGTACGACAAATCATCTCTTTTATTAATGTGGTAAACCGTGAAGTTTCCGCAAAAAAACCTCTTCAATTTGTTAACTTCCTGAGTAGAAAACCAGGTCGCCTTTATATCCGAAGGTTTCCTAAATGACAGCGGAAAGACGGGTCAAAACAACTGCATATTTATCCTTTATCTTTGTCCCAATATAGCTCCCAAGAAACAATCTACGGCTTTAGAGTGGTTTAAAACGTTAAAACGACAAAACGTAAAGACAAATTTTCGATAATCCGCCTGGAGGTTCTGGATCACGTTAACGTCTTGTTTTCTACGTCAAAGTGATTAAGGAGATGAAATATTTAGGTCTGATTAGTCTGTAAATGGCAAGGTGGCTCGGGTAATTCAAAGCTCCGAAATACTCCGCATGTCTGAGCCCAAATTAGTTATTAAACTTGGACGAGGGATCGACAAGGGCAAATGCAGATCGAGAAAAAATGACAATAAACCGACATTGATGAATGTTGAAGTCAACAGTTATGGTCTTATTGAATTATCCGTCTGGTTTTCAGAAATAATAAAAACTGCGTCTTCCGATAAGCGAGATTTAAAACAAAGAACAAACAATTTTGATGACCGCTAACAAAATAGCTATCACTAACAATCAATCACGCCAGTTGAATGGATTAAACAATTTTTGGCTATAATTAAAAAAAAAATGTTTGTCCTTTCG
Source organism: Desmophyllum pertusum (assembly GCA_029204205.1). Taxonomy (NCBI): domain Eukaryota; kingdom Metazoa; phylum Cnidaria; class Anthozoa; order Scleractinia; family Caryophylliidae; genus Desmophyllum; species Desmophyllum pertusum. Next base: position 28,918 of record MU827805.1, read on the forward strand.
GTTCTACGTTCTAAATATTTGTTAACGCACAGTCCACAACTTTCTCCTGCTTTTGATTATTCATTTTTTTCTCATAACTTTGAAGACGAGATTTAAGATAACACGCCAACATGAGGGATTCGATTTCTCGCCCCCAGCCATTTTAGGTTACCATACAATACTCACAAATGACTTTCAAGCAATCATATGTCAGCTCGAATGTGTACATTAAGGAACCCTATAGCCTAATTTAGTTCAATCAATTCCACGAATAAACCACTCTTTAAAATACCGGTGGTAGAATGGTTGAACCCTGGCTAAAAATAACAACAGATTACGTTATATACCTCTCTTAAGATCGTTGTAAAACGAAGGAGCTTTTGCTATGGTCGAACAATTCCATCGCCTGTTCTTTAACTGCGACTTGCACTCGGTCTTGGACATCTCGACGGCTTCGGAAACATATTTCATGACGGAAAGACTTCGTCTGCAAATTTTATATTGTTCACCAGCGAAGCCATGTACCTTGCTGCAATCTGTTCTGTTCCAGTACTCTTCCGAAGAGAGTTTTATAGCCCTGCACGATAAATAAAAAAGTAAACATGCTTTGAACAAGGAGCACAATGATTTCCCTTGATACTGAAAAGCCAGCTCTTGAATAGGAAACTTGGCGAATGAATACACAACCTCCAAGGGTCAAAAAGAGGCTGTGAAAGCAATTCATAGTACTTACAACCATCGTATTCCATGCAGCTTCTGTGCGAACACGCACAAGATGAGCAGAATCGTAGTGGTGCGAAACAGAATCTCCATGTTACTGTCGAACGTCGGTTCACGCAAATAGTCAACTGATTAGTACAGCGAGAGATTACTCTTGGACCTGCCAAGCAACAGAACACGAGTATAAATAAGGTAAGCTAATTAATGGCAGCAGTGTACGTTTCATATCAAGCGATAAAAAATGTCCCCGATGGCTACCCGACTTGGGTTACATATGGCATGACTGTGACCCATGCTAAGTGTCAAAAATATTATAACCACTAGCTACACGACCAACACATACGTGGTAAGTTAGCGGGCACGCGGTGTGGTTAAAGTAAATCCCAAATAGCACAGCTTGTGTGAAAACACGATTATTAAAATCACTTCACTTCTGGGTTATATAGTTCAGGTACGTTGAGTGTTGTTTATCCGAGCGAAGCTCCGTTTGATCGGATAGTGGTCGGCCGTCAAATGTTTTATAGGTAAAGGTACACGAGTAATTAACTACGCATTCACTTCCCTACCCGCCCCGCCCTGAAGAGTGTCAGAGGCTGTTTTTAAACTGCTTTCAACAGTCCTGCCTTTAGTTGCGTTGGTTTCCGCCGGGGGGGCCGGGGTAACGGCGACTCTACTAATGCTCGTGAATATGACAACAATGTCGCATGTACATACGTATGCCACCTACACTGTTGACACGGATTCGACGGGGATGCGAAGAGGAAAGACCATATACTTCGAAATAACCGCGCTTTTCATATTGTGCGGTTGTCTGGCACCTTTAACGGGAAAACGCCTTTCCGTGCCCCAGCACAGCCCTTCGATTCAGATTATTGCCCGCGAAATGGCGCGCTGATGTGCTACTCGCGCTATGTTGAGCTCGCATGCAGCGCTCTTCACAACAAGATACTTGAGCTTTGCAACTCTGATCTGACACTGGTCTTTGCTAAAATGACGTTTGATCAGCCATTCGGCGGATAAGATTGAGGCCTCGGATGTCACAAAAGGACCGTGAAATTTAATAGATAAAGTGTGGATAAGAGTCGATGCGGATTTGGTTTCTCAGGCCAGCCTCTGTGCATGACACAACGCGATGAAAGGCAGCTGAAATCTCGTGCGGCGTGCTGAGAGAAAAATTATGCAAAGTATAAAAGATGCATGGACGGATGCATGGATGGGTTTAAGAAGCTGTTAATTGGAAACAAATTAAACCACTTAACGACTGCAAGAATACCTCACTGCTCCAAATGTAATCGGAAAAATACCCGTGGTGTGATTGAACCACTTTTGTTGACACAAATGTATTTACTGTTCTTTCATGAGAGAACCGCCGCTAAGAGAACTGAGAGGGCCGGCGTGAAGCATTCTCAACGGGCTGCACTAGCAACCGCGGCAGTTGATTAATTAATTTACAGAGACACTGCTCTAGTAATGGAACCAGTTCTCGATGAAAGGAACGTATATAAACTCTCTGTGTGGCTAGCACAATGTAAAGATCACGCAGTGAAAACTAGGAGGTCACCGATCAAAGGGAGATTTCATTCAGTTTTGATTTATTGTCACGAATTAGACTTCTCTTGGAGCTTTTGCCGCGGTTTAATAAAGCTGCAATTGTGAGATTGTGTCAGCGAGGTCGGAGGTTTTACTCCTAGTCTTGTCGTAATAGAGTACAGTAGACGTGAATCACAATTTACTTGTTCCCAATTAAAATGCAGTTAAAAAACCAGAGGTGTGAAAATGGAGGGTTTGTGCTAATGTGTTAAAACTATTTCCATGCACGCACACTACCGCGTTGCGTGCTCTTGTAGTCATAAAATGTCACGATATTTATACGGAGCCAGAAATATCGATCATGCAATGTCCGATTGAGAAGTTAATATGCGAAGATTGCGGTTATTTGCAGTGTTAATAATGTTTTGATTTCTTCAAATCAAGTATCTGGAATGACTAGATTGAGCTCGTTAGCTGAGTATGGGCGGGTGAGGTCTTTCTGTTCGCCTGCGTGTCTTCCAAATCGTTCGTTTTCCTTTCAATACAAGTGTGTTCTGCAAGATAAAGCTGAACCCCGCACATACTGATAATGTACCCCTAATTAACGTAACCATCACAGATTTTCCATTAATCTGTCCTTTACAAACGATAACCATGCAACGCTTGTAAACCGATCCGCATAAGCCGCCCAAAACTGATTTCTTTCTTCAAAAATTGTACTTCGCCGCTGACTCTAAATATAACATTGTAATTTTCATTGAAAGATAACTATCAAATCGAGGTAAGTACAGGTTTACAAATTGATTTCTCGCCCTGATAGCCAAGTTCGGAGGGTTTGAAGTTTTAAGCATGGCACCCCTTTGGCGACTTTAACGAATCGATCGATAAACCAGTTTAAGTTTCTTTTGGGATGTCTCCGATATTTTCGTAGCTTCCTCAGTGGAGGCGAACTCGCTTGGAATATAAACTCGTTGTTTTTCCCGCAGGAAAAGAGCTCCGTGAAGGAAAGATAATGTTTTCTAAAGCACTCGTTGTTCCGATTTGAGTTTTTCCCACGTAGCGTGTACATGCGTAGGAGTTCCCGCGCTCTAAGAAACGCGACTTACACAAAGACGAGTGATCCCGTTGATAACAAGTTGCTATATATAAGTGGCCAAGATATGATTTATGTTATATAATTTTGTAGAACATCGTGTTCTCAAAGAAAAACAACCATTAACAGGAAATCAGTGATCAATGTAATTCCGATGAGACGGCAGTTTACGAAAAGGAAACGTCTGCTTTTAAGCATATTTACGCATGTTCCGCGTGTTGCACTGTGGACCTCTGAATGCGTCCCATACACGACAATGAAATGGCCATTTTTCGTTGTAAACGAGCTGTAAGTAACAACAATGTCCTCTTTTCTCAAAGATAACTTTTCTCTACTTCAAATAGGACCTCGTTCTTTTTGGGACGTGCTGCGTTTTTGAAAAGCGTAGGATAAGCTTTGCATCCTGTCTGTTATTTACTTTTCGCAGTTTTTAATGTTTCCTTAAATATTGGACTACGTGAAATATATTATTTTGTGGTGGTGAATACACTACTTAGGTCGCGATCGTGTACACGTACATGTATAGGGACAAACCAGCTATTTTTAGAGGCATTCCACTGGAACGACGAACTGAATACAATTAATATTGCAAACTAAAGCTCTGATAAGCCGTTTTAACTTGAAAATGTGTACGTAATTGTGCCTACAAATATTAAAATGGTAAAAAGCAAATGATTCTGTAGGGTTTATCATTAAAATTACATGAAATGACTGGACATTTTTGGCCGAATATTTAAACGAAGTCTAAGTTAGGCCGTAGTTTAAGAGAATTTAATGAGGTCTATTAAAATCTACTTGTAAGCAGATCTAATTGTTTGTTTTTTTAAGTCTGTGTTACACACCTTCTAAACAGGGTTTACCGGCTGTAAATGACGTTAGCACATTAAGGTTGGCCAGTTTAAAGTCGGGTTAGGCCACGGTTTTGTTAAACCCTGTCTAAACCTAATTGTTGAAATATTCGGCCCTTTGGGTTTAAATTTGTTTCTGATCAAACAAGGCCAATAGATTATCGGGCGAGGTCCTTAAATTCGATCCGTGTTTGCAAAATTCGTACCGCTCTGGGAACCAATCAGTTTGCCATGATAATAAAATCTCAATATAAAACGTCAGAAAACTATCAGAAATAATTCCTCTTCAAATATGTGTGATCTTGTAATTATACTAACAGATTGCGGTTTAACGCGCTCTCACGTTAATAACGCTATTGCCGTCACGATCACAAACACCTCCACAACCCACGGGAAAGATGTGGGCGGAATACGAAAATAAACCGGCGGGCCAAATTTGCCGTAAGGCACTCCCCAATGTGCGTCAGTCAGTTACTCGTCTCCACTGCGGAGATGGACACAGGAAAGAACTTTCCCACAAAATACTACAAAGTATTTAGTAGTCGCTCTACCAAATATACACACTGTACATTTTGCGGGAAAGTAACTTCCCGTAACATTCTTGCCGGCACTTGAGACAATGCGACGGTCTCGGATCGAATTCAGACATGTACAAGCTACGGTATTGACGCTTTGAAACTTAGAAATTTTCCGCTTTAATTTATAGTAGAAGTTGCGCTTTCTTCAGCCATCTTTTACATGTAATATAATAAATGTAGTTGATTTCATTTAGTCGTTAATTTGCGTGATGACCTAAATACAGAACAGACTATGAACCGAGTCAGTTAAAATTAAAATTTGTATGTACTTAATTTTATATCAATGTTATCTTAATTATTGCAACGAGAAGACCTAATCTATTATGATATTATATTTTCACGTTTTCTCGTTTTTCCAACTTGAAATTGAAACTTATCATATGCAGCACTTTTGATAGGTACCATATTTCAAAAATAGGAAATGCTATAGCGATGTAAAGTATTAAAGGGAGTGTTTCACGGTCCGACGCATGTGCACGATTATCAGATTTATGACTGACGTACTTCACATGTACTTCAGTAATCACATCTGCATACTATAAATAAGTAGTGCAAGAAAAACGACGGATGATCAACATTCACAGAAAATTTCAACGGATTACACGGACGATGTCGACATTGAATACCAGAATAAATTAAATTACCAGAATAAAGTGATCGGAGCCAGGCTACCAAATACTTTAGCCTTTTTCGGGAAAGTTCAGTCATAACGTCCCGCCTCGTCTTGTAGCATTTCTGCATGTTTGAGAACACACGAGAATAAAGACCTGACGTATATTTTTACGCAAACACCAAAGGACACAACAATGTGGTTTTCCGTCTCTTTCAAGCGCTATAATAAGAATTATTTTTTCCCAAAATAAACCAAGAGCTGCCTTCAATTAAAATTGAATCACCAGGAACACAGCGATACCCAAACAACAAAACAACCAAACCAGGTGTAATAATTTTCGTATTAAACCTAGCTAGTGCCTCTCAGCTGGAAAGAATGACCAGAATGATCGCCGGCAGATTCACACGTCAGCGAAAACATGCTTCTAAAGAAACCGTCAATAAATATTGTATTAACCACAGTTTGCCGGCCGACCAACTGATGGAAAATCGTGCAAGTATATATTTAAAATTGCCAATTTAAAATATATAATATACACTCCATCAGTTGTCTCAGTTGGTCGGCCGGCAAACTGTGGTTAATACAATATTTATTGACGGATTATTTCTCTTTTCTTTTGGTCAGACAAAAACAATTAAAATTCGATGTCATAAATTTCAAAAAGTTCCAAACCGCTTTAGATGATCGGTTTCATCGCAGAACTTTTAAAAACTTTCCGGCTTTACAATACAGTGGAAAAATGTAATAAGACTTTATCAAGTAACAAACTATGTTATATAGTATGGTGCTTTTGTTATGCATCAGACAACTGCTTTTGACCGGCGAAATAGTTCAAACGACAAAAGTAACGTGTATTACGGTCGAACATCCACTAACGGCCAGGATTTTTTGTCCCGCGACCGTATCTCTCAACAAAGGCCGCTTCTCTTCAACGGCCAGTTAACATGGTTAATTCTGCCACAGAGTGGTCGTTGCTGAGCAGAGAGCTGTCATCCTTTGACAATACCATGGAAACATGGCAACAATTGAAATGTAATCGGCAATTGCTATTTTCAGGCCAAATTAGAACATCACTGAAATCTCCATTGAAATTGAACAAAGGAGTTCACTAAGTTCTTAATCAAATTTCCATTAGCTAATATAACGGATTAGCGATATTATGAGCAAAATAAAAGCAAGGATTAACAGATCAAAATAATCCTGATAATGAAAGATTATAGAGCTCAAACAAGCTAATTGGTTTGTACAAGAGAACATTTCTCCCTGTAATGGAGTTTGCACATAAATATAACTTGCGAGCTGGGCTCGTGCAAAGTATTTCATTCAAATGCGCAATTCTGCGTAAAACTCGCAGAATTTTCGCTAAAACTGTACAGACGAACTATTTTGCGGTTTTAGTACAGATATCTCCCACTGGCATTGCTTGCTGTGAAGCTTTCAGTGCAACACCTAGGCTGTTTTTGCGATCCATTTCCGACAGAATATATAAGTTCACTGATACATCCGTTTCATATACAGGAAATATTTCCTTAGTCTGGTATAGCGTCGAGAAGATTTGGGAAATTAAACAGAGCCTAGTGCATAACAGTCAACGATATAGATAGTTAACACTGGTTATTGAAGCTAGGTTGTACCTATATATTGTGCCGTCAGTTATAGTGCGCGGAATAAATGACGTTTGGATACAGTGAAAGCATCAGTAAACCACGCCGTTGAAATGTTATAAGGCTGAAGTTTGAACGCAAACACGTGCACTCAACTATACCAAAGCCGTGAAATAAGCTTGGATGGGTCGCGCTATTTTTAGGCTACTCACTGTGACTGTGCATGAATCGGTCTGCCAATGATAATAATGATAATGAATTTGTGTATTTGTTCAAATGCGCTTTCAAGTACAATTTGACCTCATGTGAACAGGCCAGACCACAACACCGGGGACTACGTCCCCTACTCTTTTCGAACAGTGATGTGGGTTCTTTAACGTCACCTACTAATGTGTATGAGAAGGTGTAGGAGACAAGGCCAATGGCTTAACGTTACCGCCCAATGACGCGATCATCTGAACTGAGACAAGGTATTAAGCACAGCCAGCATGATCTTACCAGTTATTTGACTATGAAACTTATTTAGTTTCGAATTAGTGATAAGAATAGAAGAACAACTCAAAATATACTGAGTTTTGTCGTGTCAACAGGACTAAGTTTATAGACCATTCGAACGGGAATTTATTCTAAAATGCTCTGAACATTTCACTGTTTGTTATATGTGGCTAAGATTTCAAAGTTTGAAACTCGCAGTTACAGCCTAAAATAGCCTGACCTTTATACACCTTGAAATTATATAGTTGTGGTCTTTCAGATCATAAACTTATCATCATATATAGCTATCAAGGAGCAATAAAAATAACTTAACACGAAAGAGCCAATTGACCATAAGGGCGTCAACAACATGTCATTTCTCAAGGCTACAGAGAGGGTGACAAAAAACAGTCGATTTATTAGGGCGTGGCCCTACGGATTTTTGCATGAAGCACATGGCGGTGGAACTACAAAGATTTTTAGTAATGTTTTTACTAAGTATTGAATAACGAAGAATTAATGCATCGACAATAACATCTGGGCTTTCAAAGCGCGCTGTTCAAACTAACGTATAACAACAAGAACTCGTATGCAGTAAGGTATTATTAACCAAAATTTCCATGCTGTTATAAACATCAAATCAACTCAAATCAACGCTAAAAGATTTTCAAGAAGTACTTTAATTTATAGGTTAGCTGTTTCGTCTTCAGTTGCCTTATATTTGAATTAAATTCAACTCGGAAAACACGTACAAATAGCGAATTAATTCGTCCATGTAATCATATAATTGTAAAGCAGTGCGCTACTTACTAACAGTGTTTCGCTAGACGTTATTCTGAAGTAGCGGTAATGTAGTTAGTCTACGTACAGCTTTCGAGTTTCCCACGATATTGAAACAAGTTCGCTTGCCGCGGTTCCTCCGTGTTTTAAAAGAAGCTGTGCATTTTTCTTATCATTCATGGCTTGAACCGGAAAGATCATTGATTCATAGCCGAGAATATGTAGATTGAATTGCGGTTAAAAGTATCGCATACTTCGCGGTTAGGTGTGCTAAATTGTTTTAATATTACGCCCACTGATTTGATCCGCACTCGTTTAAAACTACGAAGTTTTAAGCGGACACTTTCGTACGCGGACAGCTACGTCCACCTTGACATGCAAAGCCTCGTTTGAACTCTAGCTTATACAAACTCTGTACAGTCGAAGCTCTCTGAGCGGACACTCTCGTAAGCGGACAGCTCCACTTACAGCCGCCTTGGCACAACCACGTTTAAACTCTAGCTCATACAAAATCTGTATTTACACGTGCACGTTACCATAAGCGGCTAGTTCCAGTTGCGGACACTTTTTCTGCTTCCCGAGGGCGTCCACTTATGAAAGCTTCGACTGTATTTGAACCTTGTCGTTAATGCATTTCATTGCACTAAATACTTACTTCTCTCAGGCTAAGTCAACACGCGGCTCTCGACACATCTACTTCTCCAAACAGGAGCTCGATAATAATTGCTTTATATCTCGAAACATCCCGCAGTTCCTATCACTGTTACTGCTTCTCTCTTGTAGAGATTTTTCTTTTGTTATTTAAATCACAAAGCTGTGTTTTATGCGCTCCAAGTTTTTCCAGCTGTGTTGCATTGGGGCCAAGAACGCGAAAAACAATGATCCAATGTAATTTTCTTTTGGCGCTAATGCGGTTATCCATTGAAAAAATACATTCTTCCCATAGGAAAATTCTTAAATTGGCGCTTCTGGGCGCAAACAACTCACGCCATTAGAGTTACATGTATAACGAAAAATCTAATTTCCAAAAGTATCAGTTAATGTTTTTACGAGTTTGAAACCACGCCATGTTTAGGCCAATGGCATCAACAAGTAGCAGCTATGATTATAAACCCTCAAACTCCGTTATTTTTTCTTCGTATTTCACAAGTGTATTTTTGCGCTCATTACCGCATGTTGCGTTCTCTCAGCAACTGAAATTAAAGTGTTGTAAAAACCATCAAGTTTGCTGCAAGCTTGTGAAAATACCGCAGTCACTATAAATACAAATGTTGTTTGTGTGTAATGCTAATATCGCTGTTGTTTCGAGGTTGATTTCGCCTGATGTGAAACCAGCTAATCCATCAAAAGACCGCCTTTAATGTACGAATTTTACTTTCAAATGGTATTGTTGTGGTTTTGTTGCGGCTTTTTCCCGGCCTAGATCGCCATTTGTTATCCCAAGGCAAACTTCATAAACAAATATCGATAATAAACTCTAGTTGGCGTAATTATAAAGAAGTTGTCGATTGAATGCTCGCGTGGTCAGTCTGCAATTGACTTATCAAATTGATCAATATTCAATCGCTTATCCCAAGGCTAACTTGATAAACAAATATCGATAATAAACTCTTGTTCCCCAGGAGTAATTATAAAGAAGTTGTCGATTGAATGCACGCGTGGTCAGTCTGCAATTGGCTTATCAAATTGATCAATATTCAATCAATTAATTATCGCTATAATTTCACTTGCAAGGTCGAAAAATTAATTATTCTTACTGATTGACACACACTTATTTCATTGAAAGTTCTGAGAATTTAAAGGCACATCAAGATAATTTATTCTATACTTAATGATTTTCTTTATTCTTATCACTTGTGTGACTGACAATGTATCGGTATTGTACAAAGCCTGTTGCCTGCATTCAAGAAAGTTTGGGAGAGTTCAAAAGTACTTATGTAAAGTAAAACCCTCGCCTTTCTCTCGGTTTGCAACACTAGGACACGTGCGCCCATTTTCTTTCGTAAATGTAAATTACACAACAGCCCAGGGTCAAATATTTTCTTGAATTTTGAGCAATAGCTTGAATTTTTTTCCGTTGCTGTCTTGTTATGTGTCCGTTCTGGCTGAAACACAGAATGACCGCGGAATTTAGCAATCATATACAATATAATTTAGGAAATAGATATAGGCCCCTTCCGGGGTGGTAAGCTCGATCATGTTGACGTAGTGTCTGGCAGACAAGGGTGGAACCCTTAACCCTTTATGGTTTTGTAAATATTTACAGGAAATGTAAGCCGGAAAAAGATTGCAACGATCGTCCAATTTCGCGTAGATGTGGATTTTTCCAGATTTATTTTCTCTCGATAATATCCGTGAGATTTAAGAATATCTACTTCGAGCCCGAGAGTTTTCTAACGGCTGATGGTGAAGGGCGCAGCCCAGCGTCAACTACCTTATTACACTTTATTTTCGCAACACTTTAATTTCGCGATTTTCAGAAAATCGCAAAAATTTGATGTCGTGAAAATTAAGTGTCGCGAAAATTTGCATGCGCGAAAATTAAGTGACCATACATATAAGCTTTAAGTGAAATATTAGCCCTTTAGTAATCGTTCTGAGTGCACTTATTCAATGTCTTCGTCGTCCTCATAATTAATCTCCTCAGCACCAACTGGGCATGGTGTGCCATTACGAGCATAACAGAAATTCAAATCAAATACAAAAATGTATACGTAGTCTGGTTTATTTTCGTTTTTAAGTCAAATAGCCGAAGGTATTTAATGATTGATTTATCGACGAAATCGCGAAAATAAAGTGACTCAGTTTCTACAAATTTAACAAAATCGCGAAAATAAAGTGTAATAAGGTATCAAGGTCGATGGAAACCAAGGCTTGGCTCTGTCCCGAAGCGATCGAATTTTGCGCATGGTCGCTTTAGAGAAATTAGATTTTTGACATTTTCCATGATTGATCATTTAGCGATGCGATGTTTCAAAATTTAGGAATAAAAAGAATAAGTCACCATGCCAGTGAAAGAGATATGATCGACTAAATGTACCTCATAATTCATTACAATCAAGTTTGTACCGGATACGTTTGTGAACGCTTCCAGTGATAACTTGTTTTTTCTGACATGGAAATTGGTGTATACTCATTCGATACAAGAAAGATGATTTAAAAAGTACAAGGAAAAAAAGATAGGTGGTCTACGAGAAATCGACCATTTACCTCTCTGATGAGCTTAGCAAAGAAAATGCCGCCTTGTTTAATATTAAAATGCGCGCGCTATCACATTCTCGACCCCAGACCTTCTCTTTCCGGTCATGCGCAAAAGAGAAGAGGGGTCGAGATTGCGCGCCATCGCAATCTTGTTCCCAGAGCCCGCGCGTTTTCGTGGCCTCTGGGAACGACTTTGGCGCTAGCGGCGAAATTATGCGCAGTAAGGATGCACAGAATCGTGACAGAGCCCCTTAAAAAACGAGTTGCAAAAAAAAAATTCCTGAAAAATTGAGGTCTAAATATTTTTAGGCTAATTGCAACTGCCATTTTTCTGATGTACAAAATCACTTTCAAATTGAAGGAAACCTCAAATTAACAGTTACTAAGGTAGAGAAACACCAAAGATGTAATAATAAACCGAAAAGGAACAAGGATGGTTAAGACTGAGGAAGATTAAGACGGATTACGAACGACAAACTTGAAAAAATTGGCTCATTTTTTCAAGATGCGCCATCCGTGACGTAGCTCCTTCAAAAAACATCGTTCGTGTTGTCTGGACGTTCTAGAAAGGTCGGACAGGACAATAGGGCCCAGTAATTATACAGCCTGGCTTATTGCTAGATCGATTACTGAAAATCACCGTTTTAATTGGCCTTTTACGAGTTGTCAAAATGGCGCGTTAAAACACAGTGGCGATGTTCACAAATGATTAGGCAATTTTCGTTTCTGTTAATGAAATTGCCATGCGTTGAAACGTCGCAATTTCTTAGTGGTTGCCGCTACACTGCGCAGCAATGGAACAATTAAAAACACATCAATAGCAAGCTATAAAATGTCAAGTTCATTTAGCGCTTGTTAAACTCAAACAACCTCAATATAAAGATGATCTGAGGTAATTTCTATGCTGCTTAATATAATAGCACCGTGATCAGATCAGAGCTTTCTTTGTTTTCAAAAATCAACCAATCAGTTTTTCCTTTAGATGGTACGATTCGTTAAAATAACTGAATTGAATCACATCGCAAACGTTAAATTTATCCCTAGTTCGATAACAGTTGACGCATAGCCGTGAACATGTGGTTAATCTAAGATATTTCCGGTCAGCCTTTTTTCTTTTCTTACGGTGTTTTGCATTGCCTAAGGGCGTATTTTAAAATACAAATTCGTGATGTGTTTCGCGTCCTGATTCAGTCAATCGAAGACTAGAGATTTTGCAGGCATGTAATAAATTAACATCAACGACGGATAAAGAACCTTCGTTCACGCGTTCGAGGCTTCGCAAACTTAGCTGCTAACGCAATACATATTGTAAGTTGTTTCTTGGAATGATCTCTTGCGCCCGGGAGGGTGTGGGGGGGGGGGGGGGGGGTGCATGCATGGGGGTGGTACTCCCTTAAATATGCGATATAGGTATGTGCGGTATGGTTTTCTGAGTCGTTTTGGTGTGAAAACGGGTATAGATTTTGAACATTTTGGTCTTGAATTGAGTGTGTTTTGCCTATTTGTCTGAAATACTTTGCTATTTTGGATTTTAAAGGGGGAAATTTTAAGGATCAGGTCTGGAACGAATAGGTTATGGAAAATCACATATTTTGGTCTGAAATAGGGTAAAGGTTCCCCCCCTCTCCCCCCGGGGCTCTTGCGTGAGGAACTGGAAAATTTATTCTAGCACAAGATTAAATCTTGCCCAAAATATAACAAAGCAACAAAACAAACCGCAACGGTGTAATGGCCATTTACAGTTGATTAAGTAAACAAACTAGAATTGAGTATGTATAACAAACTCTCTTGATTAACACTCCACAACTAAATCAGTGAAAAGCGAACTGGTATCGCCCCATTTGAGCAAAAACGAAACCAAAAAGCGCGTTTTTATCGAGTTTACATTCTTTTCATAGTTGTTACCTAACTTATAAAGCGTTGAATATTGTTGTTTGCTAATTCAGAAAGCAAGAGTAGCCGCTAGGCATTGATTTTAATCATGACACGGTTTGCTTTTCTTAATGAGACGGGCTATTTACACGCGCGAGCCTAAAATAGTTGAAACTATTTTCGTCCCTGTGGAATGTTAGGGTTGGCTCGCTTTAACACTTACAAGACAAAGACTCTACTCATGGTTTTTACCAACAAGTTAATGCTAACATACCGACATTTTAGCTTAATAAAAGTAGATAAACCTTCAAGGATAACTTGTCTTTGACGATTAATCACATGGTTGCATGACTCCAGCCTAAAGTCTTAGTAAAGTCAATGGAAAACTCAGTGTTATAAACTCGCAAAGAGTTTTCTCTTCTCTCGAAAATCTAATCTAGCTTCCTTATGTCTTCTTCTCTTCTATTCTCAGTTGATTTTAAATCTAGGAAGTAATCTATGAGTAAACGTTAGTATTACCTTTGATATCGTGGAGCGTGTGGAGGCGATCGAAGAGTTTGCTGGCGCGCAGGAATTTGGAATTACCGTTCTCCCACTAACAACTGTAGCTTTGTACCGAGACTTGCTGTTTTTCTAAAGTCTTAGACTCGACCAAGACGTCCTTTCTGGCAAACAGATACAATTATTGTTTAGCTAACACAAACAGTTCCCCGTTGGTTGAAGTTTTGCGAGCTTAAACCTGCAACGCACACCACGACTCCTGAAGCCAAATCACACCTCACTCGCTTCAGCGCAAACCAAGCGTGCTAAGCTATTCTAAAATGCTGATCAACCGTCCTCTGATAATCGGATTTCTTATCTAGTAACAAAAGACGATTAATAGCTGGAGCAAATCAAAGAATAAAGGGACATAAAGCACAGGAACGCGAGAGAAACTTATCAATCAAAACTATCTCATCGCTATGTGTTTTATACTGTCTCTTCTGCTCTCAGCCAGGATTAAAGTTCAGATTTTTAGCTGAAAAAATCAACACTTTCGTGATCAAAAGCAGTGAAAAATTCTCCAGGCAGTTTCAAGATATATTCTCATTTTCTCGATGCTATGCCGCGAAAGAAAGTTGGAATTAGATTTTGAACATTTCAGTGGAAGCTGGAGTCTTCAATTCAAATGATGTGCGTATTCCTGTAAAAAAAGCCAGCTCATATTTCGCGGGAAACGACGCGACAAAAATAGACTAGCTCGGATACTGTTTGCAACACTCTCTTTCTAATGAGCTCGTTTACTGCCTTGTTATATCACGAGTGCAGTGGTTAAAGTAGTTTTCAAACCTTGAGCGGGAATTATATATAGAGTGATTAGTAAATTGTTTGTTCGAGGTGCCACATTGGGCCGGAAGGTTTCAGCTCAGTACAGTGGAACCCCGATTTCTCGAATCTCCAAGGGAAACGAAAATTGGTTCGAGAAATCGGGAGTTCGAAATATTGCGGGTAAAATTACAGTGAAACAAATCCAAGGGAGACGACTTTTGGTTCGAGTTATCGGGGATTTTGAGAAATGGAAGGTTCGAGAAATCGGGATTCCACTGTATTATAGTCACAGTGGCAGGAAATCTTGTCTCAGTGGGTTGTGGTTAGTTAATTGCTGCTTATCAGCTTGATCAAACGAAATGGAATGCGACCTTTCGGACCCGGCAGCAACTTACATACACAACAAGCAAGTAACGAAGGTCAAATGCATGGTGTAGGTGCTATGTATAAGTTAACCAAAGACAAGTTAAAGGAGAGGCAAAAACTAAGACTTCCACATCTTTCAAGCGTACTTTTGTTCCATTCTTCCAGGGAATTTGCGTGGTTTTGCGGATGGGTGGCGCGCGAGTTATACAGTGCGCACGCGCGAGTTTTTATGCACAGCATGCAAAATCTCTTTTCCCGCTGTTGGGTATTTTCTCGCTCTTTCTTTACGCAGTGCCTCGTGACAATCCGCTCAGAACGATTAGTGCGCGATACAAAAAGCCCATAAATATAATCTGAATTTCCGCTGATACATGTCTACAAGACTCACACCCGAAACTTTCACTGTGCAAAGTAGTGTGATCAAAGGAATAAGCATCATATCAGACATGCAGGGATTTGAGGTAGCAAAAAAGCAGGAAGTCAATCAACTTTACTCCCCCGCATAATAATTAAAGTTGTACATATCATATGGACTTGATGCTGCATGTGTCCTTGGCATGCAGCTCAGGGCGTGAGTAGCAGTGATTTGGTATTGAGGCTATGTTCTGCGCCCAGTCAACAGTTACATTCGAAACGATGTATCTTGCAGGTTGGGTATTGCAGGACAAATGACTGTTCACCTGGGACAAATGACTGTTGGTTTTGCCATGCGCAACTCAAAAATTTTCACTTCGTAATGCGCATGTGTATACATACGTCAAGAGAGAAGTGTGAAGGACTGTTGTGTCTCTGTATAGTAGCGATGAGACTACAATTGTCGCGGCCGCGCTCGTTTAAAACGATCTCTTCTCCTTTCCGAATCTTGCCACGCCGTTACAATGCGCCTTGCAAAACCATTACGATGGAAAATGCTGCGAAAATTGTGGCTTGTAGTGACAGCATCGATATATCATTGTACGATCTTGTACATGTGTGTGTGGGAGTTTATCTGGGAACAGCAGGGACTAAATGCATGAGCAGCCAGGGGATGCAGAGATGCACGTCTGCAACCAGATAAGATCAAAAATGAATCCTGCTTGAGTTCATATAGTACGGAGTTGAACCACTACGATCAGTATGACAGAAGCTACAGTGTGTGTGTTCCATGATTTGGTCATTTTGACAATGCAATTGAAATCGGAAATCTTGCCCGGACAAGCTCATGCAATCGTTTCAAGTCTATCTTGTTAATTAGGAACTGAGATTAACCAGAGGTAGCTGAAATGCTAAGCTTTCAGTAGAATGAATCAGGTTAGGCTAGACTATTTTTTCCTCCCATTATGTCCTTGATATAATCACCCACTTCGCCATGCACAAATTCTCTCCTTCTCCAAAGGTTCGAGCCGGTTTCTTGTAATTTGCCAGTTTCAAACGGACCATTTTGTTTGGCTACAGTAGACTTTCACGGTGCAAAACAACAGGATAATTTAAAACAGACGGAGTCTGTATCTCTTCAAGTTAAAAAAAACTTCAAGTGTTTACAAATGAAAAACAGCAATGAAAAAGCCCCCCATTTCAGTCAAAGAAGTCTCTGAACTGTCAAACTCCTTGCGAGAAATGTAAAATAATATTGGTAAAAAGCAACTTATTTCCTATATTGTGATCTCAAAAGTTGTTACCAATGAATATCTTACTGACCTGTCTATGGCCTTTTTCACTCGTGAACGGTGAATCTTAGATACGTATATTTGTGTGTCACCGGACTCCTGACTATCGACGTACCTAAATGTCTCTAGATTGCCGGTTATATGCGGGACTTGAGAACCAAGTGAGTAATTGTACTGTCCGTTTCGGGCGGAAGGAAGGATGTATTTATACACAATGATAAATCTTTCGTGTACAAGATACACGAAAGAAATACATCACGAAAGAGGGACAGTGCTGTCAGTGCTGGTGAAATCGATAGAGACCACCACAGCCGCAACAGTCGCTGTCTATTAAACCTCATTAAACATCATTGAAATCAACACTTGTCGCCATTGCTAGCTTATATCTTCCGTTGAGTGAACAAAATAAATGGACAAAGGACACGACGATACGGCTAAATCCCAATTTATCAAGGGATTTCTAGGGATTGCCGAGACTGCCTCGTTGCTTTTCACGACCGCATAGACAAAGCTTCAGAGAAAATTAACCGTATTAATTTATAATACTGTGTTGATTGAAACGGAAACCTTTCATTCAAGATATACGCGTTTATCTTTTTCCGGCAATAGAGTAATCGCTAATCTGTCTTACCCTCAAGTACAATACAGCTATAAAGTATAAGATGTAACGGGGAGATAACATAAAATGGTTAAACGCTTTTGTTTTCCATGCTATCAGCAAATGTACTGAAACATTGCATATGTGTGCGCTGAAGCAGTACTTGTATAAAGAAAAGGTCCTTTACCTCTGATCTGCGTGTGTGCGATGCTGTAACCTCAAGCAAACCCGCGTCAATAGCCCTGTCATAAAGCAAAAAATTCACTAGAGCTGTAGAGTTTTGCATTGCACGGGTTGACACCATAATAAAAGTAGGCGAAGCAGACGTTCTTAACAACAGCTTGCTCATGACATTTCCGCCCGTTCGCTTTCAGCCCGAAGCAAACCGTCTTTCTCAAACAATGCCTCTTTGCTTTCAAATAAGAATAAACCACTTTAGATCTCTGATCAGCTTCGCTATGCTTTATAAAACCACTGTGAGACTACTTTACCTGTTCAATTGCAAAAGGCAACTCGAGGTGCTGATAACTCAAGCCCAATTGAGCAGCTTGTTTGGAGAGCTGTAGTTTTGTCAGTGTGCAGACTGAGTCGTCCTTGGCGCAAGTGCTGGTTTCTTGTGCTTTGTGGCTTTGGTTTCACTGAAGCCTGCTGTGAGGAATTTGTTGTGATTCTTGACTGGAACTGACTTTCAAATGAGCTGCGTTTCCTTACACGGCAATGACAATCAACTCGACAGCAGGGCGTCTGCAGAAAATGACAACAATGGCTCACACACGGCTCACATCTCAAATCAAATGGGCGAAGCGCAAAAACTTGATAGCATAAAAACCAAGTCGTTTTATATCGTTTACCCCCCATTTTCAGTCAGTCCGACTTTAAATTCATCAAAATGACCTGCATTTATACCTTGTGTTTTTGTAAATTTTCTTTAAGGTCGAGATTGCTATACACTATGAAATTTTGGTCGGTCAAGCACGAGGTGAAAATATCTCAATATGTGTTCCAGCTTCTACTCCACAAAAATGACGGAGGAATGTTTAAAATCTAGTATTGCTTGAATGTTTCAAAAGAATTAAATTTCAATTTCTGTCTAGATTTTTCCTAAAGAACCTATCATCCACTATAGAAAACAAAAGCTCAAGAACACTTTTCGTGTATGACATGGTATAAAAATCGAAACCGGTTTTTTGTCTCAGTTTTTAAAAGGTTTTTCATTTAATTAGTTTTAATCCGCTTAAAAAATAAATATTGATATCGTGATTTATAGTTTTGATAAATAAACAATCAACAATTAGAAATACAGGTAATATTAGTTCAAGACGACAGTCAAATCGCGCAATTGAAATGACCCAAAGGTTTGCGTTGTGTTCAGTGGTGCATAAGTTTAACAGAATGAAACTTTTGTTGTTGAAACGAGAAGAAATTTAATTTCAGTCTGCCAGCCGAATGAGCCATAGTTAAAATAATTGAGGAAATTATTGCTTCCGTTATCGGCGTATCAGAGGCTCAAAAACCAGCATGAAGTTTATAAAAAAACAATACTAAAATTCTTCACAGATTTGAGGCCGGAAAGATTAATACGCTATTTCGCACCAATAAGGCTACCACAGGAACCAGTTGTGAGGTTTTTAAAGTGATTTGATTTATCGCAATTTATGGTCGTTTCCGCAAGACGGAACAATTCTCGAGAACAACTTAAAAGACTGTTCTTCAAGAAAGATGTTGGTTTAAAGCCCTGCACTGCATAGTCGGTGGTCTTTGTCGCACGAATGTCACAATGCGCGGCGGGCAAGTGGTGCGACAAACGCCACATGCACGCATTGTGCTATCTTGCCCGCAGTGCGATTCTTGGCAAACGTCGCGCAGAGGTATGAGGAGAATTGTGGCGAGACAAAACATTGACTAACCTTATTAAGGGAGTGGTAGTGAGGCAATAAAGGGGAGGGGAGGGACACGAAATAATCATCCCATCCCACACGACCTAGTCTCTGACTCGCACCATGTTACTTCACTAAACGTCATTAGTGCTATGGGCTCCTGGTTTCTTACCACAAAATGAAAACAAAACATTTTACTGTCGGACTAGGAGGACTAGGACCGGGTGGACGGGTAAAATTCTACTACGGAACAGCCCCATGTACTATCCCCTTCCCCATCCCCGAGAGGACAGCTTGCGGACGTCGATGGTAAAGATCACGTTTCACGGAAAATATAACGGTCATTTCACGTTTCACATTTTATCCAGATGAATATCTTTCACGTACTCGTGCTGACGGCCACAAAATCACAGTTCACGACGCGCAGCAAACTAAAGCTCGTTTCCGTCAGTTATGGATAATATGTCACTATTAATCATGTTAATTGTTATGGTATATTTAAATCAAGCTGTGATATTTGCAGCGAATAGAATAATCCCGGGGGGGGGGGGTACTCCCTTATGTGGCCTATACGGGGACGTGCCGCTGGACAGGGTATGGTTTTTGGCCTCTCTGCCCTGAACAGGGTATATAATTTTATGCGAGTCTGTCCTAAACAGCCATGATATGAACCTGTCCTTAACAAGGAGTGGTTGCACGATTGTCGTCGTACTGAAATATGGTTAATTACAGTATTTAGAGATCGGAGACGTTTGCCGCGTATCAGTCAAACGTGATTCGCTAAATTGCAACCTAAACAGGGTCCTAAAATAGAGGATGTTGTCCTACACAGGGTAGGTATTTTAGGTATTTTTATTTATTTTTTGTCCTAAACAGGGTCACGTTTTCAAACCCTCAGCAGCACCCCTATACCCAAACATGGTTCAAGTACGCCCCCCCGGGAGAATAATACCATTTCCTACTCTATTCCAGACCGAAATACGGTTGAAATCATGTTTGTTTAGTCCTGAACAATGCTTCTCTATTCCGGTTCTCTTTGGAGTTCCGGGTCAGCTGGATGAATTCAAGGGATTTTCCTGCAAAGAACTCCGACAACTCCATATGGTTGGAAGTCATTTTTCGTCTACGAGTAGTTATTTTAATCCATCAGTCAATTCCAGCAGTTCCCTCCCCCCCCACCCCGGACAGTTTGTTCAAGTTCCAAGTCCCGGGGATCGGGCATTACCCTCCCGCCCTCCCCTAAATTGCTCAGAGACGAAGAATGTACCTTCTATTTAACTGTACCGTGGGGCATTTGAACAGATTGTCCCCACCGTGGGGCATTTGCCCAGTTTTTCATGCTAATGCCGAGGGTCAGCCGGGGGTGGGGGGGGAGGGGGGCGATGGGCACTGCTGGAATTGACCGATGCATAGCGCATAACTGTTTTGGTTGCCCGGGGAGCTGGAGAGGTAGGAAACCATGCATAATGTGCCTCGCTCCAGCTCTCTCTCTCTCTCTCTCTCTCTCTCTCTCTCTCTCTCATTCGTCCCCAGTCGTCTCTTACTGAGACGTCTCTATGAAATTGTGCGGATGCGGAGGATGATGGGAAGGATCGCGATAGATGACAAGACGACTGGGTACGAGTCAGAGCGTCGACAGAGCTCAAGCGATTGGTCGCGCCATGCGTGCGCCTTTCGAGACCTGTCGACGCAATCGCTTACTTAAAGCAACCGCGATTCGTATGGAATGTATACTTTAAAGTTTTCAAATTTTTGCCAAATCGGTGAAATATCACGCGGTGAAACTCACTGCCTGACATCCTTCTCATTTTCGCTTTTGCTTCATGCGCGAATCCGGTTTACAGAGTGGTTTCTTAGTGACAAAAGAGTGACTGGGCTTGATGACAATCACAAGAGAGAAATTGGTTAAGCTGATAACTAAAACTTCCAAGCCTAGCCTTGGGACGGCAAAAATGAAACAAAACAGTGGTGGTTTAATTTTTTTTCGCCGGTCAGCGAGCTTGCATGAGCATCATGTAAGCCACACGATATGTCCAATCAAAAAAAAGACAAACCCGCACAGTACAAACAAGGTAGAGTGGATGAGCCAAAACCTGACACGCCGGAAACTGATCTGATTCACGTCGTAAACTGTCAGTCCATTGCGTTTGTTAAAGTTGACGAAGATAAGTTTGAAGCAGATAGACACGTGTGTGGTATAAACGACCAAACCGTTTTAAAAATACTGTGAGAAATCATGCACACTGCCATCAGTTTCAAGAGAATCAAGCGAATCTTCGTGCTACCATCCAACAGGTTTAAAACTGTGACAAGTTCGTAACTAACAGGTTTCAGGCCTCAATTTCGGAATCAACGTTTTTCAAATCAACCGTTTTCTCTCTTTCACGTCTTTACCTCGTGCGAAGGCGCGCAAAGACTGCTGTAGCTAATTTAACATGTATATATAGATCTTGAAATATCTTAATGGCACGGGAGTCAGTATCGCGACGTTAGTACAGCGACTCGATCAATAAATGTCAGTGGATTTAAAAAGTATTTCAATTACTCTGCTTACCTCGAATCCCACTCCAACGTTTATAAACTCACACTGAAGAGTGCGTACGTAGCAATCAGAACTATGCTGTATTCACGCACTTGTATAACAAGCTCTTGACATCAAGGCGACAAAGCTAGATTGATAAGGCGCGCGGGTTTTCTAGCAGTTTTGCTATATTATAACAGTACAGCCAGTCAGTCTAGTATTTGTGCCAGAACTGATATGTTTTGCGATACGCAGGGTCACAATCTTATGTTTGTTATCTCTGTAGGTCAGTGATAATAAACTCCTTCTGTCAGGCCTGAGAATGAATCCGTTAGAAAATGAAGCCATACATCTAAATTGGGGGAGAGAATTTTCTCTGTCACAGGAAGAAACTAACAGCGTGGTTTTCTTCTACCTTACGTAGGCTTTGAATTCTGCCTTTCGTGCACAAAGTAATCGTTTCCATATTTTTTCAACCTTTTTAACTCGATAGCAAGATTTTTCTATTCAGTTTTCTGCATGAATACGTCGGTATTTATATTAATTAGTCATTAATAATACCGTTAATCTCTATTGACACGCGCAACGTCTTAAAGAACTATTTTAAATTCAATTTTCTCGAAACTCAATCGCGATAAATCAACTAAAAATACGCCTTCGATTATATTTTCCAGCTCATCAAATTCCCAATGAATCGCTTCGCCGCCTAATTTAGTAAGACAACTTCCGACGTTTCTAGCCTAAATATAGGTGGGCGTGATGCGGATTTTTCCGTTTTTTATATTGGTCCATTTATGTGTATAATATAAATGAATGTGCCTTGAAGAATCTACTAGAATGTAAATCAAGCTTTCAAAAAAAATACCTTCAAGGAAATTGTGCCTCAATCTACTTTTGAGTGTTTACAATGGTTGGTATTATTGACAAATTATCTGGGTGGTGTGTTTTCTTTATAAAACGGCGCTTATATAGCAATATACTGGTGAAAGTTTATCTCTGTGAATCTGCAAGTAAATTCTTCCTGCTTCAAACTCTCAAGGATTCCGGAACACATAATCACTTTAAGATAACACTTAACTTTCCGGGTCCGCTTTGGAATGAAGGAAAATTTCAACGTATAAATGGTTTCCGGTGGCAAACTGCCCGAGAAGGCCATGGCCAGTTTGTGCCGTTTCACGCATTTCGAGTATTTGTGCTTTCTGGCCTACGTATTCTTATTAAATTTTGTCTGGCAGACAGTTAATTCGTCGTCCTCTTCTGTGCAGAAATTGTTTTGAGTTATCATTCTGCAACGAGGAAGGCTAGGAGGAGAGGGGCATATCAGTGACGGGAGAGGAGCATTTTATAGACTATAGCTTCATGCATGGGGACTCCCATACCCCTAAAAGGCACTAGAATCTTATTTTGTGGGTGTGGCTCAAATTCATTTTCACCCTTTACACTGGGTACCAATGAACTCTAACGGTGGTAATTTAGATTTAGACATCCTAAGCGGTACCAAACCATGAATTTTACCCCCTAAAAGGTAAGATAATTACCCCCGTCACTTCTATATGGGAGTCCCCCCCCCCCCCCCCCCCCCCCCCCCCCCCCCCTATGGAAACTATATCAGCTAAACATCATTACAATTCAAAGCTGGCTTCTTGATCAACTGTCAAATCTTGTTAGCCTGACTGACTAATTACGGGAACTGAGGGCAACTGTCTGGAATGATCTAAACTGGAAAATCTAAAATGTTTTAGATTGTAGTGATGCCGAAGTACTTATCTTCCTTATACGAGGCCTTTTTGCTTCATTCACCAATTTGAACTCTGATTCTATCTCAGTTCTGGTCCCTAGTTTAGTTATTTTATACTCTTTATTGATGAATTGAAGATTTTTCTCCGTAATTGTTATCGTCTGTACTTATCTTATTTTTCAAACAATCCAGATGTAACTAATCATTTAACCTAGATAAATTACCCTGTGCTATTCTGAGTAACTATTACCTACTTCTCAGTTGCTCATAACTCATAATTGCGCATACTATTAAACTTGTGGGAGACCGCACGTTTTGTGTTTATTACTATAAGACATTTTAGTGTGTCAGTACTGTAGTGTCGCTGTATATTTTTACCAGTATTGCTTTATTTTCGCGCATTCGTTGTACTAATATTTGGTGAGGGTCTGCGGCCTGCTTCTTGAAAGCCTTACCCTATTTCAGACCAAAATATGTGATTTTCCATACCCTATTTCAGACCTGACCCAAAAATCGATACCCTATTTCAGACCTATAAAATTAGTACATGGGTCTAATACATGACTTCGTTCCGCTCCGTTTGCGTAAACATTTGAGGGCTTCAAATTTCCCGATGTTAATGACAAAAAATAGTTTCGTCTAAAAGCCAAATCAAATTCCAGACCAGAGTGCACAAAACATACCCTATTTCAGACCAAAACGGCTATAAACCATACCCTTTGGCGCCTATATAGCTTATATAAGGGAGTACCCCCCCCCCCCCCCCCCCCCGAATTGTACTCTCTACTAAGTGGAGAGACGGCGAGCCTGTTATTTGAGGAGGTGGTCCCAACATAACAACTATTCTGTCAGTCAATCTATTAAGTACAATCTACTTCAGAAAAAAATATCCTCAATGTATATGATTTTTTTTTTGCCCTTTTAGCAAATTCTCGCGATAGTGATAGGGGTTAGCATCAGAGGTCTATAACTGTAGTTATAGACCTCTGTTAGCATACAATACCAGAATTTATGCCAACTTAGATTCCATTCCGACTTTCTTTAATTTCGTATCAAGACTGAAGAATTTTCCATTTCTCTCGCGTTCTCGAATGACCGTCGAGTTTTATGACAGTGTTATCGCGCCTAATTCTTTGTTTAATATCATCGATTTGTTGTGGAGGCCATATAGGGCAATATGATATCATGTTGGAATATTTTTCATTTCATCTCGTGTGCTAATAAAACGTGCAATGTGATGCTGGGTGGGCTCTGCTGCTCGCCTGGCCTGCTTCAGTGCTGATAACAATACGCTCATCTGATAAGTTAGAATGAAAATAATAAACCTATAATGAGGAAGTGCTGTTGTAAAATGAGTGAAAAGGTTACGAAGGGCAAGTTTTATAGGAGAGGCATTAAACTTGTCTGCGAAGCACCCCCCATCAACACAGTAATGACTACTATTGCACACGATTTTATTTTTAATATTCTGTAATTACCTCTGAAAATTCCATTTGGGAACGTGGTATACCAAACCTCGTTCCCAGTGTCTCTCTTCTTCCCGCCAAAAGCGAAGAGAGAACCTGGGAACGAGGCTGGTGGTAATGAAGTATGTATGTATGTATGTGCTAATAGGTCATTTCCGATTTCCTTTTGCCTCTGTTTCAAAACGAGTCCAGGGCCCGGTTGTTCGAAAGCCGATTAACGCTAATCCAGGATTAAAAGTTAAACGAGCTTTTAATTTCTCTTGTATAAAAGTGTTTTTCTATGCTGATGTCTTGTAAAGTTTAAGATTAGTCAAAGTCAAAACAGAAAGACAAAAAATTTAAACAGAAAATCTTACTGAAATGTTAAAAAACTGAAATCAAAATTTGCACTAATCCTGGATTAGCTTAATCGTCCTTTGAACAACCCGGCCCTGGTGCACAACCTTTCACTCATTTTCATTTGAATGGTTTTACAGCAGAACTCGTTTTGAAGAGGCAAATACAACTCGGAAAACGCCTACTTTGGGAAATTTGGTACCCAGACTATGGGCCTTTTTCACAGCCCGCCATGTTGGTAAAAACAATAGCTTTTCATTCCCCAAGGTCCCCCAAGCCTCGCATTTAGACGTTTCAAAACGAGTTTACGCGTGGTTTCAGATGCGGAAACAAAGGTTTTAAATCCTCTGGGATTTAAGATGGCCGCCGTGTGATTAAGGCCAATAGATAGCACTTGATCGTCGAAAATTTTCAAAGGAACATCTACAAGGTACCAGAATCTTATTTTATGTGCGTGGCTCAAATCAATTTCACCCTTCACAGGTACCAATTATTTTCATTTGTTTCTAGCTATTCCCTAACAGGTACCGGGATACAGAGACAAAAGGCAACCCCATCCCCGTACCCAGTCGCTATTTACGTGTTTTTGGGATGAGAGAAGATTGGATACGAGAGTAGATTGAGGCGCGTGGGAAGTCACGGGAAGGGACTTTTCCTTCGTCCCTTCCCGTGTCTGCCTGCGCGCTTCAATCCACTCTCGTATCCAATATTCTCCCCCAAAAACACGTAAATAGCGACTGAGTACGCGTCTGCCAACAGTAGGAAAGAAGGAAAAGTTCGAAAAGTGGAGGTACAGTACAAGACCTCCCCCAGGCTGGGAAAGAGGGACTGCTCGCCGGAGTCTACACCGTTTACCACCCCTGGTGGAACACTCAATTTTTAAAAAGCCAATAGTTACTTACTGGGGTTGAATGTTGGTCTTTTATTTAATGTTAGGACTCTACTTCAAAACATACAGGTAAACTATACTTTCCTAAATGCAACAGGTGTTTATAAATTCTTAGGAATGACCGAGATGAAATAATCTAAAACGTACAACATAAAGATCATTACAATGCTTAACTCAACACGATTTCCTGAATAAAATGTGCCGTTAACTTTTTTTGTTTACGCCGAGAGATAAATGCAATTTTTAACGCCCTGTATTGCTTTGTTATTTGGTATATTCTTTCGCCTTATGAAAACTGCAATTAGGGAAAGTAACGTTAGTTTATTACATTACAAAGAAACACTATTGTCACTGGGATTTTGCTCGATCAACACCGAAATAAGTTTAGAAACGTTCTCTGGAATAAAAACTTTATGGACTACAGCTAAATGTTGAAAGCACGTTGCAATAAGTTGTTTGTAAAATGTTAGCCTGTTCCAGGCGTTCGGATAGTGCTCTTCGTGCGTCTTTACACGTCGCTCCCCCGGCGAGTGAATAAACGCCTGGAACAGGCTTGTATTAAAACTGTTAGACCCAAACTTGAAAAACGCGAGGCTCGCGTTTTCAGGTTTGTTTAGAATGTAATCCATTTCCATCCTCGCTATCGTTAGTCATCCTCACTTCCTAATGTGTTCCTGTCATTTGTCGAGTACTGTTCTACAAAATCAAAACATTATTGCTGGGCTTCCTACACGCAAGCCTCGCGTTTTCAACTTTGTCCATATTACAATCCATTCCCATCCGCGCCATCGTTAATCATCCTCACTTCCTAATGGGTTCCTGGTCTTGGGACTTTCAATTATCTCATGTTTTTAAGCTTCTCTAAATCATGCTAAAAACTGGATGGCAATGGCCCTTTAAAGCAATTACGTCATGGATAAATCATCTTAAAGGAGCTACGTCACGGATGGCATTTGTTTCAAGTTCGCCATTCGCAATCCGTCTTAATCTTCTCCATCTTCAACCATCCTTGTTTCTGTTTGATTTATTATCACCTCTTTGGTGTTTTTCTACCTTAGTAAACTGTTATTTTGAGTCTTTCTTCAATTTGAAGGTGGTTTTGTAATCCGTCGCAATCTTTCTCACTTTTAACGATCCTTGTTCCTTTTTGTTTAATTATTGCCTCTTTGATGCTTTTCATTCTTGGCAAATTATTATTTTGACGTTTTGTTCAATTTGAAGGTGACTTTGTGGGTCCAAAAAAAACTTTTATAAATCGCGACATAACTCCTTTAATGTAACATCATTAAACTAGGTTTCCCACAAAGCTTTGGACTAACTAGTGACAACTGTCGACAAGGTTTAGTCTAAAAAAAGGAACGCAAAACAAAAATCACGGATTATTGTGATTACTTAACCACTTGATGGAAGGAATATCGATATACAATGTACAAGTAAAAACAGGCCTTCACACTATATAAAATAACACTACTTATCTAACGCTACGTATGATTAATCACTACACGACTGAGGCGTAACTGAAATGTCCATTGAATGGCCATATTGGATATACAGTTGAAATCAAACTTCCATTAACTAACATTTTACAAAGCCTGAAGTTAATTCGAGAAAACTGCAGGACTTAACGTAAGGTATCGATAAAAGAGTTCTGTCCAGACAGTTAACTTTCTTCTTCTTCATCTTCATCATCATCATCATCATCATCTTCTTCTTCAGCTGCCATTTCCACATCTTCTTCCTCGGTGGTCTCCACATACTCCACCACCTTGGAGCCATCTACGCTGACCAGGTCATTGACTTCCGCTTGCTTCACTTCCGGTACATAGACCGCCATGAGCGCCCGGGACTCGGAATGTTGGGACGTGACACCCTCGAAGATCTCCTTCCCCGAGGAGGCTTCCACTTCCATGGCTTCCTGAGTCGCTATCTGATGCTGGCTGGCGGACACCAGAGCCTCCACCGCGGCCTGCAGGGCTGAAGCGTCGTGGGAATGAGCTGAAGCTGCAGCATTGGCGAGGCTGAGCTCCACCGTCGCCATCTCCACCTCGCCGCTTGCCTGCACCACCTCTGTCACTTGTTCTCCGCTGCCCTCAGCTTCTTCTTCCGAAATCAACGAGCTGGCATCGACGGTTGAAGTCCCTTCGACGTTTTCAGCCGCTATGCCAGCCTCTACAGTTTCCTCTGTTTCCATGGTAACACCGCTGGCGGCTGCGGACTCGGCTATGACGTCAACGTTGATGTAGCCGTCCTCCTGCTCGCCAGTCTCTTCGGTCTGACTGCCTTGGTCCACTCCGGTGTGTTTACGTTTGATGTGCTTGGTGAGCGAAGATTTCTCTTTGAACTGTCTGTTGCACACATCACACTGATAGGGCTTTTCATCTGTGTGTGTCAGTTGGTGGCGGCGAAGATTGTACGGGCTGGCGAACTCCTTGTTACAGGTCTCGCAGATGTGCAGAGTGACTTCCTTGGCTTTCACTTTGGCTTCTAAGGAGCACGAAACACCAAAGATTAATTACATAACGCTAGGATTGTTCAAAACAAGTGCGCATGTATCAGTATGAGGTGGCCGTTGCAGGGAGGTTTCAATCAGTGTGGAGTGTATGGATCGACACACGGTCAGGACGAAAATCCTGGCCGTTGTAGAGAGGTGGCCGCTAATGGCGGTATAACTGCATTGAGTTAAGAATTCGTTTTGGCTTCCTTCATTCAAACAGATCTCACTTGTATTCTGCACATCGACAAAGCAAAACGCCCGTTAGTTCGTCTAGTGTGATCGTCCTGGAAAGGACTGTTGTTGGTGACTGAAGTTTCGACAACTTGAACGTAAGTCATCTTTAGAGTCAAGTGAAATGTGTTAGTCAGTCGATGGTGTTATTAAAGTCTCTGGTCCTAGAAACTGATTGGCCAGTTTAGCCGTGATGTTATTGGCTGTTAAAGGAGCTACGTCACGGATGGCGCATCTTGAAAAAATTGGCCAATTTTTTCAAGTTCGTCGTTTGCAATCCGTCTTAATCTTCTCCATCCTCGACCATCCTTGTTCCTGTTTGGTTTATTATCACCTCTTTGGTGTTTTTCTTCCTTAGTAAACTATTATTTTTAGGTTTCCTTCAATTTGAATGCAATTTTACACTTCGCAAATATCTGTGACATAGCTCCTTTAAGGTGGCTCGATGTAGTTTTTTTAGCGCTGGGGTGAGAGTTTTGAAAACAAAAATTCGATCAGAAGGCAATCTTCGATTTTTGTCATACTACACCATCATGATGACAAATGATGATAGATTTATTTTACACTGGTTTCCAAGCAACAGAGGTTACCATAGCAACGATTTCGGCATCCTATTGGTTTTAAACAAGGCTGATTTTCTCGAAATCTAGTCGAAAACATTGCATTCATTTTTCATATTTTAAAGTATGCTAGTTTGACCACCTGTAGACGAAATTTCAAGAAATTCTGTAAGGCCGTTTTTGATTAAAACTGCACTGAACTTTTTGCGGTCGTGTTTGTGTATGTCCCAGAATTTACTTCAAAATCTTTCATTAAATTGAAGCTATATGTACCTCTCCTCTGTTGAAGGATTTTTGATGATATTAAAGACTTTGTAAGGTAAATGGATCACCTCGGATGGTTACGATTTCAAAATATTCAATTTTGAAGAATTGCGCTTAGGCACCTCAGAACACGATCGAAGCGCCTAATTTACATTTAGCTGGATATTGCTAAAATGCTCTTACAGATTTTTTTTAAAAATTGTTAGGTGTTAGCGTGATGGTTAAACTTGATATTCCAATCGAAAATGCCATTAAAAAATCGTTGCAAGCGTTAGAAAGTAACACCGAATTATGGGTACGTTTCGCTCGCTACTGTCTTTCTCCGAACAGGGATTTTGTTTATCTTGTTTCTGGTCAGTTTCTCTCTTGATGCACGTGCAATGAATATTTATTCCAAATGCCGCGTGTGGCCAGTCGTGCGTTTATGACAAATAAATGATTTTTTAATAATAATAATAATAATTTGACTTGGTATAGCAGGATAGACATCAATAGCCCTTTTCACGGTTAACTTGCGATATTTGCATAACAATACACTTGAACATAGAAGCGAGGCAATTTCGGGCACAAGCTGCAAAACATCGTGTTTTTCTTGAGCTCCTTCAACTCTTTTAGTATAAAAAACAGTTTTAAAATGTTGAAGAACGACAATTCTTTTAGTTTACGTTGTTTTTAGAAAAAAATTGTAAAACGATTGTTCTCTATAATAAAGAGTAGACTCGCAACAGGGAGATCGGATTAAGATCTTTACGGCAAACTTTAACTAAAAGAGTTGCATATTTAGTTCTTCTCCGTTTTAAAACTATTTTTATGCTAACACAGTTTAAGGAGCTCATGAAAATCACGATGTTTTGCAGCTTGTGCCCGAAATTGCCTCGCTTCTATGTTTAGCTGTATTGTTATGCAAATGTTTCAGGTTAACCGTAAAAAGGGCTATTCTGTTCGTCTTACTAATCTAATTTAAACAAAAATAAACCGTGTTTGTATTTAGAACTGTCACGATTTAAACAAATTAATGAGCAACAATACGAATGGTATACGAACTTTGCTAAAACTCTTCTGTTCTTCGTTACCCTAGGTTTGGCATTTTTTTACGAATCTCACGAAATTTCGTAGGCAGTGAAATCATGATCACCAAAAGCGTGCGGAATGATCAACTCTAGACTTTGTTTCATTTTAGCAGCATCATTTTGGTTTTGCTTGACGGCATAGCCGAAACATTTTTGAATGTACGTGATTACCGTGCCATTCATTCCCTTTACTTTCCCTCTCATACCGTACAAACGGGAACCCAAAGCTCATTTAGCGTGGTTGTTGATCATTTGTTTAAATCGTGACAGTTCTAAATACAAACACAGTTTATTTTTGTTTGAATTAGATTAGTAAGATGAAAAGAATTGATGTCTATCCTGCTTAAAAATTCATTTATTTGTCATAAATGCACGACTGGCCACACGCGGTATTTGAAATAAATATTCATTGCACGTGCATCAAGAGAGAAACTGACCAGAAACAAGATAAACAAAATCCCTGTTCGGAGAAAGACAGTAGCGAGCGAAACGTACCCATAATTCGGTGTTATTTTCTAACGCTTGCAACGATTTTTTAATGGCATTTTCGATTGGAATATCAAGTTCAACAACCATCACGCTAACACCTAGCAATTTTAAAAAAATTCTGTAAGAGCATTTTAGCAATATCCCGCTAAATGTAAATTAGGCGCTTCGATCGTGTTCTGAGGTGCCTAAGCGCAGTTCTTCAAAATTGAATATTTTGAAATCGTAACCATCCGAGGTGATCCATTTACCTTACAAAGTCTTTAATATCATCAAAAATCCTTCAACAGAGGGGAGGTACATATAGCTTCAATTTAATGAAGGATTTTGAAGTAAATTCTGGGACATACACAAACACGACCGCAAAAAGTTCAGTGCAGTTTTAATCAAAAACGGCCTTACAGAATTTCTTGAAATTTCGTCTACAGGTGGTCAAACTAGCATACTTAAAAATATGAAAAAATGAATGCAATGTTTTCGACTAGATTTCGAGAAAATCAGCCTTGTTTAAAACTGATAGGATGCCGAAATCGTTGCTATGGTAACCTCTGTTACTTGGAAACCAGTGTAAAATAAATCTATCATCATTTGTCATCATGATGGTGTAGTATGACAAAAATCGAAGATTGCCTTCTGATCGAATTTTTGTTTTCAAAACTCTCACCCCAGCGCTAAAAAAATACATCGAGCCACCTTAATACTCGTGTAAAGTTCGTAAACAGTGATAAGTTGTTGTCAGTTGTTTCCCTACCTTTCTTCTCGCAGTTCAGCAAGTGTTTGCGCAGGTCTCCCTTGGTCGGGAAGGTTATATCACAGAAGCGGCACTGAGCTATGGGCTTCTCCTTGTTCTTGTTGTCGCCGCACACCTTACGGATGTGTTTCTTGAGGTGAGAGAGCCGTCCAAACAGGCTGCCGCACTCGTCACACTTGAACGGTCGCAGGTGGTCATGACGGGTCCTGATGTGCATGGTCACTGTGGAGTCATGACGAAACGCCATGCCACACCTAGTGTAGTAAAGAAAACAACCCACTGGTTAGCGCCGCTTGCACATAGAAGAGTTCAACCTCGTTACTAGGGTCTTTCTCGTTCTCGCCCAGTGGAGGTACAGTAAAAAGGCCCTGGGAATGACTCGGAAGTTGCAGAGCGCTCATAAACAGTAGAGGGGACAAAATCGTCTCCGAAAATCGACTGAGCCAGCAGTTTTCGAAGTTGCTTAGCAACATGACGTATACATATTTCCGGAGTACTGCGGACTGTTCGCGCCAATTTTTGATTGGATAATAACAATCGGAAACTCTTCGAGAGCTTCAACGAAGATTTGCCAAAATAACGGCACTTGTTCCCGCAAAGGAACTTCCTTATTTTGTACTAATTATGTAATTACATCTACTTTTATTTCATTGGCCGAGACTGAGTAGCTCTGAGTTCTCTTGAACGGACTGGTGACGGAAGGACCACGATGTGGTCAAGTCTATTATGCTCTATGTACAAGGTGATTCTAACTTTTAAAAGTCTGTCAATGAAACCCTAGTGTGTGACCATTTAAATGAATACTATGGAGCAGTACTTCCATGTAGTACCGTTTGTTTTTCCATAGTTTGCAAAAATAAATTTTGATTTATTTTTTTGGTATTCTCAGGGAGTGCAAGGGGTAATACAGGTGTTTAGTTGGTTTTCGTCCAAGTTCGATACTAGATAAGGTTATATCACAGAAAAACATCATACTTCCGGAGATATTTGCCAAGTCGTTGGTTTTCACACTTGAAGTATTATCCCAGATTACCCTCACAGAAGATTGATGCATGGCCAAATTGCACTTTAAACCATATCGGACTCCCGGGTCGTAAATTAAGAGCATTATTTCACGGACGTATCAACTTAACACCGGATTAGAAGTTGAAACTCTCCGCAGGCACGCGATCCATAACGATATTTTCAAGACTCTCGATAAGATAAGCTCATGAAATACCGCTTTTTAAAGACCTCGCCATCAGACGCCAAATCGACGGAGATAGAAGGAAGCGTTTGAGCTTATCTTTACAGAGATAAAAGTGTTTATTAGTATTTGCATGCAAGCTAACCACATTTAAAGTGTTTCCGGCAAGAAGCACTGAAGAAAGAAAAAAAAAGAAAGAGAGAAAGGAAATGCGAGCGCCCCTACCTCTTGAGCCTGGAGTTGAAAGATTTTTCGCGCGATTACACAAGTTAATTAAAATTATGCAGACGGGGAGGTCATAATATGGGTGTGACTCAGAACACATGTGATACTTGAAATGTTTGCAGGTTTCCACGCCAGATAAATACGAAAGTCAGTGTACTAATTTGATTAAGAGACTGTCACATTAATTTTTTTCTCAGACAATCAAAAACACATTTACTGCACATCAGACAAGGCGATAAACTTGAGGAAACCGCAAAATATAAACACGTTACAAGACCCTTACAATAAAATACGAAAAAAAAAACCTTACAAGACCCTCTCTAATAATTGAGTTTTGCACAGACAACAGTCAGCCACATCGATCGGTGTTTTGCTTTTGCATCGTTACTAAAAGTAGAACATGATTCTATTTCGTGTAACGCTTTCTGCGAGAGATGGGGCAATTTCACTCCCAAGAGTGCTCAGTTCAAAACTGAGTAAAAAATCTTGAATTTCATTTTGCAAAATTGTCAAAAACAAACAACATCACATGAAAGTACTGCTCAATAGCTTTCATTTGAATGGTCACACACTAGGGTTTCATCCACAGACTCAAAAGTTAGAACCACCTTGTACAGCATAATGAACAGTACCACATGAAAGTACTGCTCAATAGCTTTCATTTGAATGATCACACACTAGGGTTTCATCCACAGACTTGAAAGGTACAACCACATTTATTGACTCAAGGTTTGACTCTGGGAGTGAAAGGGTTGAAACAAATGCGCTTCACTGTTCGTGCTTCGTGTAGGGAAAAGAACCCCCTTTATATTGAAATAAAACAAAATAAAGTACAAAATATTTCAGCATTCCACTGACAGTTTGTGATAAGATAACCCTGGAACTTGTTATCTAGCCGGATATAGTATGACTCACTTCACTGATGGAAGTTGATTTGATATCTCTTGGTGAGCATGTACTTGTATTTTTTAATTAAATTAACTAAGGCCACACCTGTTGCAGACGTAGGGCTTTTCACCAGAATGGATCCTTTGATGCACATTCAATTGATGAAGGCGGCGGAAAAATCGGCCACAATCATCACACTTGAACTTCTTTATATCTGTAATAAGTGGTGCAAATCAAGTTACACTTGAACTAAGTGTAAATTAAATTAGTAATTTTCTTAGACTTTTGTATTTTTATTTGTAATTGAGGACCCTATTGTAAACCACTGACTGTGATGTAGGTTTCCTCTTTAAAATTAAAAAAAAAAAACTGCCCCCTTATGAGATGTCTCCTTACAGAGGTTACAATGTCTGTGTGTGTCCAAGACTATGACTGTATGGAACTCCCATATAAAAGTGATGGGGGTGCTTGTCCCAGACCTGGGGGGTGGGGGGGGGGGGGGTATTCCCCTATATAAGCTATATACATGTAAATGTATGTAGGTATGTGCCGCCCCAAAGGATAATGGTTTTTGAGCCGGGTCTCAAATTAGGTCAACCTCATTCCCAGGGTCTCTCATCCATCGCGCCTCTGGGGTGGGGAGATCAGAGACCCTGGGAACGAGGTTGAAATTAGGTATGTTTTGCCCGTCTGTCTGAAATAGGGTATAGATTTGTTCATTTTGGCTTGAAAAGGAGGGAATTTTTAAGGGTCAGGTCTGAAAATTGGGTAGGGAAAATTACATAAGTACTTTGGTCAGAAAATGGGTACGGGTGGGAGGCACACCCCCACCACAAATTTCAAGGAGTCCCCCTCCCCGAGGTCCCAGAATCTCGTTTTGTGAGCATCTCCAATTCCTTTTCACCCCTACGAGGAACCAATCTATTTTCTGACAAGTAGTTCTTGTCATACATGTATTTAGATTTAAACACCCTATAAGCAGCACCAAGCCACAGATTTTAATCCCTAAAAGGTACAACGATCACCCCTGGACATCACTTTTATAAAGAAGTCCCCCCCCCCCCCTGGAAGTGAAGTTTTCTGTTGCATTGTTTGATGCTTACCTGTGTGAATCTGTAAGTGCTTCTTCAGATCTGATGGGTACTTGAAGCTCTTGTTACATTGCTCACATACTCTAGGACCATCACTTAACTTCCTCTTGCCTGCGGGAGTCCTGGGAGTGATGGACTCTGCAGTAAACAACAAGTATTGGGATTATATTCAGTTAAGATAATAAATAAATAAATTAATAATTAATTTTTAATAATTAAATAAATCGATTTTGTTTAACAAGTGTGACATTTAACAGTGTTAACGACTGACTAATTCCAGATTAGAAATGTTGGTTTTTGTGGAGAGGGGAAAACCAGAGTACCCCTTGGAGCAAGTAAGAAAACCAACGACAAACTCAACCCACATATGACTCCTGGCTGGAATCTGGTGGGGGGCGAGCATTCACACCACTGCGTCATCCCTGCTCCCCCAAGTCAACAAATCAACATCCAATGTCTTCTGTAGACTCGATTACTGGCCAGTGTTTGGGAAAATAAGCCTGCCCTCCTCCCGGGGGTGGGGGAGGGGAGGGGGGGGGGGGGGGGGTTCTACTCAACAAAGTTTTACACGGTTTTATACCTTTCACATACCTTCCATAGAAAATGGTACCCCTTTCACATACCTACAGTTGAAAAACTGCATCCCTTTTACAACTTTTACTAAACTTTTCGCTTGAGTGGCCCCTTAAAATATTGGATGAATCAGCCGTTAGGTGCGTCTGTTCAAGAATTTTGTAAGGCCCTTTTAAACACCTAAATGACAGTTTTCCCTACCCTTTTCTATACTTCAACTCGTGAAATCCCTACCCTTTTATATACCTCCAGTCTGAAAAGGTACCCCTTTTGGAGCCTCCCCGTATAGTCCATTATAGGGAGTACCCCTCCCCCCCCGGGAACGACTGGGGACTGAGGGACAAAGACTGGACTTGAGAGAGCAGCAGAAGTCGAGCCTTTAAGAGTCTGCAGATTGGTAGTGACCCAGCTGACATTTAGAACATCCAACAGCTAATGGTCTTACTTTGTAATGAGACAGTCACTTCGCCTTCTTCCAGTTCAGATTCATTGTCACCCACCGCTTGTGCCACAGCTTGAGATGCAGCTTCCACGGCAACAGTATCTGTACCAATATCAACAGTGGCCTCAACCGACAACTCACCACCACCACCGGACCCTACAAGGCAATAATATTACATGCAAGAAGGAAAATTAGTTACAAAAAAAATAATTTGAACTCTGGTTCTTGAGTCTGATACACTAACCATTAGGAATCCATACCTCTCATCAGCATACCTACATGTACCATAATGTGCGGTTCCAGAAAATATCCATACCCACCTCAAGGAAGGTCATTGAAAATTCTGAGGGGGAGAGGGTCTCAAAAGCCTAAATTTTTAAAGGAAAGTATGAAGCTAAACTGGAAATTCCAGGGGTAGGGGGGTGGGGTTCAAACCAAAAACGTTCGGACCATGGCAGGGTATGCAGGATATTGTCTGGAACCTGACAATAGTAAGTAAAGCATGAAGCGACTAGGAGTATCGCTATCCCTGGATGGGATTCTCCCAACATTTTCTAAGGTTTCCCTAACAATTTGCCATTTTATACTCCTGGGCAGAGAGAGCACTGTGAGAGTATTAATTTTTTTTAGTATCTTGCCCAGGAACACAATGTCTCCCATGTACCATAGCTTTGAATTAATTCATACATGTAGCTCAGTTTGTAGAGCACTGCACCAGTAACGCGGAGCTGGGTCATGGGTTCAAATCTTAAGCGATTAATTTTTTTCA
This sequence comes from Desmophyllum pertusum, assembly GCA_029204205.1. Taxonomy (NCBI): domain Eukaryota; kingdom Metazoa; phylum Cnidaria; class Anthozoa; order Scleractinia; family Caryophylliidae; genus Desmophyllum; species Desmophyllum pertusum. The sequence continues at coordinate 65,985 of MU827805.1, forward strand.
GGCTTCTTTGAAATTGCTTAAATTACGAGGATCATTAATATTTTCTTCACTTTACACTCTCTATCCGCAGTTCATATGTGATTCATTCAATATACATGTACATTATTTTGTACATGTACTTTGCTTGATGTACCATTAATAATCAAGTTTAATTGGCAACTTAAGGTGGCTGGTAACGGTTTACAGCCCTTGCGCTTTGATTGATCGATACTACCATCTTATATCAGTTGATGTTAAAATAAAGGTGTCAAACGATTGCCTAATCATCGGTGAACAAGTTATGATAATATTTGTGACATAATAGGTTACCATAGCAACAGTATTACCTGTCAAAAACACCCTTATTTTTAGCTTTAAGTGCTTATAACTCAAAAACGAGCATGGTGACCCCATTTTTCATAATTGAATAATGATCAGCATGTTAAGATACAACTTTTTGCAAAGTTTAAAAAAATTATGCGGAGGGAATTCAGAGCCGCCTTAAATTTTTCGAAAATTTAAGGTGGCTCTTAATTACCAGCCACCTTAAAACACCTTAATTTCCAGACCAATAAACATCTGACAAGGACATTGAGCTGCACAACAACAACAACAACAACAAAATGCCAAGAACCCACCTTCAGTCTCAGCACTAACATCTACAGTCACAGTAGTTTCCTGGCCACTCTCAGCTGAACCATCATCAACAGCTTGAAGACCTGCAGTCAACGCCTGTAAGGTTTCAGCAGACACGCTGACTGCGCTCCCATGGCCGACACCGCCAGCTGGGAGATTTGAAACAAGAACAGGTCGTACTATTGGCACACCGTTTTGATTGACAATCAGGAATGAGCCACTGCCAGAGCTTGGATCTGTAATAATAGCTGCTGGAACTGTCCCTGTACCACTCTGCATGCCAGACACGACATCTTGGAGAATTGAGGCTAATGAAGCAGGGGTTTCAGAGCCAGATGTTGTTACTATATTACTCAACAGCATGCTAGCTGCTTGGGATGACTGTGCAAACTGCTCGCTGGTCGTGGCAATGTACGTGGTCTGTTGTTGTCCTATCTCTACAGTAGCACTGTCTTCATTCTGCTCTTGCCCCTGGTTGACGGCCGCTTCCTGCCCCATTTCCATGGCTAGAAAAATCGCTGAAGATTGGCATATGTGCGCTGCTGTTCACTGGTCAACTGAGCTGTACTGCTGTCTGTTTCAGCGGCATCTTCACTGTTATGTTCTGTTGCCTCAGCAGCAGATGGTTCACTTTGCTCACCAGATGCGCCTTCCTTGCTGCTTTCGTTGTTAGCAGCTTCATCTTCCTTTACATCCATTGCTTCCTGATCCTTAGGAGAGGCTGACTCAGGAGTAGCCTCAACATTTTCCACTGCAATGAAAAGGTGAAGGTTAGACAACATTATGGAAAAATGTGATGTCACAAATTTTCAAATGATTTTTTATCAAGCCTCAAAATCCCATCATTATAAAGATTGCTGCTGTACGTTCAGCCACAAAATTTCAACTTGAGGTTCAAAGTTTGCTACTGTCCCATACAAACCTCTCTCGACTAACAATTAAACTAAAGGAACAGACTCAAACTTAGAAGGGTTTGTATGGAGAAATTAAAACCTGAAGTGCCCACCTCTCAGCCGCAAATTTCAATGGTGAACTAAATTTTGGCAAATGGACGTTTTTTGGCATGCTTCCTCCGTGCGAATAGCTGATCAAATTTCATAATTTCGCAATTTAATTTTTATGATGTCATAACTTTTAGTACTCTATTATTAAAACAGAGTACATGCACAGTAGGCAAGCCGAGGAGTCAATTTTACCACTGTACACTCTGTGGCTGTCATGCTTGCTATTTTTAGGTGTGTAATAAAATGCAACCTTGCTGCATAGTGCCTTTAATTTGGGGAGTATTGCTACTCCACCGCAGGCCCATAGGGAGGGGGGGGGGGGGGGGGTGCGATGGGTGCATCTGCACCCCCACGGGATGTGGGGGTCCACCTATAGTGGACCAACGGTTCAAAAGAAAGTGAAATAGTGGACAGGTGTAGTTTGAAAATGTCTGAATCAAACAATCGCAGCTTTGAACGTGTTTACATATCGTCTTTATCAACAAAGACAACATCAAGCGAGTCATTTTCTTCATCCAAATATTCACTCCTTTGGCTTAAAAATGTCTTTAATCCAAGGTCTGCATTATGTATTTTTAGTATTCTTTCATCGGTATTTTCTTTAACTGAACAGTTCCAGAAATATTCATGTTTTTATGTTCGCTTTTGGCTGTCTGGTTTCATATCATACTGCCTTCAAAACGCACGAAATGCAGTCTCAGACAACCTAATCTTTCAAAATTTCCCGGGGGGGGCATGCCCCCGGACCCCCCTAGGAAATGGCGCTCGTACAACCACAACTTTCCCACTCTAACACACACCCCCCCCCCCATTCAAAATCCTGTCTATGGAGTCCATCGTGGGGAATCTCTGTGAGAGTTTTAAAGTACAATGATTTGTCACTGTATCTTGTTTATTTTACACAAGGCTTGAAAACGAGCCACTCAATCTAGAGTACAACGCTTTAGTCTAACTGATGGGGCGCGCACTTGATCCAACAAATTATCCTACTTCTGGCCTATGGTCTGCTTGTTGGCACACAAATGTCCAGTCGCGGATCCTCAACTTCGAAAGCACTATTTCTCGATTTTACATGGTGGTTAGCGTTTGGTGTTTTGAATGGATTTTCGATGGAATGACACGAGAAGAAGCGTCTGCCTTTCAGTTTGTCTGGTGTTCGATTTGGGAGCCGAGCGATTCCATTTTCTGGGTGAAAATCGGCTTGGTGCTGGGCCTGTTCGAAACTGAGCTTTCCTCCCTTGTTCCCCTCTTATAATGTACAATGCAAAAACCTTCAAATCACTGAAATTTGCCGTTTTGAGCCACAAGAACAACAAAACACAACAACTAAGGTAAGATTACATTTATTTTGAACTTATTTGTAAATTTTACTCGCAATAGTTCGCAATAATATGACCCTGTCGGTATTCCCATACATTATTTTCTTTATATTTCGAAACAACAAATGGTCACACAGTACTCACACCGCTTGTATGGGCGCCCTGTGGTTTAGGTTTATGAAGCATTTTGATCACAACCCAAATAATGCCGAGTGAAGGATTATAGGCCCCCAGCTTGTTGTGTCCAAAATAAAAATGAAATTATAAATAAGGCTTGCTAAGCAACCAAATTATTATAAGATCTATACATTTGCATTTGCTAGTCTATTAACCTAGCTAGTTGAAATAAAACCAGTTCAACTTGATTACTTGGGATTCGCTGCATTTTAAAACTATTCCTCACTGAGCCATAAAAATCCTTTGATCAACCACAGGCAGACCATCCTATGTTTGAGTTGTCAGTGTTTAAATAATTTATTCAGGTCACGAACTACAGACTTACTGTGACGGTTGAGATTTGGTTCACTAGTTTAGATTTAAGAGTCAACTTGATCTGTATTGTTCAATAAAGTTTAGAATATATGTTAATTGAGTCATGTGTGCTGTTATTTAATCATTCCGGGCTGTTTAAGACGTTTTTGGCGAAATTCAAAATTCGAAATCCGGCCCAAGAGAAGAAGAGAGACAAGGCATGCAACTCCAGCCGCGGAAGCCGCGACCGGCTCTAGTTCAAAATGGATTTTACGCCAAATAATTAAAATTCTCACCTGGCGGACACCGGCATCTGATCAACTAGATAATTTTCTATGTCTTGACCGAGTTTGGGTTTCATCCCTCCAATTTCGACCGAGAAAAGCGATGCTGAAATGCTCCATGAAGCTTTCTGCCTATGATCGGTGCCAGACACGGCGACCAAAGGAATGTGAAGGATGCGAGCCGTTTGAAATCAGCCAACCAGCGCATCGCAGCCGTTAGCAGCACGTGATTTTTGAAACTGTCACGCCAGTAAACGTAAGTCGCTTCAGCTGCATTATCGGTTCGTTTTAAGGGCAATTTTTTCGCTCGGAGCGAATCGAAAGATGTATTTTATTCTGCAGTACTTCATTGGTCTATCTGAATCGTATTTTCGCTTTCACTGTTAGCATAAATGCTTCTGTTGGAAGCGACGAAGCCAAGCGTGACGGAAACAGTTTGTTTCGAAATTTGCATACTTGACAGCTTGACCCGCATTCCTTTGGTCGCCGTGTCTGGCACCGATCATAGGCAGAAAGCTTCATGGAGCATTTCAGCATCGCTTTTCTCGGTCGAAATTGGAGGGATGAAACCCAAACTCGGTCAAGACATAGAAAATTATCTAGTTGATCAGATGCCGGTGTCCGCCAGGTGAGAATTTTAATTATTTGGCGTAAAATCCATTTTGAACTAGAGCCGGTCGCGGCTTCCGCGGCTGGAGTTGCATGCCTTGTCTCTCTTCTTCTCTTGGGCCGGATTTCGAATTTTGAATTTCGCCAAAAAACGTCTTAAACAGCCCGGAATGATTAAATAACAGCACACATGACTCAATTAACATATATTCTAAACTTTATTGAACAATACAGATCAAGTTGACTCTTAAATCTAAACTAGTGAACCAAATCTCAACCGTCACAGTAAGTCTGTAGTTCGTGACCTGAATAAATTATTTAAACACTGACAACTCAAACATAGGATGGTCTGCCTGTGGATCAACAACAGCCATTGCTTTATGCAAATTTTCCTGTAAAAATGGCGCTAAATACATGTATACTGCATCCTGTATCTTCATGCATATAATTGCCATCGAAGGACGTTTTAAAATACATCTTCATCTACTTCGAAATTAAAGCTAGACGTTATCATTTGTGGTCCATCGTGTTACAAATTTGATTTCCCACTTTTTCGAGCCAACATTGACGTCTAAAATCGTGCTTGAAATTGGTCGAAATCAACATAAATGTGACACCATATTGAAGGAAAGAAACATCCTTCGTCAACGCCATTCGTAACGAAATTGAATCAGTACGGTCGGGGAAGAACTACGGCTATTTTACCACCACAAATTCACACCCCCAAAGCAGATAGACCAACTTGGCGTGTTTGAAGGATTGAGGAAAGATTGGGGAAAGGATATTTCTCGTAGAAAGAAGTCTGGGGCGACCGCCATAACGCTACATTCCTGGGAAAGACTTGCTTTCTAGAGTAAGGACTGGGTCCCGGAAAACAACACAACTTTTCGTTCAGTTTGCAGAAAGACGATGTTCTAAACATTGTCAAACCTTGGCGAAGAAAATGGTGTGTTTTTAAGAATGATTTACGCGGAATGCGATGAAGAAATGCATGGAGCGAGGGAAGCGTTCGCTTGCTCGGTTAACGAATAGTTTTGGAGTATTGTCGCTGATAATACTCGTCTATGCTTACCTTCTTTGTTAACAATCGTCGACTCGGCAATAGCAGCGAACGATGCCAGATCTCCACCGTCTTCAAACGACATCTTTAAATCACTTCCCAAAAGGACGCGTCAGTATACGAACGACCTACAACGAAAAGACGCCATCGCCAAAATAAATGACAAACATATTACAGTATTGAGTCGATTGCTCGTTAAAATTAAAGTCTCTTGAACGGTGAACACCGTTATTTAACAACGTAATGCTGCAGAGATTCTTGTCTAGGTACCTTTCGTCTTGCAAACTGCTACGAATTGAGTTTATTTGTTAGACAACAAACCAATGCACCTATTTCTAGCACGAGGCGAGGAAGGAAGGCCCGCCATATATGTTAGTCACGTGATCACATTGGCGCTACGTGATTGGCTGAAATGGGTTGTCTTTCAAAAACGCTCTTTCAGGGGCAAAGATGAGTTATCTATCATGTTTTTGATCTTTTTATCGCCATGAGATCTTCTAAATAGCAAAAAAAGAAAGAAACGATACAACTTCAATATTTTTTTTGTCACTGTTCATTTGAAATATTAAAAAAAATAAAATAAAATAAATGGGAATTTTAGTGGACTCTTCTCTTCCACTGTTTCCAGATCGAATTGGAATTTAGAAATGTTGGTTTTAGTGGAGGGAAGAAAACCGGAGTAGCCGGCAAAAAAACCCTTGGAGCAAGGATGAGAACCAACAACAAACTCAACCCACATATGACACCGGGTCCAAGATTCGAACCAGGGCCACAATTTGGTGGGAGGCGAGTGCACTCACTGCGCCATCCCTGATTTTATTATTCAAAATATTAAGCAAACATTTTGGTGAATAAAATGTTGTTCTTTTTATTCGCTACTCTGAGAAATAAAACAAACAAAATCACCAGAGACTAAGGAATTAATTAGTAATTTCCCCAGGAGGGGGAGGGGGGTGAGAGGAAATTTGAGGTATATTGTTTTGATTTTTAGGTTAAATTGCAGCTTCATGCATCCCCTGTGGAAAATAAATTTTGTTTTATTCCCCCCAAATATATAATTGTGATTCAAGTTTAAAATGTGTGGTTCCATAAAATATCCAACCCACCCCAAGGATGGTCATAATTTGGAAATTCCGAGGGGGAGGGGGTCTCAAAAGCCAAACTTTTTAAAGGAAAGTATGAAGCTTTAAAACTGGAAATTCCTGGGAGGAGGGGGCATTCAAACCATAAAACCTCTGTGGGGGAGGTATGGATATATTCTGGAACCACACAATGGTCGATTAATGATTTGCACAAAAAAAAAACATAAACAACAAACAAATTATTTCAATCAGATTTATTTTCACCCACCAAAATTATTTAACAGTTTCTACCATACTGGGATATTTACTGTCAGTATCTACTCTATTTCCGATATTACAATAACTCAATAAATATAATCTCGGAAAACACATACACTATTATTGTAAATTAATTTATTATTACGAAATTATAAATATTTGCAACTAATCCGAGAATAATCAATATTTATTTGTTAAATAATTATTAATAAAAATCAAAATTAAATCTACATGTACTTTAACCCTTTCACTCCCAAGAGTGCTAAGTTCAAAACTGAGGAAAAAATCTTGAAACTGTCAAACATAAACAGCACCACATGAAAGTACTCCTCGATAGTTTTCATTTGAATGATCACACACTAGGGTTTCATCCACAGACGTAAACGTTAGAGCCACATTTATTGACTCAAGGTTTGACTCTGGGAGTGAAAGGGTTAAGACATGCATTTACTCTGCTAGTTAATTTCTTCCCCAAATATCAGTGTGCATTCAGTTAGTTTCAAAATATTGAAATAATTAAACAAAATAAAATATAAAAAATAAATATTGAAATAATTAAACAAAATATAATGTGAATCAAAGTAAAAATTATTGTGCTATGAATAAATTGATATTTATTTGATGTTCAAACTTGCAGAGGGACACAGGCTATATTAAAGTTATTTTGGAAGAAAACGCACTGTACTTCACTTCTTATCTGCTCTTTTGGTGTTCTGCAACAGGGTCGAATCCCCATGAGAGAGTATAGTGGTTAATAGTGTATGCATGCCAATTTATTGGTGAACCCAGGGGCGAGGGACTCGGGTATATTAGTGACAGGGAGGTGCAAAGGCCCTTTAGGGGGTTGAAATTAGCGATTTGGGGACTTTTGGGGGTTAGAAATTTTCTGGTAGATTTTTGGGGTAGAAAGATTTTTGGCAGGGACTATTAGGGCTGCCGTACCACAGTATTCTCAAAAAACATTTTACCTCATTTTTATGTAGAGAAAAGGGACTTTTTGGGAGTCATTTGAACCTCCCCATCACTAATATAATATGCCCAAGTACCCCCCCCCCCCCCTCTCCCGGGGCGGCGGTGAAAGGCATGAAGTTGTATTTGTAGGCACTCAGTTAAACTACTTCAAGCAACATTAAATTTATTTATTACAGGTGTACATGTTATGTACAGTATACATAAATTTTAACAAAATAATGTGATACGGGGGATAATTTTTTTCCCTATAATAAATATTCATAATATTCATGTGCACAGTGTAATTAAACTTACATGTGCTATATTGTTTGTAGTTTGTTGTTGGTTCTCAAAATTCACCTCTTTAAGATCAAATACATCGTATTAAAATAATAAATTAATTTATTGATATTCTATCATTTTTCACAGCATCAACAAATAACTTAGAATTGAAAAAAAATATTATATATTTGTTCATGTTTTTGTCACTTTCATCGCTGTACAATTTAATTATGTGGCTTAATATACATGCGGCAAAATCGTTTTCGTGATAAGTTTGATTTTTAACCAGAGTCAGTGTGTTAACCAAAAGAAAATTAATCAAACCTAGCTGAACGAAACATTACAGACATTTTCACAAGGAACATGATACTACCAGCTCATGGTACATGTATGGCTGTGATTCGGGACCATACTGGTTTGATTGCGGTGCAGATCATTACTGGTATGACTGTGGTACGTACAGCTCTAGACTGCCAAATAGTCTGTAATTTAATGCGAGTTTGTTGGAACGTGGCAGCCCGAAAAGAATCTGGAACGAGCGTGAAAATGGCAAGTGGGATTGGGGAGAGACATGCAGGCTTGCGAGTGGATTATCAGTGCTTTGCACCTCTCAATTCTCGCGTTGCGCACAATATCTCGAGAAAAAGAGAGTCTAGTACTAGCTCAGTTTTTTTGCATAATTATGTGAATTATTATTAATATATAATGGGAGAGGGGTTAATATGTTTATCCCTGAAAAAAGGGGATGGGGGCTAATTAGAAGGGGGTGCTTAATAGAGGGAGGGGGCTAAATAGAGGAAATACTGTAAGCTAAATTTAAGTGGGCCTCATCCGCCTGCCAGGAATAAAGTCTGGGGGTGGGGGTACTCCCCTACATAAGCTATATAGGTATGTGCCGCCCTAAAGGGTATGGTTTTGAGCCGATCTGGTCTGAAAATGGGTATAGATTTTGAACATTTTGGTCTCAAATTAAGTATGTTTTGCCTGCTTGTCTGAAATAGGGTATAGATTTTTGCCATTTTGGCTTGAAAAGGGGCAAATTTTTAAGAGTCACTAGGTCTAAAATTGGGTAGGGAAAACTGCGTATTTTCGTCTGAAAATGGTTAAGGGTTTAATGAAGCGGGCACAACACAGCCTCGCCACAAATTTTGAGGAGTACACCTCCGGGAGTTAAGCTCAATGCAATCCATTTCAATCTTGTCCAAGTTTGACTTTCCATACATTTGTTTGACTTCCTAGCTGTATCTCATTTGTGCTTATTACTCTACTTTCTTTGGCTGTGGTCGGCCATATAAAACTTCAACAAACTTGTGACCAACCACACAAAATATTTTGCCAATTACAAATATCAAGACTGGTTGATGGCAGCAGGCTATGATTCGATAGTATGGACCATGGAACGGGTCGCTCACAGCCGGGCAAACCATGTTGTTGAGGTTTACATGAAGGATCTGTGAAAGAAAGGAAAACCTTGTTTAACTTAGCTCCAACATAGTTTTCCAGACCTACTACGTACTCATCAGTGCCAGAACATATCCTGGTTTCTGTAGAATGAAGTGACTAGGGGTATTACTACTCCCCTGGATGGGATGCTAGTCCATCGTAGATAGTCCCCAGCCAGGTTTCTAACAATTATTCGGTACCCATTTTTATTATATGGCAAACTGGTCCACGATGAAAAGGAACATTCTGATTGGTTCCCTGAGCGGTCCAAATTTTGCAATACGGACCGCAAAGATGGACCGCTCACGAACTCATTTCGCCAAATTCCTTTTATGAAACATTGAACAAAAAAAAAACTGTTTTTCTATTAAGAAGAAAATTTTTTCCTCATGTCTGGCGGACAATTTTGGTTAAACTTTTCGCAAAGTGGCCTGAAAAATGCAAGAATTAGCTTTGGCGCGCGCGCGTTAGCCGAGAATGGTTGCATTAATTTCTCAGCAAATTTTTTAAAAAGCCATTATAATAAAAACTTTATTGAACTAGCTTGTTCGGGTCCATATTGGGAAATATTGGTCTCGTTCTTTTTTTGCAAGTTTATGGACCTCGCCTTCGGCTCGGTCCATAAACTTGCAAAAAAAGAACTCAACCAATATTTTCCCAATACGGACCTCACGCTAGTTCAATAACATCTATATACTCCTGGGTAGAGAGAGGCACTGTGAAGTGTCTTGCCCAAGAACATGTAACACAAGGCCATCAGCCATGTTCGAATCAGGACTGCTCGATCCGGAATACAACATGCTAACCACCATGGCTCACCACAATTTATGACCAGACTAACCAACAGCTTGAGTCCCGTATGGGATGGGGGGGGGGGGGGGGTGCTGAAAATGAATTCAAGCCATGCCCACAAAATAAGATCCTGTTATATTTTAAGGATTCCTTTCAAAATTTTGACAATCACCCACATGGGAGTACCCCGGGCGGAGGAGCTTGAGCAGTCAGCCTACTTTTATACATCATGTACAGTGTAGCTCTACCAGCTGCATGAATGGCTATAACCTCCAGTTTGGCTATTTACAGTATTTAATCACTTACCATTCCCAATGGCTGAAGAACCAGTAGCATGTAGATTGAGAACAAAGTGAATGTCAAAGTTGCCCAGGTGAAGTCCCACACAGGCTCTAGAGAAAACGGCCCTGTTATAATAAAAATAATAATTAAAAGAAAATTATGAAGGACATAAATAAGGCAAGTGCATGCATAACTGTCAAGCTAGCCTGGTTTCCAATATCATGTTGGGAAAATCCCACACAATGGTTTCGTATTGCTTAGGGGTGTTAAAATCTAAAATGACTACTGTTAAGAGTTATTCCGGTTCCTTTCAGGGTATTCAGCCGGAAAAGAATATGACAAGAACTAGTTTTGTCATAGAATTGGTGAAAATTCATTTGAGCCACGCCCACAAAACAAGATTTCTGGTACGATCACCCCCGTCACTTTGATATAGGAGCCCACCCCTGGGACATTGTCATGTTTCACCTGGGGAGCGCCAACTCCCAGTGCCAAATTAAGTGTCGGGGCTAAAGTACAGGTCACATTTCACAGGTCAGGTCACAGGTCACCCTAAGGCTAGCCCTAACCTTACTCTAAAGCTAATCCTAACCCAAACCCTAATGTTAGGGTTAGCTTTAGAGTTAGGTTAGGGCTAGCCTTAGGGTGACCTGTGACTCTGACCTGTGAAATGTGACCTGTACTTTAGCCCCGCCCATGGTTTTTGAACTGGTCTCAAAACCTGTTAGCCAGTAGGAATTCAGAGAATGATATGATGTGCTTCAATGTATATAACAGGTGAAATAAAATATATAACTTACCTTGACAGGAGACCAGAAAAAATGGCACAACTAGAATCAGGATATGCTGCATCCAATAGGTTGTAACTTCAAATGGCAACTGAAAACAATATTATTGTAAAATGAAGGTTATATTATTAATCGTATCAATAACAAAATTCTTGTTTCTGATTGGTTCCCCGCGCGCCTATTTGTTACGTAATTGGAGCGCAATCACGTGCGTGTCCAATAAAGGTATCCAATTTGAATACGATTAATTGGTAATTGGACCTTGTGTCATACAATTCAGGGTAATCATGCTCATAATTTCGAAATCGGCTCGGCCAATTTCGAAATTACTCGCCCGATTACACCCTGAATTGTACTCCACTCGGTCCAATTACCATTTCTAATTAATCACAGATGTCTCACTGACCATAATAAGACGGTCGTTATCAACAACCTGCAGCAAAATAAAATCCCTGACTTTGACAAGAAATTTATAATTTCCTTAACCAGATGCTAAATTCCCTGACTTTGAAAAAAAAATCTGACGCTTCCCTGATCCTGTGCCTGGATACATTAATAAAAATTCCTTTGCAATCTCATCAGCAATTAATTCACTGCGACGAGCTTATAAAATCACCCACAATTTTGGACAAAACTGTGAGACATTCAACTTTATTAGCATTACCACTGATTTCAATGCTACGCGACCTTCGAAATCAAAATTCACTTGGCAATAGACTTCCGTCAATCATGCGTACCTTATATGGCTTTTCTCGTGCCGTGTGACAAAATTATACACGCACGATTGTAATGTACTGAAAGGCCACTGAGCAAAACTTTCTACTTTTACACTTCGCTACCGCCATTTGCAAAGGATAGAACTTTTCAGGATCTGTTGTCGTCGTCTACAAACAGAGAAACGTCCGAAAACAGCACTGACTACGATTGCGTTACACGACACAAATTTGCATAATAACGTCTAGACATGTCTAGTTATATCGTTACGCATGATTGACGGAAGTGTATTGCCAACTTTACAGTCAGAGGTTTGACTTCGAAGGTCGTGTAGCAATGAAATCAGTGGTAACTTTTGTTTGCACATGTGTTTTGTGGTCATCCCCCTCCCCCCCCCCCCCCCCCCCCCACTTCTAATTAATGTCACTGATACTGTCAGAAATACTTGAACTTACCAATCTTGTATTAACCGCTGGAAACAGGACTGCTTGGAGAGCACCAAATAGCAAATAATTATGAATCCTGTGATCAAGAAAATAGAGTTGCATTCTAATGATCATAATGGCATCTGGAATGAGCGGTCTGGGTTCAAACTCTGACCAAGTTCATTGTGTTGTGTCCTTGGGAAAGACACTTTTAAGTTAAAACTCTCACAGTGCCCCTCTCCACCCAGGAGTATCAATGGGTAGTGGCAATTACTGTTAGGGAAACCTGATGAAATGCTGGGGGGTAACCTGCAATGGAGTTGCATAGGGGCACTTTACAGGGGCAGCATCAAGAGGTGCTCAAAGAGGTGCTCAAAGAGGGGAGGCGAGGGGGGCAAGTGATGTTGGACCTTTCATTGTGGGCATTCTAAGAGAGATGCTAGGAAAGGGGGCACTTCTTGAAGGGAAGGTGCTAAATCGAATCATTATAATATTGTACTTACACCTGCACTAAGTGCCTATAAAAGCACTAAATCAAGGAAATACTAGCTAGGTACTCACCTAAAAAACACACAGGACACGTTTACTCGGAGGAACTGCTAACAAATAGATCTGCAAAGTAACTTTATTGTTATTAATAATGAAGGGCGTGGTGGAAAAACGGCATTACGACAATAATTGTCGTAATGCCGTTTTTTCCAGGAGGCTAGAGTAGATGTACCATAGAGTGTGCACAAATGTGATAAGTTCATGGTTAAATTTCAAGCCTCATATTTTTTTGCAAAAATATTGCCTTTATTTTCGTGTTTTTTTTCTACATCAGGAAAATCGCGAAAATTAGTACTTGCGAAAGTAAGTGAGAATAAGGCGGCCTTGATGATGTCAGAAGAAAATTACCAATTGTCCCCACCGTGGGGTACCCCTTTTCCAATGTTTTTTTAAATGTCAGGGTGCAGGTGTTGGCCCCCCGGGGGGGGGGGGGAGGATGCGGGGCAACTGCTGGATTAGCATTCAAGATTACAGATCTTCCCTCCCTTAATCTTTGAAATGCACCAAATATATATCAAATACTTTCCCCTACTCACGGAAAAAAAATAATATTCATTTCCCCTCCAAAAGGTCAGCCCTAGAGGTCGACGAATAATAATATAAGCTTAGCTTACCCCAAAAGAAAGGAACGCCGGTGATTATTTATCGATGACCATCGATTAGCTATGCTTTATATTGAAAATCAAATATTTGAAGAGGAATCGGATCAAGCGTTCTAAACTCCACTGCCAAACATTTTAACAATTTAGGAAGGATGCTAACACAAAGATTACGAACAAAACAGTCCATGGATCAACCTTACCTGGATCGCTGTCAAAACGTGGCACGGGTTGAGAAGAAAAATAATCTGCTTCGTGGCGAACTTGAAACCAATTTCTATACCGAAAATCAAACAATGTAGCACTAACAGAAATCTCTTTCCCGACTCCTGTGCCTTCGTTATATTCCGGCAATTCCTTCGGGATAGAAACGGTGCCCAGCATTTTCCAGAAAACGAGAAAAGTGAAGAGTTCGAAAACAACAGTTTCGACAAGTCTCTGCTTCGAAGACAAGAAGGCCGCACACTCCTTCCCGCCATTCCCGGCAAAGCAAAGTCGACTCCTCCATATAAAACATCAGTGATGTAACTTACGTCTATCATCCTGGTAATCCTTGTCAAACTACGCTTATTTCTCGAGAAAACTACACAAGATCATGTTATTTTTAAAGCTTACATATTTTATAATTTTGCGTGCTGGAACACCGGGTTGTCTAAACTTGCTAGGTAACCGAGCCTAATATAAACTTCGCTCGCGTGACCGGATGTGATCCGGTGAAATTGGACATCGATTGCAGGCATCTGATATCTTTAATCCCAATCAGAATTTGCCACCGACTTCGAATGCAAGTGCTGGCAGCTTCCTTATACTGCTTCCTTAGCTTGGCAGCCGATATTGGGGATAAGCGTTGCGTGACGGCACAAATAACGCTGGATAACGGCTGCCATGTAAGAACCTAGTTTTTAAGAACCTGTTAGGCTAAAATTTGTCAGTTAGACCCCTCTATACAAGAACCTGTTTAGCCTAAAATTTGAAACAGGTTCTTATTTTCTAAAATCTATATAAAAAAATGTGAAAACTTGGGCAAATAAGATAGGTCATCATTTTAGATCCTCTTTGGAGACACAGGTGCATTTTTACATAAATACTTACTTGGTATGCAGATTTTATATAAGGAATAGGCTGAATACCACTAAATTCTATTAGCTACAATGTAATTTTTTTCTTCAGAAAATAAGAACCTATTTAAGAACCTAATTTAGGCTAACTTGGGAAAATGCAGGTCTTACTTGCGGGTTTTTACTGTAATTCTGAAGGCTTTTTCCAGAGTAATGTCGTTCCCAGATCTCTTTTTGGGCGAAGCTAAGCTCATCAGTGAAAAAAAAAAATGAAAACCTTGGTTAACTTTTAATGTTATAAACTTGTACCCCCCACCACCAACCTCGTTCCCAGGGCTTTTCCCTTCTAAATTACGCAAAAGTCGAGCCTCGATTTCATAAATCATGCATTTCTAATTTATTGCACCCAGGTTTTTCGGGTGTCTGATGGACAAGTGACCGGCCGATGCAGGGTCTTTTCCCGCCCCGCAAAATTTAGAAGGAAAAGCCCTGGGAACGAGGTTTCCCCACCACCCCCCCCCCCCAAATGTATAATTTAATAGCTTTTCAATCTTGTGTTTATATCATATATTTCACACCTAACCAGATAATAAACTTTGTAACAATGTTTGCTGTGATCTGCTAGTTCTTTATTAACAGGTCGAGCATATTAATTTACGAATGAAGAAGGTAACTATATTTTACTAAAATCAATATTGTGCACATTGTGTGGATGGGACGGGGGAACCCAGGGATAATGGGGGTGGCAATACTACAAGAGGCAAAAGCGAGGGTGATGGTCGGAACTGGGAGAAATAAGAAAATGTTTCGCAATATTGTGTAATATTTGCAAAATTATATTGAAATCACAGAGGTGGGAGGCAATAAATTAATTTTATTATACGACATGGCATTTTAGAGTGCGAATACGCACAAAGACGAGAGCAAATATGAGACCGTATTACACGGATCTCAGTCCCCCTGACCGCGCGCTACAGAAAACACTGTTGAAAGTCTATATTTTAGGAAAGATATTATGTCGTACAATAAACAATTTATTCAGCGGAAAGTTGTGTAATACGGCTGGGCATTTTACTCGTCAGTGTTTATTTTTTCTCGCCTAAAGGCTTGAAAAAATAAAAACTGACTCGTAAAATACCCAGCCGTATTACACAACTTTCCGCTGAATAACCTCTATATAATCTGTCTCTCAGATCACAAACTTCCAGAAAGAATATTTTATTTACAAGTCATCACATTTTTAACAGGTACCAAAAACCAGGCAAAAATAATTTGTCGATAATTTCTCCAAAAGAAAATCAAATCTTGTATGATAGTAGTACTAGGAATAATTCCTACTGCTATAAATTTATTATTAACCCTTTCACTCCCAAGAGTGTCAAAGCTCAAAATTAAAAAAAGTCTCAAATTTCATTACCACATGAAAGTACTGCTCAACAGCTTTCATTTAAATGGTCACACACTTACTAGGGTTTCATCCAAATACATAAAAGTTAGAAACACAATTTACTTGATGCTTGCTTCCGGGAGTGAAAGGGTTAAAACAATAAATTATTGCTTTTCATTCCTGACAAACAGACGCAGCAACAGGCGAAAATTAATCATGCAATCACAGAGTTAGACAAAATTAAAAGCTGACAAACAAACTGCAGTCTTCCAGTTGAGAGAGGGGTCGCAGGTCAAAAAACTGACAAGGTTAGCTACCTTTCGCTCCAAAGAATGCTAAGTTCAAAACTGAGGAAACAATCTTGAATTTCATTTTGCAAAATTGTCAAAAACAAGCAGCACCACTTGAAAGTACTGCCCAATAGCTTTTATTTGAATGGTCACACACTAGAGTTTCATCCACAGACTCAAAAGTTACAACCACATTTATTGACTCAAGGCTTGACTCTGGGAGTGAAAGGGTCAATGGAAAACTCTGACAATTTGGTGAGGCCAATATCTATTGACATTGCAATTCCTCATTTATATCTTGCCTTTAAAACTTATCTGAAATCCTGAGCTGGCCATGTATGGCAGACTTCACAGCACATTACAGTGCGACATGCCTTAGCGTAGCCACCCAACAAACTTTAACCAATCAGCAAGGCTGCAAATAACAGTCGGTTATCAGACAATGACCGACCAAAATTTGCTTATGTCTGATGAAATCCGACATAAGTCCGATGATGTCCGGCCTCATTCTTGTTTTGTCCGACCAAATTTTTCTTAGTAGGACACATGTCCTTTCAAGAAAAAATTATTTGCAGCCCTGAATCAGGGAGTATGAATTTGTTTGACAGACACACCTCCTTGCAAAGTTGAACATTGTTCATCATATTTATAAACAAAAGTTATAATATTACGAGAGAACACTTGTTAAAACAGTTTGTTGGATGGCTACGCTAAGGCTTGTCGCACTGTAACAAGTAGTGATATCCAATAACATACAGTACATGTAATATAATTTTATTTATAAATAGGTGGTTTTATGGTCCTAATAAAATGTTGTTCTCCTGGCATGAAATAACTACATTATATACTTGTCACTGGGAAGAGGGAGGTAGAAGCCATGTGAATCACACTATTTATTTGTATAAAAAAATTAATAAGTCATTGATTCATTCACTGAAATAATGCCCACTCAATGTGTTTCCAAAAAAAGTAATACATAACTAATGTACACAAAAACTCAAATAACAAGAATTGATTTCCACTATCAGTATGCCGTAAATTTACTTTACTTTACTATTCATGTTGTGGCCCAATACTCCACTAGGAGAGACAGCCAATAATGACATTGATGATGATGATGATGATGACGACGACGACGAAGATGATGATGATGACTATGTATATGTTGTGATTTAAATTTATTTTTGGTTTAAAATTTTTCAAACCAGTTTGATTTTTATTTTCCTTGTCTAAAATTATGGTAATGAATACTAGACAAAGGAAAATAAAAATCCAACTGGTTTGAAAAATTTTAACCAAAAAAATGTTGAACCACAACATATACAACATGTTTACTACTGCACACTTTCTATTGTGAATGAATAATGAGTCCTTACTATAACCATTCATATCACTTAACCCTTTAAACAGGGAGTTCCGCTATATATAAGGGATGGCACATTTCACACCTTTTGTGTGCAGCACTCGTGGCACGTTTTGAAATCAAGCATCCGGTAAACCATCCTCGGAGACCCAGGGGCTAGAAGTCGGGATGACAAAAGAGCATCCCGACTTCTAGCGCCTGGGTCTCCGAGGATGCCAGTAAATTAAACAGGCTTCAAAATCTCATTTTGCATGTTCTGTTAAAGCATTTGCAACAATTATCGCAAATGTGTCAGCAGAACAAGCAAAACGAAATGCAGTTTATCAATAAGTGCAAGCTGTTTGTCAGCTGTTTATGCTTTGGTGGTCGATTCACAACTCGGCATGAGAATGGCCAGGCCCCTGTTATACCGGAACTTCTTGTTTAGCTCTACTAAGAAACCATCAGCACATAACTGTCTCATTACAAAAATCATGGAAACCAGTAAGGAGAATATATATGCTGAGATTAGAGCTTCAAGGGTCACAAGAGGATTTCTCAAGTTACAGGATTACCGTAAAAGCTCTATTAAGGGGGGGGGGGGGGGGGGGGGGCTTATTTAATTTAAGGCCTCAAAAAGGGGCTTATTAGAGAGGGGGGCTTATTTCAAATCATAAATGTTCGAGAAAGTTCACATTAATTTTCAAAACTTTATTATTACACCACTAAATTGGTTGTTTGGACTGTCTTACAAATTGCAATACCCTATACCCTAACTTAGCAATAGTTCTGAAAATTAAAGACCGTGTTTCATTACAAAGTGACTGAAATGCCAGAAAATATAGCTGAAAAGTCATTTACATCAGGCTGATGGAAAGGGGGGGGGGGGGGGGGTTAATAGAGAGGGGGAGCTTATTAGAGAGGGGAGCTTAATAGAGAGGGGGGGGCTAAATAGAGCTTTTACGGTATTACCGGTTAGACTAAATACTAGTTCCTTATTTTTGCCAAAATATATATGGATACATCTTTGATGTTATAATATTGTCCCTGTCTTCAAATAATATTATATAAATTAATTAATTAAAGCAACATACCGCAAACTTCTGAAAATCAGCGCTGGGCTAATATTATTTTGTTCCAAAGGCTCTTTCTTAGGATTAATTCAGATGGGGCGGGAAGTTATTTGTAAACTGGAAGGAATTTTTACATCTTGAAAACGTTTTGGTGTTTATACATGTATGTATTTGGATGAGAATAGAACTTGTTTGCACATACAAACAAGCAAAATTAGTGTCCAGAGCATACTGCAATGACATTAGGTATGTAACATGCGATATAGTTAGGGGCACAAAAACTGGAGAAAATTATATCACTCTTTATTAGAGCTAGTCAAGAGCTAAATATACAGCTGTCGGAAAAAAAGCGCACACGACAATCCTGAAAGGTATTGAGGGTAGCTTTAAGTTCACGGTTCCTTGACTTCAGCATTTCAGGGAAATCTGAGAAAATGGCACAAGACGCCATGGACATATGTTTGCGAGTGCTAAAAGAAAGCAACAAAAGTAGGTTCGACAGCTACAGTGTCAGGAATGTACCTTGCTGATCATATCCCAGATTACCTTTCGGGATTGTCGCATGCACTTTTTTCCGACAACCTTTCTCGAAACAGCTGTAAGCCCGTGGTGTTTTATTGTTTTCTATTTTTGGAGGGATGGATATTTTGTCTTCACTACACAATGTCAGCACAGTGGTATAAATATTAATATCCTTTATTTTGGGCTGCCTGTCAAAAACCAGTCCTTGTTGTATCATGTGCTGACAACACGCACTCATCCTCGTTGCCAATCTCGTTCCCAGAGTCCTCGTTACCCTTGTCCAGCAGTGGAGCGGCCAACAAGGACCTCTGGGGGGAAGCGATCCGCCATGACAGGATTCTTGGACTTCCGGTTCTACTGCGCATGTGTTCGACTCCTTGTTTCAACTAACGGACGCCAAGATTCTTGGACTTTACTGAGCAGGTCAGGCAGATCACTCTATCCCAGAGGTCCTTGTTGGTCACTCCACCGCTGGACAAGGGTAACAAGGACTCTGGGAATGAGATTGCCTCGTTGCAAAATATTGATTTCAGCCATATTCATAGGCTGTTTCACACACTACTACAAACTCTGCTCAATCAACAGTTGCGTTTTTGCTGCTGTCAATCATCTTTGTGGGCGTCTCAGGAAAGAGAAGTTCACATCAATGGGTTCACAAGGTCACGTCCATGGGTTGCGATTGGTAGATATGGATCCATTTTGTTTATTTCTTCTTTTTTCAGGTTCTTATGGTTGTTGTCGTAATAATGATTGACAGCAGTGAAATATGCAATCGTCAGTTGGGTTTTGAACTTCAGCGTTTGCGTGTTATCGAAAGGCACAGTAAATCACATTTAATATGGGGGATTGTCGAGTCTAAGATGCTGGGCCTTATTTTCAGAAGTTTGCGGCATGTAGATCTAGCATCGACTGGTTATCATTGTATCACAGTGACAACACTTTATATATTCTGATAAAGTGGGTACTGTTTCTGAGTATTAAATTAAAACAATATATTTGAACGAAGGCACTCTTTGTTATTTGCTACAAGTTTATAACAGGACAAACCAGTTTTTCTGGTTGAACACGTTTTGTCACCTTCCACTGCAAGCTTTGGCCAGGTATTGCTGTTGATATGGCTTGGCGTTCAACATGTCCTTTGCAATGTCTACTTTAAACCATGACCTAGTACGGTCTATGTCAAGGAGAAAAAGAAAGAAAGAATGTTTAAATCAGTTACAGTAAATAGATTTCATGAATAATATTATTAATCTTACATTCCAATTTATTTTTATCTGACTTGTGACTCACCGCACAATACAGCAGATGTTTCTGTGATTTTTGCACAAACTGTAAAATCTGACAAATCAATACCACTTTTTACACCCAACATTAGGCTTCGGATTTCTTTGAATATTATTGCAATTTACTAGCATTGCACGCACATCCTTACTGCGCATAATTTCATGCATAATTAGCACTGTACACACATTAAAAACATGGTGGCTTTTCCTTTGTGGATATTGTAAAGCTCACCGAGAGGTAAATGATCATTTTCTTGTAAACGAGCATGCATGGTGACCTATATTTTTTTGCATATGTTAAGTCTAGTAGCAATCCAATCATCCTCTTTCTATACAATGAGTATAGACGTCATATTTATGGCCTTAGCTCCCACGAGTCTCCTGTAGCTCAGTGGTAGAGCGTCTGACCAGTGTGGAAGGTCATAGGTTCGACTCCTGTTGGGGGAACTCGGAATTTTTTTTCCAAGTAGCTTGTGTCACTGACAGAATAATATCTTTCTCAACAAGAGCAACGTTTGAAATCCATGAAGAAAGCTGCTTTAATTTGGAAAATAAAATAATTGATTTGAAACTGAATTTACAATGATCATACCAAGCCACACACACACCGTAACAAAACCTTGATGGCAAATATAAGCTGATTTCATATAAAAATTAAACCTAACTTTAAATTTTCAGAAACACGAGACAGAAATAAATATCATTCAGTTAAAAAAATCTTAAAGGAGTTACGTTGCAGATGGCGCATCTTGAAAAATCTAGCCTAAATTTTTCATGTTCGTCATTTGTAATCTGTTTCAATCTAAACCATCCTTGTTCCTAATTTTGGTTATTATTACCTCTTTGGCATTTTTATACCTTACTTAGTGAACTATTATTTCGAGGTTTCCTTAAAAATTTGAACTGTGACATATTCTCTGCTCCTAAACAAACAAGATCACCCTTGAAAACCAATATCTCAATTTGATTTATGCAGATTAGCACCTCCATAAATCTCTTATGTGACCTTTATTGCCTTCAGTGTGGTGTTGATGTCTTCATTTAATAAAAACTTTTATCAAAAATAGCAACATTAATTGTGTCCAAAATAAATTTCATTTTTTCCCCCAAACATCAGGTCGCTTTTAATTGGAAAACATTAGTAGTGATAAATGTTCCTGGGGAGGAAGAAATGGGAAATAACAATTAACTTTGGCTTAATCTATTTTCTGTCTCCATTTGACAGTGGAATTAAAATATTATAATTATTTTTCTTCCGAGACCAGCTTGTCTGGGATCAACTGGATTGACGTGGAAGTTTGACTTTTCAAATTTTAACAGAAATGTTTATCACGACAAACTGCCACGTTTGAACATTATGAACAGAATAGTCCACACTTTAAAGAAATTTACCACCAATGCACAGACGCTAAACCATAAACTGAAGCATTTGACACTGCATAAATAATTAAATTGATAACTGCACTTTGAATAATGAAAACAAGCAAAGAAGACTGACTATAACCTGAGCTGTCATGGGCATAAGCTTGCAATATTTAAATGTATGAATAATTTTTTTGCCTTGATCTTTCTGTCAGCAAAATTTATTTTTTATTTTTTTTAAATAAAAAACATAAATTCTACAACCAATGTATCATAAGGGGTCTTCAACTCATTAATAATAAATAGCCTCTTCTTCCAAATCTGCCTTTAAACCTGTCTAATATTCTTTGCTGATCTTTGTTCCGTGAAAGAGAAATGTTTAATTTGCCCACTGTGTTGATCAAGGGATTACAGAACGGCGCAGAAAGACCTCAGCTATGTATATACGAACGACGGAAATGAAATATTGTAAACATGTTTTCACTCCTCTAAAATTCATGATTCATGATCTAGGGAGACCAGCCGTCCACTTGTTATTAAAACAATCATGGGCATCTATTATGCCACCAAGCCACATTTACTGTTATGTTATAACGCTATAATTGTAAAACAGAAGCGGAGTTTAGACTTTGCCCGACATCTTCTGCAGATTTCAAAACAACAGTCTACGTAACGAAATTGACACATGGAATAAGCGAATTCACGCAACTATGGCAATTTGTGTGACCGAAAGTTCATTGAAAACACATAACTTGAAGGGTATTATTAAGAAATTCGACCAAGGAAAATACACAACAAACTAATAAAGTAATTCTTATGCTTCGTTAACGATCTAAAGCTCTTTACAATCAATGTACAGAATGTACGTCACCCGTAAAATTAAATATCTCGCTTCGCGTATCGATCGATCTTCAAAATACAAAATCAACACATGCAATATATTCCTCTAGCTAACCTACCTTCTTCCCATTTTTCGAGCATTTCTGTAACAATCAAGACATAAACAGACGTCCGGGTTTGATTAACATCGTTCTAAAAAGGGAATGATCAAATCGAAAAGGAATTAGCACAAGAAGTTATGACAGTACCATACTCGATCGAACAATAGCTGTTAGACTCTAGAAGACTGTAGTAAAAATACAGACCTGAAATTCACCGAGAAAACGTCCAAGTCTGCCACGAACACCAGCCTGTAGATAAGAACAAACAAAAGCAACGCAGGAAAGGTTTAAAACCAAACAAAGAAACAGACTTAGTGTACGCAAGCACAAAGCTGAAAGGGTTTTATCTAGTTGTCTAAAACTCGCAAAAACAAAACCGGGATCAGATCTGTTACTAACTTCTTCGACAACTTCACGAATAGCAGCTTCTTTTGAATCTTCGCCAGGTTCGACTCCTCCAGAAGGTACAACCCACCTACCAGGATGTCGACAGCTCGAAACTAGCAGCACCTACAAAGAACAAACATACACTTAGCGCGCATCAAACACAGCGCCGGCCATGCATCGAATGCCATGTGCAAGCGAAAAACGTGTCGAACCTCTTCTTCCTGTTCGCTTTTGAAGCAGATACAACCAGCTCTTCTCGTGTATCCATCTTCATCTTTCGTTCTGATACTGTTTTGCCGGTTCTTTATCATCCTCTTGGGTATAAAACTACTGCAAAACGAATCAAATCACCGCATCTTCCCCACAGAAAGAACCGGCAACCTCGTCGCCATGACAAGACTGCTCAAGACTCGCTGCTTGCCACTGGTTTTGTAATCAACACCGATGCATTGTGGGATGCATGCGAGATCACTTCCGGTTAAAAAATCCTTGTAAGAACTAAAAATAGCGGAAATGTTTGTTACTACATTATTTTCGAAAACCTGATGAAATATTCCAGAATGAAATTAAATTAAGGGTTATATTGCATAGATAAACACTCAAAGATCCATAATTTCGTGATTTATTTGATTTTTACTTCTATTTTTAACTTTCTTTAACGTGCTGGGCTGCATGTACAATTGTAGCAATTATTTTGAAATCCAATTCTGGCACGCGATCAGATCATGCACATGTAACGTAAATATTGCGCCATTGTGTCAAACAAACGTTACCGAGGTAAATATCGAGTGTTTTTGCTAAATCTGATCAAAGGTCAGAAAGTTGCAACTGATTTTACTTTCTAAACCTATATTTTTTCTTGACGCAGACTATTTTAACGGTTCGTGCGCAAAGCCTAGCCTGGTGTTTCTGAAAAATGAAGCACAGCCGATAACCCGGCAGAGGTTTATAACCCTGGGGGGGGGGGGGGGGGGGGGGGGGGGGGGGGGGGGGGGAAGGAATCCGTAAAAATATGACAGATATAGTTTTGTCTTAGAATTGGTACCTCTTTGGGGTGAAAATAAATTCGAGCCACACCCACAAAACGAAATTCTGGTACCTTTTAGGGGTTCTTTTTAACATTTCCAACTAGTATAACATTGACTTAGTGCCGTTTTGGAGTCCGCGCGTCCCCCCCCCCCCCCCCCCCCCCCCCCCCCCCCCCCCCCCCCCCCCTCCAACCAATCCAAATCTGAAAAAAGGAAGGACAAATGGAGTACCGCAGGAGTACGTAATAAAAGTGGGAAAATAAATCCGAAATAAATATTTATTTATTTATTTATTTATTTACAACAATATTTATTCAGGAGTTTAGCTTGGCTAGTTTAAATAGAGCCTTGATTGACTATAATAATAATAATAATAATAATTTAATTAATTTAATTTATAGTTCGCCTTTCTTTTCCTCCCGGGGGAGGGGGAAGCAACCTCGATCCCAGGCCATTTTCCTTTTAAATTTGAGCGGGGTGATCGCACCACTTATAGGTATAAAATCTCAAATGACCGCTGTTGGAACTATCCTGGTGCCATTAGGTCGGCACACGTACACACGAGGGGACTTGTCCCCGGGACACAGTCTTGCTACAAGTCCCTGCGCTGCAACGACTGCAAGGACTGCAACCAGTCCCCTCATGTTAACAGCTGCAGGCGGAGTGCAGGGGACTTGTTGCAGGAGATTGTTGCAGGGACTGTCCACGCGCGTGTAACCACCTTGCAATACCATCTATGTAGATGGGAATTTGTCTTCTGAATCCGAGATGAAGCTCAAACTAACATCGCTCGACGCCAATATTATTCAACAAAAGTGACTATAAAACTTGGTTAAGTTGAATAAAGGTTTTTCTCCGAAGTATAAAACGAATACGCGACCGACCGCAACAAATAAATTGACTGAGATATCGATATGACCGGAGCGTCTCGGTAATAGGCCTGGAATGACGTCACTAGGCCCAGTCTCCAAATCACTCGGTCGTGTGGAAAATAGCCCAAACTTTGGCGGCCGATAAAAAATCGCGGTTTATACCAAAAATAAAAAAATTTCGACATTCTACTCAGAAAATGAGAAGATTTTTTGAAACGAAAAAAAATGTTTTTGGTGTTATAGGCACTTTACTGTGCGAATCAAAAAAGCGTGAACATTGACATGATCAAACCGCAAGAAAAATAGTCAGAAAACTCAAATTTACACTTTGTTTTTACAGAAAAGGTTTGCGAAAATAGCAATAAAATAAATACAGGACAAAAATAGACCAATTTTGGGCAGAGAAAAATCCAAGCGTTAAATTAAAGTGTTCACGCTTTTCTGATTCGCACTTTTGTGAAGACATTTTAAAGATTTATTGCCTGATCGGTGTAGACCACCAACACAGTATGACGGCGTTTTTTTATTTATTTCTTCGTGTAAGGCAACCCTAAACGATACCTTGATGGCTAAAAATATTGGCGTTCCGTCCTAAACACCCTAATAGATACCAAAATCCGTAATTTAAACTGAGACGAGCATCCCCGCCCCTTTCACATGGGAGCACCTCCCGTACTGTATCTATTCCTGTCATGTCAACTGAGACTAGTAAACACTCTCACAACCTCGTTCCCAGGGTCTCTCTTCTTCCCGCCAATTTTGGCGGGAAGAAGAGAGACCCTGAGAACGAGGTTGGCACTCTCACTTCGCCGTTATAGCTTTGCACCGAGGTCTTTATACAGGGGCACCCAACGGATCGTTTCGGTGAAATATCTGTTCGGAAGGCCTATAATCGCCTCAGATATTCGGATTAAAGTTTGAAGCTTTCTATTATTCGTGCCGTGACTATGCGGTTTTTAAATATCATAATCGTCCATAATCAGATCAGAAGCAACTTCTGCTCGTATACAGATATATGCCTCACTGCGGTCAGAACAGGCCCACGAGTAATTTAATCGGGAGAGCATATGTCAATAATTCGGTTTCCGCACTTTTTGCATCAGTATAAAAGTATAGCCAATCCTTTAGGTTCCTTTATACGTTGTTCAGTTGCATTCAAGTAGTTTTATAGTTTAGTTACAACTTGGAATCGCTTGGAGTAAGTATCACCATTATTTTAGATAGTCATGTTTCGGGCAGAAAATTCCCTTCCGTCGGAATATACTGACTTTCAAGGCGCGAGGGTCAGAGAGTTTTACATGCCGCTCTCTCGAGTCCGGTCTTCGTTCTGGCTCATTTTCCCGATCAGCGGCTGTTAATCGATCCTACAAATGAGGCAAATGGGCCAATACCCTTTTGCCTCGTTTGCATGTCAAACGGCAAACAATACCAGATGACACTTTCGCCGTTTGCATGTCAAACCGCTGACATCTGTAACAACTGCTATTCGTGTTCACTGATAATTGTATAATTGTCCCTGCATGCCGAGAGGAGAAAAACACACCTTTATATAGTGGGTTTTAGCAACTTCCGAAGATGACCCGACGATTTCCGAAGACGTCCGAAGATATCCCAATTCCAAATCGTTCGAAAGTCATCAACGGATATTTCCGATTGTAACTTTCGGCAATAGATCGCTATCTGACTATTTGTTGTGAGACGTTTGTTATGATCTATCCTGGTTGGTTTGCATTATTTTTACTAACTTAGTTTTGAAAAGGAAAATGATAACTTGACTAGTATGAACTCGTGAATCACTCGTGCAGGCGCTCTTTTTTTTTCGAGCGAAAGTCGGTGGAATTTTAGGGAAAGGATGCCTGATTAGTTTGTCAGGAAAACACCACGCAAACGCAAACGTGCTGTCATTTATATTTCGGCTCAAGTCTTCCCACCCCCACACCCCACTCCCCCGCAGGTCACGCTTTGGTGCTTCCGGCTTTGCATTGTTGCTAAATGATCTATGGAGGGACTCGTAGTCAAGTAGCCGTGATTTAGTTTACCCTGGTGAGATATTTACGAATGTTTGTGCCATTATGTCGCTATCGTGCACAATTTGCCTCCAAACCGATTCGAGAGTGCGTGTTATGACGTCATTGGACAACAACTTATTTTTCCAAAAATCATTGTTGAAACAACAATTACCGCAATTTATTTTAGCCAGCAAACTCAAACTCTCAGCAAACTATTAAAATATTTGTCATTGTAGCCAAACCGGGGACCATAACACCACATGACACGCGTATTTATGTGATTTTTGGCAGGTGAACTTCCGTAACTACGGTCAACTTTGAACTGTAAACGCGCGTGGTGACTGATTAAGAGTCCGAAGACGAGCTAGAAATTCACTGAGCCAGTTCGCATCAAGTGAATCATTAAGGAATATTGAATCTGACCAAAAAGTAAGTAGTCTAAGTACCGGATTCTTCATTAGCTCGCATTTTTATATGTGGTACGTACAATTTTACGCTAGCGTGCCTGCCGAACTCAGAAGAAAATGTATAGTTTTTTGTTAGTTGAAGGCCTGCCTTTGAACGCCGTCGCTTTGCACTGTTCATGAAATTGCCAAGTTAGCTTGCAAGTTTATAGCTTGCCGTTAGTATAGTGGAGACGAACGAAGGAATGAAAACGGTGGTAACCTGCGTAGCAGTCGTTTCCTTTCCGAGATCGCGGGAGGAGGCGTGAAGGCATGGTGCGCGAAAAGGAGCAAAAAAAAATTCACGCGCCTCCCACTGACTCCTCCCGCGATCTCGGAACGACTGCTTCGCAGCCTAAAACTTTACTTTACTTTACTTTAAAACGATGGTTTTACGATTTCTTCCCCAACTCATGATAGCCTGGGTACTTGCAGAAACCCATAAAGGTTTCTGGTACTTGGGACAGGCTAATGCCAAGTGCATGGATATTCCTGAATACTTGGTACTCATTCAGACAACACCCCCGGCCCTCTTATCTTTCATCCGTGCAACCGCAACGCTGTTTGCACGCAAGTTCAAAGATAGGCGCGCGGGCGGCGCACGGGCAGGGTGATGGAAAATGAGAAAATGGCTTCAATTCATCCCTGAGCCTCAAAATTAATTTTTTTGTGTTGGTACTGGGATGTTCGGTTCAATGCCAAAGCACTTATACCGCAGCTATTGCTAGCCTCATTGCTTTGTTGTGACGCTATGAAGACAAAGCCGCTAATTTTTCATATTATGTCAATAATTATTCATTTTTTAATGGTTTACTCTTTTCACAAGAGAAATAAAACCGGCTTTCCAGGCTCTTGCGCGTCAACCAATCAATTTAGAGTATTTATGTCACGTGGCTATTACTAGGTGACGTCATGATGAAAAGGGAGTTGATCGAATGTTGCTCACAATAATGACATGTCGAAAACCCGTGACAACAGAAAAGGAAACTGTTCTTCTTGGCATTTCCTTACATCTTTTAGTGAACTCTGAGAGCGATTTCGTTGTTTATAAAGAACAGACAATATTCCTGGAAGTAGCTTTGTAATAATTTTGTCTTTTTAAGGGAAGACTGCATATGGCGGTCATGCCTGTATCTGCGAAGCGAGATTTCGTCCCGTTGGAACCATTCGTTCACCAAGTTGGAGGCCATTCCTCCATGATGAAATTCGACGATATTTCTGTTTGCAAGCCATTGAATCAACGAGAGCATCGCTTTTACGAAGAACTGCCGTCAGAAATGCACCCCTTCACGCCAGAATACCGAGGTAAGGTTATAGCTTTGTTTCATTTCACCTTTCGTGCGCGATCGATGCAGTTCAAATTTCTGGAGACCTAACGTTCGTGTTTCGCCTTAACTATTGTCGAATATTCTTCTTTTCATGAGCTATTTTCGTTGTTTCTCTTTTTCTTGTGCTGTTATCCCGGTTGAAATCGGTTATCGTTCAGAAATTTTAGTCTTCCATGACAAGTTTGCGACGACACTTGAGTCACGTCGAATTTCAATTGTACTGTCAGACTGATTGAAAAATTCTCAGGGAAGTAAGCTTATTGAAATTATTAAAGCTTATTCTTGATTATCTAGGATTCGTCATGTCTAAGTAGCAACAACGTGTTTTATTAGCAGAATACATGGTGTTGTTATTTCCCCGGAGGAACTATCAATTTTCTGTGTCAAGGATATGGCCAAGTTTTCATGTTGTTTTGATGTGGGTTGTTTTCTTTCAACATCGTTGTGGGCCACACAACTGTGCAACATGATATAACCTGGACTTCCCTTGTTCTAGTTACATAATTCAATTTGCGTAAACATTGTGTTTGTGTGCGATTGCAAACGAAACATGTTTTTCCCCTTATCGACGAGGTATAAAAGTTGATGACGAGGTAGCCAGCCATTAAGCCAACTGCGATTGTTTCATCGATCTCTTCATTCAACCAGAACATGAAATTATAACCGTCCAGTAATCCTTTCTGCTCGGTTGTTTTCATCCCTTCATTGTCTCGATCGACTAGAGTGTCGTTGTCAAAATGTACTCATGTATATTTCAGTGTGGGTTTCAAAACATTTTGTACCGAATATTCACAACATCAGGGCATGACGTCGCTTTGTGACAAATTAGATTTTAAATGCAGCTGATTTTTTGTTATTTTTCCCCACAACTGTCCAGCAGTCATAAAGATACTAGATCAAGAATTGTTAAGCTTAATTTTGTTGTTCGCTTGTGCCTTTTTCCTTTGAAAAGAGCACAATGTTTTTCACAAGTTTTAAGGCATGCAGGCATTTTGGTTTCATGGTTTTGGCCTTTCTCTGTTGAATTAGCTATAAATAGGATATTCCCTGCCAGTGAGAAATATAATATATCATTTCTGCGGTCAGTCTGCATTGCAGGATCTTCCAATAACTTCTAAAAATTTAATGTATGATAAGATATTATTATAATTTGGCTTCGAACAGATTCTAGCAAGCAATGCTTAAAAATTGTGCTTGTACAAAATGTAGTAGATGCAGGAAATTAGCCTCAGGCTTGTTATTTATGGAGATTTTTGGTTTTTAAATTTGTCATGTCAGCTGAGGTTTCGGACAGTGTCATTTGTCTTTCTTTGATTGCAAGTGCTAATATGTATTCACACTGTGAAATTGGCAAACCTGATATTGAAAATAATTTTCTGTGCCACAAAAGAAAGAACTTCTATGTCTCAATCATTAAAAAAAATTTGTGATGATAATAATAATTATTTATAATAATTATTTAAATAATTATTATTATCATCACAAAATTTTATATTATAATAATAATTTGGATGGAAAGTACTTGCACAGTTTCTTGTGTTTGTTTGAGCATGATAATATTATTTTTACCAAGTCGATGTCCAATCTCCTGCATATATAATGTATATTCATTTCTCAGCTTATTATGACTACTGTAGGTCACCAATACTTGGAGCTTTATTGCAACTAGGAATTTTACAAGTGACAAAAAAAGCCATTTACAGTCAAAACACTTCAAGTGTTCGTCCCAAGAGAGAGGAAATGAAGTTCATTATTGACAATCAGATTTCGTACTTCCACTCTTCAGTTGAAGAGTTCATACCATTCAGATATTGAATGTTGATTGGATCATTGATGTCTGGCTTCATGCAATAAATATTTAACAGGTTTTCCGATGCGAAAGATGTTAAAGGAGCTATGTCACAATAATTTTTGCGAAGTGCAAAATCACCTTAAAATTTCAAATTGAAGAAAGCCTCAAAATAATAGTTTACAAAGGTAGAAAAACACGAGAGGTAATAAGAAACCAAACAGGAACAAGGATTGTAGAGGATGGAGAAGATTAAGACGAATTGCGAACGGCGAACTTGAAAAAATTGGCCAATATTTTCAAGAAGCGCCATCCGTGATGTAGCTCCTTTAATCAATCAGTGACACAAACTACATATTGTACTTGGAAAAAATATCAGAGTTCTCCCAACAGGATTCGAACCTATGACCTTCCACACCAAGGTCAGACGCTCTACCACTGAGCTGCAGGAGGAGTCCTGTCTTATTTCCCAAACAGCGGCTGGTAATCGAGTTTAGCATCCAACCTGTGTGCGGAAAGTCATAGGCTGAACTCCTGTTGGGAGAACTCGGAAATATTTAGCTTAGTAGTAGTAGCTTGTCACTGACAGGTTTTCCGATGTTTGCATAATAATGGTCATATACCTGCCAACTCTCAAGCCTTAGGCGTGATTCTCACGCCTGCTGGTCGAAAACTTTGATCTCACGCCCGCTCACCCACGGACCAATTTCTCACGCCTGGATGAAAAATTGGAGCTATTACAGCATTAACTGACACACTTTAGAAAAATATGTAAACTTGAACCAATACGAGGAAACAGAGTCCTATAAATAACGCTATATGTCGTGTTTGAATCCTCCAAACCGTGTCTGAACACATTGTAGAGCTGGATACGAACTCTTCGTTAACGTTCGGAAATCTCCGGATGGTTGGAAATCGTTGGATCATCTTCGGAAATAAAAGACAAGAATGTCACGCATTTGACTCAGGAAAAGTTGGCAGGGATATGGTCACTGTACTCTGTGTTAATATGAATAATAACTGATTGTCGCCTTCTCTTGTAGGAGTGGTGTATGTTAGCTTTAAGGAGGACGAGGATGGTTACATTCATCTGACTGCCCATCCAGACAAGTTGGCCTTGGAGTGTCAAAATAAAGACGGCTCATCGAAGTACAGTTGTAACACTAGTTCAGACAGCGACAGCAGTGGAGAAGAGTTAGTAGGATCGCCGCAACGGAGGTCACGACGTATCGGTTTAGTGGAAACAGTAGAAAAAGGACCACACAGGTAATAATTTTTAATGGAAATTTAGACTTGGTTACTTAAGGTCGATCTTTGGGCTTATGATACATGTACATGTACACATTGTAATAAAATGTTTATCACTACATGTCACTGATGTATCTGCATTCTCATTGGCTGATAGCATACACCTAATTCACGCTGGCATTGAATTGTGATGTCATACATGTATCTGGAGAGAATAGGATTTACATGTATGCACGCAGAAGTGAATTATTATTAGATTTGGTTTTTGCATGTCAAAGAAATTATCAAGGCCTCTATTTTTGTTATTAATAATCCTTTGTCTTTGGCAGATAACATGAACCTCCGCCTTGATAATTCTCTCAATCATGCTCAGCCTCATCCAATAATTATTATTGCTGACTGTTGTTTCCTTTAGGGTACGACTTCGAAGTGGAAAGCTAGAATTAGTATGCACAAGAAAGGATGGGTTATTTGACGCTGGAGATATGCCGGAGCACTCTGCAGGTTTGTAGTGGACTTGCTTGTTAGAGGGTACAGTAGGACCCTGTTAATCTGATCACCAACTGGCCGTTATTAAAGAAACGACTGACTAAACTATTGTTTTCTTCAGGCCAAACAAAATTGGTCATAATAACGAGGTGGTTGTATTAACGAGGTGGCCATAACGAGGTGGTCATTAGGCAGGGTTCTGCTGTACTTCCATTGATCTCGGAACTGCAGTGACATTTCAAATGTTTTTTTCTCTCATGGTAGCAAATCATTTTGTATTTGGGACATGCAAGGAAGGTTGAGTCTTTATCTTGGGATGTGGGAAAGAAGACTAAACTGATGAGAATCACACAATTTCAAACTTGAAGATGCTTGTAGCAGCCAAGAAAAAGAAAGTTGTGAAATTATATATTTTTGCTTTTTTGTATGTGCAAGCAGGATAACAACTTGACATTGTGAAATCAGTACTTCTATCTGAAAACCATTGTGTTCACTACGGAGTAATTTACGATCTGAACCATCACTGTGCCCTCTTCCTGACGCCAATTATAAGCCCTCAAGCTTACCTTGCAAGTCCCAAATAAATTTGCTACCCTGAGCAGCAATTGAATCACTTGTAATGTGGGCTACAGGGTTGGGGGGGAGGGGCAAGTCAAGGGAGGTACACGCAGTGCAGGCCTTGTTGGTCGTCGAACCAACCATTTGTTTTACTTCTTTAGATCATGCCTCCCACGGGTGGCCTGAGAATGGGAACTACACAAGCTCTTATGCCAGACGGAACAGCACTTATGGTACTTCATGTGTGCTAACTGATATTGTTTTGCTTTGTTTACTGAGCCTTTCAATAACATATGAACTCTGAGGCTCAAAACCCAACTTAAGATTGCATTAACTTTTACACTGCTGTCAATCAGGCATGTAGTTACCATGACAACCAACAGACCCTGAAAAAAAGAAACAAACAAAATGGATCAAAATCCACCAATCACAACCCGTTGTTTCCTGACACATCCGCTAAGATGATTGACAGCAGCGAAAAATGCAACTGTTGATTAAGCAGAGTTCGCATGTTATTGGAAGGCACAGTAAAGTCTCTTTGGATGTTCTCAATCAACTGCATCTTCAGTTATGGTGACACGCCGCACTACAGGGCATGGGATGTGTAGGTATATGGCTCATCCCATGAGGAATGGTGAGATACAGCAGCGTTAACAGCACCCTGACCTGAAAGGACTGAAGAAACCCAGGGGAGGACTCCCATATAAAAGTAATGGGGCTGTTCATGGTAAAAAACGCTGGCTTGCTACTGCATAGGGTGTTTACATGTAAATCTAAAATGACCCCAGTTAGAGTTATCCCGGTACGTCTTGAAAAATACGACATGTTCTCTTAGGCAATATAGAAGACCTGGTAATGTCTGTAAGGCATGTCACCAAAGAATTCCCAAAGTGCGAGTTTGAAAGATGATGCGATAATAACTTATCAGCATTTTGTTGTTGCCTTTTAGGGAGTGCGGGTGCAAACCCTTGGAGTTTACATTGTCACAAAGAAGAATTAAACAAAATGAGAGCATTGGGCTCATCCTCTAAAACGCATAGTATCCTTTTACTGTTATACATGTATATGTCTAGATCCGATAATATCACACCCTAATCCTAACCCTTGTATAGTAAGAACCTTTGTACTCCTGGAAATAAGGTGACACTTTTATCAACAGCCTCGTGATTGTGAAATATGTGACTCTTGGATTCCAGAGCAAACTGGAATTTAGAAATGTTTTTAGAAGCAAAGAACCCAGAGAAATGCCCTTGGAGGAAGCCGAGAGAACCAACTGAACAATAAACGCAACCCACATATGACTCCTGGCTAGAATCTAACCTGGGCCACATTGGTGGGGAGACAAGCGCTTACCCAACTCTAGCTCATATTGACGTGATGCTATTGCATGTTATCTTGTTATTGTATTGAAACCTTAACTTTGAGTAGAATTTATTGTTTTGGAGAATGTGGCATACCAATTTTCCTCGCCTTGTATTCTGGACTTAAAAATGGGAACGCGGCAACATGGAGATGACGCAACGGGTGAGAAAAGGGACAGACTAATGGCTAAAGTTGAGAAATCCACGTCAAAAACTCTTGGTATCAGAGCATGTGGTATGCAGGTAAGAAAAGCCAGGACTTTTAGTTTGTGTTTACTGTAGTTTGTTAGCACCGGGTCCGTTATTTTGTGGCGTGAACTGAAAGGAGACTCTGGTCTGACTCGAAACAATGTTAATGATGTAACCACTGTCCATGATTGTGGACGAAATAAACCAGTTTTTTGTCGTGAAGTATTCAGTACGCATGCCTAATGCAATTATCGCTGACTCGTAACTGAGCCCACAGTGACAAAGCACATGCTGTTCAATGTGGCCGCTGGTGAATGTTGAGCCCACATGTGACATACGACATACTATCACGCGCAGAAGTTGTTTGGTCGCTTAGTAATGCTAACACATGATCAATAGGAATCGTTTCGAGTCAGAGCAGAGTCTCCTTTCTGTTCACGCCTCAAAATAACGGAAAAAGGAGACTCTGCTAGCAGGGAGGTAGTGTGTCCACTTTCTCGCACAGCATGGTTGGTTTGGTGTGGGGGAGTCTACAGGTGGGGAAGAATAGAGGGCAGGAAGTGGGAGAAATATGAATTTTTTTTTGCAACACTGCATAATATTTTGCAATAGAAAAGCACAAAGAGGCGAAAGCCACAACGGAAGGGGTGGGAACTAGGAAGTACAAGCTACGGGAAGTGGCAAGTTCAGACTCCTCCTCCCCCCCCCCCCCCCCCACCCCCCTACATGGTTTTCACAGGTTAAGAATAAGTACAAAAAATTTTTGAGGTCAGTTGATCAGTTTTGTTATGATCAGTGAAAAGTCGGAAAAGTCAGAGAATTTGTGTTTCCTTCATGGGTGTGTGGAAACCATGCACAATAATTATTGTGCCTTTCAATAACATCATGTACATGTATGAACTTTGCTCAATCAATGGTTATGTTTTTGGCTGCTGTCAATCATCTCAGCGGTCATCTAAGGAAACAGAATTTCAATTCAGTGGGTTCAAATTAAGGTCATGGGATCCATTTTGCAAATTACATGTACCTTTTTTAATCCGAGTCTGTGGATTGTTGTAATTATGATTGACAATGGCATAAAACGCAGGGCTCGAAATAGCAGCCTGCCAATGGCCAAATGGTAGGTCAAATTTCAGGTTGGCAGGCGAAAATAACGATGAACTGCCAAATGGATAATAAAATGGCAGGCGAAATTTACTGGACTGGTTTTGTGACATTTCTTCTCCTCTTACCATGCTCCTTTATCTACTATTCCTTTCCACGAATCAATTGCCCCGATGAAAAATTTAGTAAAAATTTCAATATGTGGCAGGCCAAAAAAGAAATGGCAGGTCAAAATTTGTTTGGCCTGCCAAAATATAAACAATGGCAGGCTATAATTTTTTTCTATTTCGAGCCCTGAAACGCTATCAGTAGTTGGGTTCACATGTTATTGAAAGGTACATGTACATGTAAGTACAAGTACTTTATTATCTGTCCTGCAGCATTTATTGGTATAGTCACCGGCAACTATTTTTTTCTTTATAGGTATATAAGCAGAATTCAGGAAGGTTTATGTGTCGAAACAAATACTATGGACTAAAGTTGTGCGAGGAAGGTTTCAAGGAAGAGCTGGTAACTTTCCTTCACAACGGACAACAATTTAGAACAGAGTTAATAGAACCTTTACTTCATAAGCTCCGAAAGCTGTACAAAGTTATCGACAAGCAACACTCGTTCCGTTTCTACTCGAGCTCCTTGCTCTTGATGTATGAAGGACATGTTGAGAATTGCGACGAAATGTCAAACAGTTGTTGCTGTTGTCTAAAGGAGCAAGAACATGGCCGAAGCAAGCAGGAGCAACTTAGCCGCAATAACAGCTCAACTCATTTAAACAAGCACTGTCAATGCCACAGTCATCGTTGCAAGGTGGATGTGCGAATGATCGATTTTGCCCATACGACGCACAGCGGATTCTCTGGGGATCGCACTCGTACAGGACCTGACACAGGGTATTTGTTTGGGTTGAAGAACTTGATAAGACTTTTAGAAGAAATCCAAGACAAATATCACGAATCGTCAGACGCGCCGGAAGAAGTCATTATTAAATCTGATAAAAGCCAAGTTAATTAAACAAGGTATTTTAGGGGATAGAGGGTTAGAGTATGAATATATAATGCTACTTTATGAAGCATTAAGGTTGCAGTTCCCAATCAAATGTCTGTATTTTTTAATCTACATGTAAGCACCCAAACTTCAAACCAAACATAATGTGCAATATTTATTCACACAATTTTAATAATTTCTTGGGAAGACTGGCCAAGCATGAAACAAAAGTCAGAAAATACCTTAGTTTATAAAAACGGCAAGACAAGTTTTATGAATGACATCAGCATATGTTTCAAGTTAAATAAATCACAATTTAAAATAACTACATATAATTATTGTAATTTTCAGTAAAAATCTTGTTTGTGCCTTTAATTTTATTATTTTGTTATTCCGTTCATTAATATTGAGGCGCTTTGAGCACCAACCCAAACTACAATGGTGTTCTTTTATACAAAACTACAAAATGACGGAGGTTTAGCTTCCTAAAGTTATTTATTAATTTAAGCTTTAGTTATCAACATGCAAATGTATCAGTCTCCGCCAATTTTGTGTGTACATGTAATCAAATTCAGTATGTAATCAATTTCTTCTACAAGCAAACCTCCCGTAAGTACGAGAGGTGTCTGCCGACAGGAGGTGTCTGTTAGCAGAGGTTCGAATGTATTTGGCAAAAAAAAAAAATGAAAATTTCTTACTATGAATTTGATACCTGTTACTTTTCACAATCATATAACTTCCCTGTCAGAGAGTGGAATGGAAAACAGTCTTTACGGAGAGCATGTTCATACAAATGTACCCAGGACTCGCGTTAACATAGGTACTGCTTTGCAGCCAAATTAGAGGGCTGGGGGCAACTAAAATGGGCTATTTTATAACTGTTCAAATCATTTGTTATTGTTTATGTGAGAGCAGTCAAATTAAAATAGCACAATTTCATTTCAAAACTCATAATGCAAATTATTACAAATCAATTGCACCATGCAAATACCTTGTTTTACAGGAACGTAGTGATTTCTTGGTGCGTGGCATAAATTCAGTCAGAAATGACTTGAAATAGTCGTTGAGGTCTATATGACACAATAAAATACTCATTAAAATACTAAAGAAAAACTCCTATATTCTCACAAAATGGTTCCAAATTTCCAAATTTGTTGTAAATTCACCGATATTTTCGCAATATGTACAAAAAAATTTGTACCTATATTATGAAAACGCCAATCAGAAAAAAACTTGATATTCAAGGTTAAAATTAGTTATGACGCTGATTGGGTTTGTTGGGGAGTACCTAATAGTGGGTTGACATTCATTTGACATAATTAAAATCAGAGTACAGTAGCATTTGACAAGGTTATATCAGAAACAGGTTTCTGGTTATATATTATTGGTGGTAGTGGTATGTCTTTGATGTCACGTAAACTACATTGGTAAACACATAACTTGCTTGGTGCAGGGTGGGTAGCTCAAACAACAGCTACAGTTACCTTCATGACATTCTTTCGCATTTATAAATTAGCCTGAATATTTTGCAGTGTACATTGGCCGAATTATTATTAAATTAGTATTATTAATTAATAATTGCTTCAATGACATTCCCTGTTGAGTAAAGTTAATGTACATGTATATTTCGGTTCGCCATCGGGTTTATTTCAATTCATGTAAACAAAAAATATTTTAATTTTTCGCACTTGAAGAGAACTGTATTTATGTAAATATATATTCTTAAAATTAAACGGACACTCGTCGAACACATTTTATTAAACATGTGCTGTGTTGTTATTTTCTTGTTTGCCTCAAACAACTCTATCTTTTTTCACTCGTCAATGCGGAAGCAATGAACGGGTTATAGCATTTGGTGGACATATTTCACTCGCTCGGTCGATAGGCTGTAAACTTTAATCGCGCTATAATGTATGCATCACGAGTCTGTTTTTTTTTTTTTTGGCCTGTTGTTTCCGTCGAATCTACTCGTTTTAGCGGACGGTATTTTTCGGTGGCATGAAACAGGGAAAAGAGGGCGCGAGAGGAACGATGGGAAGGGGAAATAGATTACCCAATCCCCCCACGGTTTATCTTGAAAGCGCGCTTGAAGCGAATACTAAAGACGCCTATGAGGCTATACAGTCTGGGAGTTGGCGAATCCTCGTGGAGTAACCGAACTGAGTTTCCGAATCAGTAGCGCGAAAACGCCGAAAGCTACACAAGAACTAGCCTCCTCCGCAGGCAACTCTAGTACTCTTACATAAAGGCACGAGTGAGAGACTGGTACGGAGGACAAAAAGGTGACTGAGTCGGGTGGGGGATAGGAAGAGAGGAAAAAGAAGGAAGAGTTCTCCGCTTTTCGCTCGCCTCGGCGCCAGTGCCCGCTCTTTTGCCCCAGACCCAGGAGTTGCCTGCGGAGGAGGCTACACAAGAACGTTGCACGTTGGGTACGTAGTCGCCATCAGGGTATGTTGGTCGTGTTTATTCTTCACACACGAGTCCCCTTCCCAACCACCCAGCCCCACATCGCAAGAGTGACCAAGCGCAAATTAAAAAAAATTCAAATTTCATTTTGCAAGATATGGAAAAAACAAACTGTACCACATAAAAGTATATAAGTAAACAATAGCATATGAAAGTACTGCTCAATAGTTTTCTTTTGAATGATCCCACACTAGGGTTTCATCCACAGATGTAAAAGTTAGAAACACAATTGGATTCCTGGTCAGATTGACAAGTTCGCCCACAGCATTTCGTTTTAAGAACAGTGCAACCCCGATGCAACTAAATTCTCATAGTTCTGTATCGCGGTCCACTTATAGGGAGTGACTGCCAATATATTGCGGTATTATCGTTTCACTTTTCCAGCCCGTGATTGGTTTAAAACTTCCAATTGACACCAATGCACTCGTACTCTTGAAGGGGGTGGAAAACTCCCATATAAAAATGACGGATGTGGTCGTCGGAAGATTTGGAAGGAACCCCTGAAAGGTACCAGAATCTAGTTTTGTGGGTGTGGCACAAATTCATTTTCACCCTCAATTCTAAGACAAAACTAGTTTCTATCATTTTTTCCGGGATAACTCTAATAAAGTTGGTCATTTTAGATTTTTACAGTAAAACGCCGAGTGGTACAAACTACGAACTGTTACGACATCACCCCCTTCAAACTCTAACAAAATTCAAGGCAAGCGGACAACTTATTTCTAGCCTCGCCAGTTGTCATAGTCCTGGAAATTTATTGTTACCAGTCTCTCTCCTCTTAGGGGAATCTTGAGTATTCGCTTACGTAGGGAAGTTTAAAGCGCGCGGTGGATGACGGTCCCCGCGCTCCCACATGAGCCCACAGTCATCGTTTCTAGGTGGTCAGCGAGGTTGCTAATTTAATTTACTCGACGCGCGGTAAAATGTCGGAGGCGTGGTATTTATAGATGTCCCTTTAATGTATTTCTTTTTAAAAATAATTATTAACAGATCAACTTGTGCCGAAGAAAAAATGACAGTGATGAAATAACGACGACGGCTTTGAATAAAAGATGCTTCAAGCATCCATTAGTTTATGCCACTACAGTAATATAAATATCTCAAAAAAAGCTATTGTACACTTTGACATGCACTTTTTCGTTAGAAAAACGAATAACTAAAATAGCTGATCATAACCCTTTTACTTCCTTTAAAACTATATACTGTGGAAACTTGGCCTTTAAAAAATAATAGAAAAAGCTAGAAAGTTCCGAGGAAAATTCTATGAGCATTTTTGAGGACAATTAACACGAAAAAACGCAATCGAGAAACATCTGTGTGTTTATCTAAGGCTTTCAACTGTACAAACACGATATTATTTATTTCTTTGAAGCTAATTTTGTTCATCTTCACGTAACTGTCCAAATCAGTCGTGTAATTCCGATAAATGAATATCTGAAATTGATAGTAAGTACTGTAAATTATTTTTTTCGAGGTTAGAGCTAAAATGACGCTAAAATGACGAGGGAACGCGAGGGTATGCGGGACATACGTGCAATTAACACTTCCTATAGGCTAGTTTATACACCTCGCGAGACATGTTTGTCAGCGGGAAAAAGCGACGTTTCCGCCCGAGAAAATAAAAGTTAAATAACAAATAGTAACAAAGTAAACTGATCGATACGTGCTATGAGACGTGGAGTGGAGTGGAGTCGCGATATATCGCGATATATCATACAGTCACGTCGCGGCTTCTGGTCATAAAAAGCACAATATCGATCGCCGAATTTCTTTGAAAATTTCTAAAAGGCTGGACGGGAAAACTAAGGTAGGTAATTCATCATTACTTTATTTCAATCTTATTTTCAATCTTAATTTGAGTGATTTACAACAATGTACATTAATATTTGTTTTTTATTTTTTTATAGATCAAAACTGAAAAGAATCTAAATCAAAACGAACTCGGCATTTTAATTCTACAACACGTACAATGGACTGGCTGAATTTGAACGAAAGTTCGCTTGCACATCGTAACACTTCCAACACAGATCCAACTCACTTCATGTCGATTTTTCACGCGGCTGTGATCATCTTTATAATGGCTGTAATAATTGTTGGAAATGTTCTTGTTCTACTTGTGATCTACCACCAAAGAATTCGGCCGAGTTTGCGCGTGGCAAACATGTTTATCGCGAATCTCGCCGTAGTGGATCTGTTTATTGCCTTGTTGCTATTTCCATTCTCTGTGGTTACGGTCTTGTTGCAGAGATGGTCCTTCGGGAGGCTTTCTGTCAATTTAATGGCGCCACAAACATGATGGCGGGAGCAGCTTCTATACTCACCATGGCGGTTATAAGCTTGGACAGGTGAGAACTGTTTTTCGATTCCTTCACAAAACCCCGTGAACCGTCCCTGGTTAGCTTATGGTCGGCATAGTAGAGGGTTCAAATCTTGGTCGGTTCAGAGTCTCAAAATAAGTGAGTTGGGTGTAACCTATGATGCATGCATGGTTGGACTTCTGACCTGCCAGTCTTGTATGTTATATAATATACTACATACAATCGGCGACAAAAGTAGTTGAGACACTGTAGAAAATTCGATATGTCTTCAAATGCGTCTAAGGCCCAGTTCAGACGCCGTACTTCACATGAGCCGAATCGAATTCGATGAATTAAGTTCATGTGAGGTACGGCGTCTGAATCAATTCGGAACGGCTGATTGAATTCGGATCGGCTCAGCCGTTCTTCACGCCTGGCTCAGCCGGGAATAACGGCTGTGGACCGGCTTTGATTCAGACGCCGAACTTCACATGAGTCGAAACAAATGCATGAATTATTATAATGTATTTTTCAATTTTTCAGCGATTTTCCCCTATTAAATTAAGTTCGGCTGAATTAAGCTCGGCGTCTGAATCAATTCAGCCGGTCTAAATTAATTTGGGTCGGCCTAAATTCGAATTCGATTCGGCTCATGTGAAGTACGGCGTCTGAACTGGGCCTAAGGATGATTCTCCAATTCCCCTGGTTCCCCCTTTCAATGTTGTGTAGCTGCGAAGGTCTGTAGCAAATGAATCCCTACATTGGTTTTGGGGAAGGGGCAATATTTTCCAGAGATATACGTGTGTAAAAAAATATACCCTCAAAAATAAAACTGTCTAACTCTTTTGTCGCTGATTGTAGAAGGGAATCAAGAGAAATAAGCGACAGGGAATCCATTTCGTAGTTACCTGAACAACTTCCCGTTAAGCGAATTTTCCGATCTTAAAATAGAAAAAAATTCTAAATATTAAAAGGTCTGAAACGATAGAAAACACAAAATAAATACTTGATTAAAACCTTGAAGGAATACTGAAGGATAATGGACGAAACGAAACGGATGCCGGCCACTTAAGGTAAACTTGATTTATGTCGAATCGGGAATGACAGATTGCCATTAAGGACAATTTGTATGAAAACGTGGTTTATAATACTCATATACCACTCTGTTCGTTAATTATTTTTCTGAGATTTCATCAGCAAATGAATTTTATTTTAATTGCCATCTTTAATTTTCAACTCATTTTAAGGAAGATAAACAAGAAAATAGTGGAGCTGCGATCAGGCTGATCTTTCTCAAAAAATGCGCGACCCACGTAAAGAGTAAA
Organism: Desmophyllum pertusum; assembly: GCA_029204205.1. NCBI lineage: Eukaryota > Metazoa > Cnidaria > Anthozoa > Scleractinia > Caryophylliidae > Desmophyllum > Desmophyllum pertusum. The sequence continues at coordinate 108,644 of MU827805.1, forward strand.
ATAACTTCGCAGGTTATGATCAGGTCTAAATTTCAGTTTTTAATGAATTACGATCCAAATTGTTGTCTAAAAATGTCAGAGTTTGACAGATTACTTCAACAAATTGGCGACGCATAGAATATAGAGATACCTTAAAAACTCTGTCAGACTCCAGATGACAGACTGAGCAACATAGGATGATCAAAGAGAAGGATTCCCCATGCCCCATGATAAGTTTTGAAATCTATACTTCTGTCCATAGCTGAGCTTTTTTACTGAATAGCGCTACCTGATTGGTCAGTTCGAGTAACGTGATGTCGGACCTTCGATCAGAAATAAATAAAAATAACTTTCACAGCATGGCGCGAAACTATTAATAGTTTCAAAAAATTATCATGGGGCACGGGGAATCCTTCTCTTAGGTCATCCTTTCTTGTCCAAACCCAATTGTGATTTCCCGCGCTTTTCCCGACTTATCTGTTTTCCTTCGAGTTCCGATGGTTTTGGTACGCTTTGATTTGCCGCCAAAGCGACTCTCTGCAATTACTTTGGTTTTGATTTTTCAATCGTCCACCGCAGTCTACATAATAATGATTTTCGGTTTGCTTTCTTTCGTTTCCAGGTATCGCGCGATCGTTTCTCCACCGGGCCGCAAGCTGACGCCTAAACAGGCCTGGGTACTACTTACCACAGTATGGGCCTGGTCCATCATCATTGGTGTCCTCCCAGTCCTTGGTTGGAACGAATACGCGTACACCCCTCTGACTGGCACCATGTGCAAAATCTCCTTCGCTGAAGGCCGAGGCTACATTCTGTTGGTGATCTTCACGTGTTTCTTGATACCGCTGTTTGTGATGTTTTACTGCTATCTGCGAATTTTTCTGAAGGTTCGTTCCCACAAGAAGCAAATACGACAACGGTGGAGTCACAACACAGATGCGCTGAGAAATTTTAAACGTGAAACGAAAACGACGCGAGTTGTATTCACGGTGCTTTTTGTTTTCATCGTGTGTTGGACCCCGTTCGTTATGGTGCACCTTCTTCAGTCCTTTCCGACCATCAACATGTCACACATCGTGTTTACCTGCGTGACACTTGTCGCGGGCCTGCATTCAATTTGTAACCCAATCATCTACACTGCAATGAACAGAACATTTCGCAACGAGTTGCGCCATGTGTGCACGTGCGCACTGTGCGGACATGTCACGTGCTGTGCGGGTAATAACCTTGTTCGGCCAATCAACATCGAGACTAGTGTCACGAGATCATGAGGTAGAAAGAGGGAACGTAACGCTGTAAGCCGCTGTAACTCTGTATTAAACGCTACGATCGCGAGGAGGAATAGGAATGTTATAACGCTGCGAACACGATATGTAACAATAACAATGGACCGAACAAGGATTTCAGGATTTTTTTTATCACTTTGCAACAAGGCTAATAAAACATTGTATTATATAAACTACAGTGGATTATAAGGACGTCTCCACTGAGAACAATCGTATAGAAATAATGATATCTTTCTCACGGAGATATCGATGACCTTCGGAGAACCTTCGGACAATCTTCGGAAATCTTCGAAAAATGGTCAGAAATCTTCGGAAAATCGTCAAAAACTTATTTAATTGTGATTTATTCAATATATTTTATAATAAACAAAATAGCACATGGTTGCTATTGCTTGGAGATATAAGGAATAAGATTTCTCTTCTCGTGTTCAACTCAATATCTTACGAGCCGGAGCGCACTGAGCAAACGAGTGAGATATTGAGTTTATCTTCGCGGAGATTCTTGTAATTATCCCACCCACAAATAATTGCATGAGCAGTCAAATAGTGGAATAATAATTATGGTTTAATAAAGACTTTAAACAATGAAATACAGTCAACAATGAAGGTAATGCACGAATTTTCAACTTCTGCAAAAAAGCAGCGAAGACCTGCTGTACATTTTAACCCTTTCACTCCCGGAGTCAAACCTTGAGTCAATAAATGTGGCTCTAACTTTTAAGTCTGTGGATGAAAACCTAGTGTGTGACCATTCAAATGACAGCTGGTGAGCAGTACTTTCATGTGGTGCTGTTTGTTTTTGACAATTTTGAAAAATGAAATGCAAGATTTTTTACTCAGTTCTGAACTCGGCACTCTTGGGAGTGAAAGGGTTACTGAGGCGATAAAGCCACTACGTCTGATTATGCCTAGTATTCAAAAATAGCTATATTGCAAACATTATTCTATTTCAATGCGAATTAAAACACTACAATGCTCAATCAATTAAAATATATTAAAAAGGTCAATCTCCATATGTAGAGTGAAGTCTAAACTTTATGTATCACATAGCCCTCCTAAAAATGTCAAACACCAGTCTACCTTAAAGCAATTGCAATAAGATTATTCACACATCTCAGCATGCTTTTAAAGATGAAATGTCAATGTAAAGTTTCGGCTTAACAACAAACAAAGTTGTGCGCCACCTTGCAGCTAAAATTATCACGCGAGTTCAGTTCTAATCTTCTGTCTGAAGATGCTGTTAAAGTCGCAAACAATTGTTCTTCTTGAATTGTTCTGTTGTTTGGCTTGTAAGAAATATTGTTTCAAATTGGCTATCACACCTTATGCGAATTCTCTAAATTCTGACTTTTAGAGCGCTTTTCCAATGACTGTGGTTAACGTCACACTGACGTCAAACGTCATCTAACCAATCATAGCTCGGCCGATCAGGATCAGCGTGATTTCGCGCACGTGACGTTTTCCCGCGTTTGGCACCGTTTGCACGTTTTGACTCCGAGTTCTGATTGGTTCGTTGCGGTATTTGCCGCCCTCGTGATTGGTTAAACGTTGAAAGTCATTAGAAAACCGCTTTAAAGGTAGTAATTTGAATTCCTATCCCAGCCTCTTCTGCTGCCATAACTACTACGAGGTATTCCTTCGGTCATAGCCAAGTCTTCCGAGACGCTGTGAGTGCTTACGTGGCTGCTCACGCTCTTCTGGTTCACCTCGACTTCCTCGTTGAATTTTCGCCCTGGTCGTGAGGTACTTCTTCGCTCAGTCGTAGACTCACTGCGGCTCTCGCTAACTCTTGAATGGGCACGCGTTAGTACAAACGAGGTCATGCCATTCGCCAGCTCGTTTCCCTCGAAGGATCTGACAACCACGGGTCCATCGGTGGAGAACACGTCGTCGGCAGCAGCCGGTTCTTCCTCCACGGGCCTCGCCTGTACTTCTATGACGGGTTCTTCAAATGTTCCACTGATGTCTCTTTCTGGTCTGGTATAATCTTGTGAGAGCGGACGCGCAAAGATATCGTAACTAGGGTTTGTTTTTCCCAGCGGTGCCGATATCCTGCGAGAGATGGGGACGTGTTCTGTTCGAGGTGATCCAGGTTGGCTCTGGTTCCTCTCCTTGCTTCCAATTTCCATGGCAAGGGTTGACGTCTTTCTGCCACGCCCTTGAATTTGGACGTTATTGTCGGACGGTTTTCGACTGCGTCGCACTTCGAAGCTCGTCTCGTACGTCGGTTTGACATCTACTCTAGCAATCTCTGATCTGGCCTGGAGGTCTTTCAGCCTTCTCTCGCTTCGCTGTTTATCTTCTTCAGCGATAAACAGTTCCTTCTTCAGTCTTTCGATCTCAAGTTCCAGTGTGACGCATTTCCGGTCTAGCACGCCAATCTTGTCATCCTTCTCGTCACAGCTCTTCTTCAATAGTTCCAGCTCTGTCTTCAGCGTCCGCAGGTCCTTCTCAAAGCGAATGATCTGCTCCTGCTTGCTGATGATCTCCCTGTTGGCTTTGTCAAGCTGGTGCTGTTGGCTGTGGCCGTCCTTTGCCGCTCTCTGTAGCTCTGTCTCCAGCTCGGATATCCTGACCTGATGAGTGATCAGATCACTGTTGGCCTGGTGTAATCCATCTGTGCTGTCCTTGTACACTGTCTCCACGCTATCCAGCTGCTCTCTCACCGAACGAAGCTCGAATTGTAGATTGTTCCTCTCTCTTCGTAGCGCATCTTTTTCGCCCTCGATCTCGTCGTATTTCAGTTTGAGTGATTCTATTTCTTCTCGAAGCCCGTCTTCGCTGGCATACCTGGAGTGCTTCTGTTGGCCAAGTTCAAACTTCAGTTGGTCATTTTCCCGTTGAAGCGCGTTGCACTCGTCAGTCTTGTTCTGCAGATCGCGTCTCAGTGCGTCCAGTTCCTTGTCCATAGTAATGATCCTTGTCCGGAACTGCTCTATGACAGTCTCCTTTTCAATGATTTCTCGTCTGAAGACTTCGCTTCTGGTGTGGATCTCAGTTACTTGTCGAGACACGTCCATTGAGGCTTCGTCACTCTTGTTGCGAGCTTCTACCAGCTGAAGTCTGATACCGTCTCTCTCCGCGTTGGCGTCTGCTAATTGGGACTCTAGCCTCGCGATGGTGGAGCGGTGCGAGTTGATTTCATATTCCAAGTCGGACCTGTCTTTCTGATTTGTCTTCTTGTTGTCACCGAGTTCTTCAAGCTTCTTGTTCAAGTCAAAGAGTTCTTGCTCGAGTTGCGAGTTTCTTTCTCGGCTGCTTTCGTAGCTGGCCTCTAACTCTGAGATCCGCTTCTGATAAACGATTATCTCTTCTTTAAACTGCGTTGCCTTGTCTTCTGCAGTGTTGTATGCATCCTGGATAGTCTCCAGTCGCTCGCGGATTGATTTTAACTCGTATTCTAAGCTCGAGTTCTTCTTGTGCGCTTCAAGAACTTCATTTTGCAGCTCATTTTCTCGTTCTTTGCTCCTTCGTAAAGCTGCGTCCGACGATGAACTCCATCCACCAGAAGGTGCGTTACGTTTCTTAAGCAGTTCGTAGTCGGCTTCCAGTTTCAAGAGCTTCTTCTGGGTGTCCTCCAGATCGTCTTGCAGGGTACGCTTATCATTCTCAGCCGTGCCTAACTGTGCTTCTAGTTCGACGAGCTTCTTTTGGAGCCTATCAATATCATTTTGAAGTCGATTCCTTTCAGAGATCAAGCTTTCGTTGGTTCCTTCGACGTTGCTAATGGTCTTCTGCATTGACGAGACTCTGTCTTCTAACCGAAGCTTCTCTTGCTCCAGGCCCTCGCTTTTGTCTTTCCACGTCACAATCTTCCGATTCAATCCCGACACCTCACGGGCCAAACGTTCGCATTCGCCTCGTAAAGCTTCTATTTCAAAGTCGTTTTCTGGCGCAGCGTCGAGATTGCTTTGGTCCACCACAGTGATGCTATCCCTCTGTAGCGTGTTGTAACTCAGTTGAAGTTCAGACAGCTGTGCTTGCATACCTTGCAAATCGTACGTGAGCCTGTCGTTTTCGTCTTTGAGTAGTGAATAAGAGGTATCGAGCTCCGAATTTTGTAGCTGTAGTTTTTGGTTCTCGTATTGTAGCTCCCGTTTGCCTGCTAGGGCTCTCTCTAGATCGGATCTTGTTGTTGTAAGATCTGTTTTAGTCACATTCAGTTCGCTCTGCAATGCGTCGTAGTCGTTCTTCAAACGATCCACCATGTAGACTTTCTCTGATAACTCTCGCTGTATATGGTCCAACTCTTGCTGAAGTTCCAGCAACTTCTTCTGAAGCCGGGTAATCTCATCTTTCAATTCCTCATTTCTGGCCCTCATTTCTTCCAACGTGCCTCTGAGCTGAGCTTGCCGCTTGAGCTCTTCTTGCAACTCTTCTTCCAGCGAATGTATCTTGGCTTTAGCACCTTGAAGGTCCCTCTGAGCATCGTTTTTGCCCTGAACTGCTGCGTCAAGAGCTGTCTGCAGCTCGGAAATCTTCTTGTAACTATCCATGAGCTCTCGCTGTTTATCGTCGAGCGTGTGTTGGGCGTTAGCTAGGGCGGCTTCAGTTTTCGCTAATGCCTCTTGTCCCTCGACCAGATCATCGTTCAAAGCGTGTATCTTATCGTCGTAGGCTTTGTTGAATGCCTCTAAACGAGCGATCTTGTTCTTGGCAACTTGTAACTCCTGCTCCAATGACGTGACTTTCCTGTGCCAGGACAAAATCTCGTCTTTACCAAACTGGTCCTTTTCGTCCATGGACTTGATGACGTCTTCTAGTTCTTTAATGCGATTACTGCGCCAGCTTACCTCGTACTCTAACGACTCTTTTGCACGGTTACACTCGCCGAAATCTTGTTCCATCTTCGACAGCCTCTTCCTGATCAACTCCAGCTGGTTCTCTGTGTCTTCCTTTTCTTGATAAACCTGTTGTAGCTGCGACTGGAGATCGACGACTTTCTTCTGCAGTGCGGCGTCGCCTTTGATCCTTGCCTTATCGCCTTCAATACTGATGTAGCTGCTGTGGATTTCTGTGTACTTCTTTTGGATCACGTTAAACTCGTTCTGCAGTTTCTTCTTGTCGCGATCCAAAGCGTCTACCTTGCCTTTCAGCTCGGCGTTGACTTTTTTCAAGTGTGCAATCTCACTCTTTAGATCATTTCGTTCGTCTTCAAGAGCTTCATTGCGTGTTTCCAAATGAGAAACCCTGTTGTTTGAGGACAGCATATCCATCTGTAGTTTTTCAATCTCCTTCTTTGCCCCTTGGTAATAATTCTTGTATTCGGTTGTCGAGGTTCGGCAAGCCGCGATTTCTTGAGTTAGCTTCTCGTTGTCTCGGCGGGTTGACCTCAACGTGTTTTTCCAGATTGCTGATTTTGGAGTCCCTCTCTCGAACGGCGACATTAAGCTCCGTGATTTCTTGATACCCTTTGTCAAAGTCATCTTTGAAGTGAGCAATCTTATTCTTCAATGAATTTATTTCACTCTCCAGCGAGCCATTTGCTGACTTCAGAAAGTCGATTTGTCCATTCTTATCGACCATTTCATTTCGTAGCGCCTCCAAGGTGTTTTTGTACTCAGTGTTCTTTCTGAACAGCACATCGTAATCTTCCTTCCTTCTGGACATATTATCGCGAGCATCGTGTAGCTCTGCTTTCATGTTGACGTTTTCTTTCAGCGCCTTTTGTATGTCTTCTTCCAAGTCGGATATCTTGTTGCTGTAGCTGATCAGATCGTTGTGCATTTCCTCGTTTTCAAGTAGGGTTGACTTGAGCCTCAATTCGTAATCTGCCATCTGCCTCTTTAATGAAAACGCGTCGCTGTCGCTGACATCCTTCTTGCGCATGACATCGTTAATGGAGCCATGCATGCTGGCCAGTTCATCGCGTGCAACCTGTAAGTTCCTCTCTAAACTCTTCTTCTCGTTCCTTAAATCTTGAATGAGTGCATCCTTGCCGCCCACTTCCTTGGCATGCTGGTCCCACAGTGTTTGATACTCGATCAACTTTCTCTGCACTCGGAGAAGCTCTTCATCGTTCTTGTTCAACTTGGAAAGTTCTCCCTCTTTCTCCATTTCCATTTTCGACCTGGTCTTTTGTTCTTTGTCCAAAAGCAACTGCAGTTGAGTAATCTTGGCGTTCGCTTCGTTCAGATCGCGATTCAATGCATCGATCTCGTTCATGGCGCTTTCGTAGCCTTCCTTCAAAGGCGACAACTCTTTCTGTGTGGCATATAAATCGTGTTCAAGCTCAGTTTTCTTTTCTTGAAGGGTTTCTCTGCTCGACTCCAGTCTTGACAGCTGCGAGTGGACAGCCAGCAACTTCTCTTGAAGATCCTTCTCGCGATCGGTACTTCCTCTCAGAGCCACTTCTGTTTCTGTAAGCTTTCGTTTCGTGACTGCCAAATCCTCTTCGAGAAACATTCGTTCTTCTTCGGAACCGAATGGATTGCTTTCCAGCGTCTCGATTCTTTGAACAGCAATGCTATAAGACTCTTCTACTTCTTTCCTCTTGTTCATCAAGTTTCCGTGATCGGCATCCTTTCGTCGAAGAAGCCTTTTTGTTTCCTCTAACTCTTCTTCAATGATAGCTCTCCTCTGCTTCAAGTCTTCTATCTGTCTGTTCTTGTTGTCAACATCGGCGTTGAGAGCGTCAATGGTTGCCTTAAGTGATGAAATCTCGTTTTCCAAGGAACTGTTTTCTTCTCGATATCGCGATGAAGAGTCTTTCCACTCGTCCAACTTGTCCTTGAGTGAATCTTTTTCCCTGTTAGAATCAGCCAACTGTTGCTCTAGATTTGAAATTTTGATTACAGTGGAACGCGTTTCTTCTTGAACGCGGTCGCGCTCGTAAGCTGTTTTCTGTATGCGGCCTTCGGCGTCCTGGACACCTCCTTGCAGTCGTAGAATCTCTTTCTGTAGACGTTCTTGTTCCTGCTTCAATCGCTGACAATCTTCCCGGCTGATATTTAAACTTCCTTTTAGCGACTGGACTTGTTCTTCGAGGTACTTTTTGCTTGCCTTGAGTTGATCGATGTAATCGTCCTTCTGAGCGATGTCTTTGTTGATTATGTCCACCATTAGTTTCTGCTCGATAAGCTGTTGTTCAACTTTAAGAACCTCTTCGCGGTTAACGGCCCATCTGTTGTTAGCGTCTTCAAGTTGCGCCTGCAGGGAAAGCTTCTCGCGATACTCGTGCTCAAACTTCACTTCCAAATCCGACACTTTGCCACTGGCGGTCATAAGTTCATCTTTCAGTGTTTTCTTCTCGCGGTCAGCCCTGTTTCTACCCTCTTCTGCATCGTGTATTTTTCTGTTTAGCATGTTGATCTCGTGTTGTAGTTCGATGCCTTGTTGTTGAACCCTCTTGAACTCTCCTTCTACTTTGTTCACTTTAGCCTTCTGCAACTGCAGCTCATGCTTCAAAGAGTTCTCTCGGTCTTGGCTTTGTCTCAACATGGCTTCCACTTCGTGGTACTTATCCTCGCTCGGTAAGATACTCTTATCTCTGTCGTCCTTTTCTTTCTCCAAGGTGGACAAGGTGACTTCCATCTTGGAGATTTCTATATTTGAGTTTTGGATCTGGTCAGTAAGATTAACCACATTGTCTTCCAAATTTTCATTCTTCCACTTGTAAGTCTCCAGGTCCTTCTTTGCCTGCAGCAGCTCGCTCTCCAGTCCAGCCTTTGATGTCTTCAACCTCTCAAGTGCGTTTTCCCTGTCGCGAAGATCCTTCCTTAAACCTTCCAGTGCTCTTTCTTTTTCCCGAACCTGGTTTTGCACGCTCAACATTTCCTCTTTCACTTTTCTGTTGGCTACCAGCTGCTTGTCGTACTCGTTCTTGAAGTGCTCCTTGTCTTTAGTCGTGTTGATCAGTTGTGTCTCCATAGAGGTAATCTTGAACGTATAGGTGCTGATCTCCTGCTCCAAAGAGCCACGCCCATCCCGGTGGTTATTCAGCTCCTTCTCCAAATTGTCGACGCGATTTTGAGCGGAAGCCAAGCGTCGTTCCAAATCTCTTTTTTCAGCGTCTAATCCCTCGCAGTTGACTCTGGCAGTGATAAGATCTTGTTTGGTGTTATCGAAATCTCTTTCCAGTTGTCTCAGCTCGTTGTTCAGCTCTTCAATGCCTTTGTCTTTCTTTCCAACCACTTTGTTCATAGTTTCGTTGATCTTCTTGTTCTCAAGCACCTGACTCTCTAGAATCATAATCTGTTCTTGGCACTGAATCAGTTTGTGGTTCACCTCGTCGAGCTGATCTTTCAACTGTAGCTTTTGCCTCTGGACAATCTCCGCCTGGGATTCGAGTTTGTTTGCACGTGTTCTTGCGTTATACAGATCCTCTTCGGCCTTTTCTTTAAGTCTCAAAGCAGTGCTTACTTCGTTATCCATCTCTTTCAACTTTTGATCCACAGACGCGAGCTTCTGACTGATTTCAGTATTCTCGTGCGTCAGTCTTTCGATTTCTTGGTTATGTAACGTCATCTTGCCTTCTGCCTCATCTAGCTCTTCTTCTAGTTCTTCATTGTCTTTCTTTGCCGCTTGCAATTCTGCTTCAGTCTCCGCGACCTTCTTACGGTACGCGTACAAATCTCGCTCCAATTCGCCGTTCCTGTTGCGCTCGATCTCCAGCTCACGCCGTGCAGTCTTGTCAACATCTTTCTTGTACGTTGACTCTAGGGTGGTCATCTTTTTGACTACAATACTGTGATCGACTTCGAGCTGGTCGCTCCTTCTCTTGGCGGAGTCGTGCAGTGAATTCACCCTGGTCAACTCCTCGCCCAGCGCGGTTACTTGTTCCTGAAGTCTCCTCTTGTCACTTTCAACGTCGTCTACGAGCGACTTGTTGTAATTGAGCTCGGCTTTGAGATCATCGTAGTCCTTTGTCAGGAAAAGAACTTGCTCGCGTAGCTGCTCGATGGTGGACTCCTTGTCGGCTCCATCGCGTCGGAAATCGTCCATCATACTTTGCGTCTCTACTAACTGCGTCTTGACAATGTCCACTTCTTCAACACTCTTGCGATTGTTCCCAGTGTAGTTAGCAAGCTCGGCTTCCAGCCACTTCTTCTCTTTGAGCGCCTCGGCCAAGTCAGCCTCTAAGCGTTCCACCTTTTTGGTCAGCATCAACACTTGTTGGTGGTTGTCCATTCTGTCTTGATCGCACATCTTGTACGAGGCTTGTAGTTCTGATGATTTCTTGTAATACTCCTGCAGCTCGTCGTTCAAGCGATCCTTGTCATCATTGGACAGGGCCAAATCCGCCTCCACCTCGCGCAGGGCTTTCTGGAACTGCAGTGTTTCCCCGTGGAGACTCTTCTTCTCGTCTTCTAGAATTTCCATGTGTGTTTGAAGCTTGTTAATTTCCTCGTACAGTGGCTCGCTCTTGCCTTCCATGGCGGCTATGTTGGCCCTCAGATCATCGATTGTACGATCCTTGGAAGCCGCCTCTCGTTTGTACCACTCTGAAGTTCGCTGAAACTCGGCAGTGCTTGCCTGAGACGTGACCAGATCTTTTCTTAGCCTGTTGATCTTGCTCTTTTCGTCGTCAAGGTTTGACTTCATCTGCGCCTTGGTCTTGCTGATATTGTCTAGTTGATTGCCTAGTTTCGACAAATGTGTCTTCATTCCAGCAGTCGAAACTTCCAGCTCTTCATTCTCTTGCTCGTTTCTCTGCAGGGATGCCCTCAGTTCGGTGATTCTCCGCTCTGAATGGCCCAGCTGACTCTTCAAATCGTCGTTGTCTTGTCCAAGGAGTTCCAGTTGAGACTCCAATTCCACGACGCGCTCGTTCGCCCGTTCACACCTGTTTTGCAGGTCCTGTGCTTCCGTCATCGACTCCTGATAATTTGCTTCAAGCTGGTAATTCTTGTTCTGGAGGGAAAACAAATTCGTTTCCAGGTCTCCGATGCGCTGGCGAAGACGATTGACATGTTGTTCGTTTTCACTGGCTTTCTCATTGGCCTTTTCACAGTTGTTCTCTAAAGTGGGGATGCGCGCTTTCACTAGTGCCAGCTCCTTCTCCATCTCGTCTCTATTCATCGACAAACCTTCGTTAGCGTCAACTAGATCATTTATTTTCCACTCGGCTTCGTGTAGGTCTCGCTCAAGCGCCTCCTTCTGTCTGTCATAGATGTCAGAAGAAAGTTGATTCTTCGAGAAATCTTGCTTTAGGGCTTCGAGTTTCCCCTGCAGAGCCTTGTTGGAATTCTCCAGTTTCTGCACCTGACTATTCTTTGCAGTGAGTTCTTCGCGGTAAATGTCGGCCTTCTTTTGATTCTCCAGGAAATCTCGCTGTAGGAGATTGTAAGCTTCCTTCCCCTTCTTGTAATCATCTCTCATCACTTCTAACTGATTCTTAAAGTTGTCCCTCTGTCGGACTGAATTTTGCATCTGCGCTTCGAGTTTAGACGCCTTCATGGAGTTGATCTTGGCCTCCTTCTGCAGTTCCCGCTGAGATTTGTCGTGATCCGCCTGCAAATCATTCAACTTGCTCTGAAGGGACATTATTTCTTCCTGTAAGTCTTCCTTTTCCTTGTGAACGAATTTATAGCTTGTTTCCCATTCTGTAATCTCCTGTCGCACGGCCACAAGTTCGTCACTGTCATCTTTCCGTCCTCCAGGTGACGGCACAAGCGCCTGACTGGAAGACAGCTCTCGCCTCAGATCATCATTCTCCTTTTCGAGGGTAGTTTTCTCGTCTCGCAGTTTTCGGATAATTTCTTTTTGCGAGTCAAAGTCTTTCTTCAAAGCGTCGTATTCCCATTCTTTTTCGGTCAATTTTCGTTGGACGCGGATTAATTCATCTTGGTGTTTTTTTGCGTCTACACGAGAATCTTTCAATTGGTCCTGCAGATGAGCTTTCTGTTTTTGAAGATTGTCGATTTGCGAACGTAATTTATCGACCTAAAAAGAAAAACATTGCTTTATTGTTTTTTTTCTCTTCGCTTCGTTTCCGCAATGACTCAAAACTAATTATTATGCAAAGTGGAAATTGTTTGCATAGCGAAACCGATTAAATCCCTGAATTGTTTTACAATTGGTCACTAACGTTTTGATTTCGTTCTCTTGGTAAACGAAAAACAAGCAATGAACACAATCAGAATCAGTCAAAATCAAACGCAATAAAGGTGTAGTTATCAAGCTAGTTTCTTGGCAAAAAGCCGCTTCTTGTTCAACCGTATATATTTCCATGCAGGTAGCCGAAAGTATAATTAGTTTAGACTTTGCAAAAGTGTCAAGGCTGAAGCCCACATATTAATTACTTGAACTAAATCAACATTATAGCGATGTATGTCAGGCTTATTTACTGTATAAAGTCTGTGTGAAATGTATCGCGCTAATCTACCAAAGTGATTCAACGAGAATGTGCCTTAAAAGCACGAGAAATCTTTGTTTTTGGATTTCTATAGCCCGTAGGTGGCGTAGATTTCGCGTTGCGCGTCTATGCAAATTATCGCAATCTGCCATCGTCAATCACAGGTATTACAAATAAGCCAGCTCGAAATAAACCAAAGTCATACATACCTCGTTTCGGTGCTCCTCTTTGACGTTTTCCAGTTCCAACTTGAACTTGCGATAAGCGGTTTCCAAGTCACTAAACGTTTCCCTGGCAGTAGCGAGCTGTTTCATCGTGACATCTTCGCCCAAAACTGCCAAAGGTTCGCTACTCGTGTTGTAGGAGGATGACACGGAACTGTACGTTTCTACCATGGACATAGTCCTGCGCGTCGTAGCCTCGCTGCTCGAAACTATGCGATTCTCCATCGTTTTCTTTACGGAGGTGAAAAGTTAACTCGACACACCCGCTCTCGCGCTCACGAGCTTGCGAAATTAAGATTGTGCGTGTATTCTGCTAAAAGAACTGATTTCTCATAAACTTTACGTCCCTTGAGGTCTACCAGTTGAATTACCAGCTGTTAAAATTTTGATTAGGAGCCAATCGGATTTGTCCATTCTGCTGTTGTACAATAGCGTTCCGGGTAGTTTTTGTTTTTTAGAAGGAAGCGGGCCCTCCCACAGCATAACAACGCCAAGAGATCTGAATTCGTCATAATAGGTTATTTTTGCCGCCCGCTTTTTGCTCATAAAATATGAACGATGTATACGAGAACTCTAGCAGACATGTCTGAGGAAATAATCGACAGTTAAGTACAGTGAAAATGTGCGGTTTGCAAGGCAAAATAATCTCCGTGTACGGCAATATACATTTCAGTTGTGTCTAAGCGTTGTCTTTCAAGGAGCACTCATTTTAGCTTATTTTCATTACAATGAACTCCTGTAGCGACACTTTAACGAGTCACCGCATCAAGACAAAACTAAAAACTTCAGACGAAATTATGAAATAAAGTTTCTTTAACATTTGCGGTATCTTGTTGTGCTCGTACTATAGCTAAGGTTGTGGCTGTCGTTGCTAGCAACGAGAAATTATTCAGAAAAAGTTATGACCAATATTCATAACTTATAAACAATGTCATTTCTTTAGCTGTTCGCTAATCGTATTCTATTTACGTGAAGTATGATTGAAAAGAACAGGAATACAATAGAAATGAGCCGAAATGATTAAGCAGTTGTGAGATTGTTCTACTTGAAATTCTTTTAAACTAAATCAGTCGTACCAGCACCGCGAAGTACATTCGCTTGTTTTCGAGCGTCATTCCACAAATACTTAAACGAAAACGCGATCAGGAAGATCACTTATAAAAAACAGTATTACAACTATTGTTTCAACCAATTTGAGCCAATGTTTTTGTGTTGAAGATGCTCAATAATTAATGAGGCTTTTACTCCGACAAATTCTTCAATGAGTATAGTTTTGCCCGTCTGTCCGAGTTCGGTAACTTTTGCAGCGCGTGCGAAAGTTTACCTAAAAGTTTATTTGTAAATGAAAAATGTACGCGACCGTACGCGACTGACTGGCTTCTCAAAGAATGTAAGCAATGATAAACATCCAAATTCGCTCATTTACTTTACAATAGGTACTGTGTTTTGTTGTATGTATGTTGAGCAATCTTGCTTGTGACAAAGTCTAATCGCGAATTGATTGCGACTTTTCGAAATTATGAACATTTTTTCGTTTGATTTCGCAATTTCAAGTGACTGTCGAAACACTTGTAAGATCTATATTTAAGAAGTTCAAATGGTATTCGGTTAAAAGCTTAATTACGAAATCATTATATTTGACAAAAAATGCCTAGTACTTTGAGCTCGTTAAAAGTCCCGTGGGAAGCTAAAATCCGTGGGAATGTCATAAGAAACGTTTCTCCCAGTCTGAAAGCCTTTAAAACTCCTTCGAAACAGCAAAATTAAAATAAACAGAAAACGAAATTACATCTCGTGATATAAGTCAGCTAAGCTTATGCTCTGAGAAGTGTTTTAATATATTCGCACAGCAGTAGTACTGTCCTTTTTATCAGACACAAGCATTGCACAGCATTATATAAATCATCCACAATATGAGTCCTGCAGCGTATATCTGAATACAGCCGTACGACTAAAACGTGAATAGGCAATGTAGTCTCCATGACTTTAGATAACCAACCCGTTCAGTTCCCAGGATCTAAAAATCAACTCTCCTTGCGGTTTGCATACATTTATTTTAATTTTAGTAATGAGAATTTGATGGTGCTTGACCAGACAATCACTAATACAGTAATCTTGTTCCCAGATCTCTTCCTTCCCGGCCTTCGGCTTCGCACGGAAGGAAGTGATCTGGGAACGAGATTAGCAATATAGTTGACAGAGAATCGGCCAGCTAGGTTATATACAGACATGCCACTCAAATATTGATAAACACAATATTTCAAATTGAACCATAAAGTTGTTAAGAATCCCAACTGTCTACTTGTCGATGGTTTTCTATATTCTCCTCACCTCTCTGCTTGCCATGTATTAGTATTGCAAGGAGAAAATAATAGTTGATCGGATTTAATTTCGGATTTAAAACGGTGGAGAAATCGTGCTAGAGCTGAGTTTTTTGGTCAGCACCAATAATCACGGGGTCTGGGGACGAGATTGGTCGAGCGATTGGTCACGGTTGTCGCCCGCGCGCAAAATATTGAAGGAAAATCATTGCAACAACCCGAAATCAAAACCTTGAGAGTAATTTGCGAAAGGAAACAAAAGTAGGTAAAAGGAAAAGTTTAGACTTTTCAAACACAAAGTTCAGTATATTTCCAGCATTCTGTTGATTTACCATTTTTTTGGACGTTTACCAAAAAAGTTAGACGTGTTTTAAAAAGTTAAGTGTTTAAGGTTTGTCGGCGCGACCATTTTTTCCTCTCGCGTGTACAGTTGTTTCTCGTGTTTCTCGTATGAAGACGATGGACTTCTCCTCTCACACTTTATCAGTAATCTGCTTGAAATAGTTTAGTTGCAAAGTATCACCCAGCATATAACTTCGGCTCGCATACTAGAAAAGAAACGGTATGTAAACTCTAAAACGCGCGACCTGGAATATGGCAGCGGTTTTAAAGGAGCTACGTCACGGAAAATTTTGAAATCTAGAGGCTCGGAAATGCTATTTTCAGCATTCTCCACGAGATATTTCGTCAAAAAATTGATCTCAATCAAATGTAAAATGACAGGTATTTTTTAGTGCTTACAGTAATATTTATTACATGTATATAAGTCATATAAACTACATTTGCGTGAACAAAACTATTTCAAGTTTTAGACCACCGTCTTTGCTTTCTTTAGAGCACAACCTTTGAGCATTTTTTTCATACACATTGTTTTGAAAGTCATGATTTTATTTTTCAAAATCAAAACATTGATAATTTAGGGATTCACTATTGAATAGTGAGCAAAGAAACAGTAGAAGAACTTACGGCCTTTCGGCTACTGAAAAATTCCTATTAAGTCCTGGCTGTCTCGATTTGAAGGTGATTTTGCACTCGGCAAAAATGACTTAAGTATCGTGACATAGCTCCTCAGTTTAAATGTATATGTAAAGGAAAGCAGCGTTTTTCCGCTAGATAATCAAAATTTAGAAATCGGTATTTTTGGTTTGTTAACTTAGGATATAAGGACTGACAACGCATTTCCTTTTATGTATCACCTTTCGCAGGAATAAATAATTTATTCTGTGTCAATGCTATGCAAATAACAGACTTAACAGCAAACCATTAAAAGTCAGAGTCAGCTGCCTGTGTATACACTAACAGCGATATTTCATGGTGGTATAGACTCCAGTTATTTACTGGGAAAATGAGGGAACAGGTAAACGTGAGTATATATCATATTTATGGACCCTATCACGGGACATAGAAATAAGCTGTGTGCGATGATAGTTCGCAACGTTTTGTCTTACAGTTTTTGCCGCGCTTATGTGCACAGATCTGTCGAAATCATTACATGGTTTATCCACGGTGGCCTTGGAAACCAGAATATTGCCCGATCGTGCAATAATTTCATTCAATAACAGACTACAAGCTCCCAAATATCTCACACAAAATTAGCTTTCCGAAATTAGACTAGTTAGAAAAAAAAATCTGAATTTAAGTGTCATTGCCAGAGAAAACCGGGCAGGACCAAAAGATCGAGGTCGGCCGTTTACCTTCATCTTTTCACAGTATAAAAGCTACACGAAAAGATAAACAACGGTGGCATTTGCAGAGGTAGAGGTTGTTTTTTCTTGAAGATATCATTATCTCATGAATTTGGGCCCTCCAGCGGCCTAAAATAACCGAAATTTCGGGCAACTTTGGGTTAACTTAAAAGACCCTTTCAAAGCTATCCAAAAGTTCCGATTAATTTTGCTTAATACCTATCTCCTTATTAGTTGAATGGTATTTACTAAACGTCCTTTGCTTTAATACTACGTTTTTTACGTGGTGCTAAAAATCGTCGCCGAAACGCTAATGAGCTTGACCCAAATTTTAGCCATTTTCAGAGGGCTGTTTCACAAAAGTGCGGCAGTTTATTTCGAAAGTAAAATAATTCTACAATAGACTGTTGTATTGTTATTAAAATTCAGTTGAGTTAAAATTGGTATCTAAAAGTAAATCGGAGAAAACGGCCTCGGAAAGTGCCAAAAAAATGTTCAGTCACAAATATTTCCCGCCCAATTTTCATCTGTTGATAAAATATTTTGCTGTTCGATTTCCCGCGATGGTAGACCGTAATTCACTAGAACGGTTGCCTGAAAGTAAGTAAGCTTGTTTCACGGTATTCGGAATAGAGTTAAAACTGCAGAGTCGATATTTACATTTCAATATGTCTGTAAGACACTCAGCTGAATTTTCCCGCGAAAGTTTTTTTGTTACATTAATATATAAGTCACGCTACATACATGATAAAACTCAGTTCTTTGGTCTCTTGACTATCACGAATAACAAATTGTAAGCAAATTATCTGTAGACATCAGACTCTATTCTAAATTAGCTGAACAAATATTGCAAACAGTTTGTTTACAAATATTGTGTAGTTTTCCACTTTAGCGAACGCGTGACGCGTCGCGTATTTTAAGGCCAGACCTCTCAAACGACAAGTGTTTAGTCCTTCTTTCTTAAGCTTAAAACGTAACATGTACTGTTCTTTCGGATCAGAAGAGTCGCCATGTAGTCCGGGTGCACTCGGGTCAGTCATTCTTCCGCTACTAGCGTGTAAACAAGATATGACTTCTCACCTTGTTGGTCTGGGAATCAGCGGAAAACGTGGTCGAGGAAAGACTGATGTCAACGAGTCACTTAAACCGTGCTGGTCTGTTTGGTGTAAGCGATGAGGAAATGCAGGCCATGACAATATGTCCTAAGCATAGAAGAGACCTTACGATCGATTGGTCAGGCCGGAAAGGACAAGTATGCTGCTACCCAACCCACAAAGGACCGAAGAAAAAAGTAAATCTCCCAAGACGTGTCAATGCTGCTATGTCAGCGGAAATTTTTGTTGCTTTCAATATTGTGGTTCCTATCGGCGCAGGTTAGTTCGTTTTTATTTCTTCATCTTATATCCACGTATTTATACATCAAAAGGTGGGAAAATTAGCGCCTGTACGCTGGTACTTCGCAGGCGAGTAAGGGATTCTCATTTCCAAGGAATTGTAACCAAAATGTAACTTTGTAACTGCAACTTATTGTAGTGTACTAACTGTTCCAAATTTTTTGTTTTATCTGTGATTATAAACCTTATGAAATGGCACAATTATGCAAATTGAACGGTTTGTTTTTTTCGAAATCTTAAGAAATGTGTAAATGTGTAAATGTCTGCTTCTCAACTAATATTTAAAAAAGGCGGTACTTCCATCAAAAAGATCTTATCTTGAGCGGTATCTCACTGTCATCAAAACATACAAATACACATTTTACTCCCGCTAAGATGTCGCAACACCTATTGAGATCACCTCTCTAAAATAAAGCCTTTCGATGTAACAAAATGTATTCTAAATTACTAAATTAGTATTGGTAATGTATTTTTAATTTAAAACTGTTATTCGAATGAGATTAAACTTAGATTAAGAAGAGAGCGGCGGTGGGTTAGATACAAATCATACATTGGAATAAGTTGTATTTTTCCGGTAGCCGATTAAATTTAAATGGTACGTGGTTTGTAAAATGCCAGAAATAAAGTAATTTCATTCATAGCTTTTACATTTATCTGCATAACGGAGATATTCACTTTCAGTAACGTTCGGCATATATCATGGAAATCACCACACGATCGAAGAAATGCGAGCATTACAAAAATAAATTTAAAATGAAAATTTGATCAAATATTGACAAATGATTCATGGGAAAAATGAACGTCGGTTACATTTGTTTTATATTTCCTGCAATTTATTTTCATTGCTTAATTGCGAGTTTCATCTTTTTCGAAATCATTTCAAGATATATTTACTCAAGACGGTTTAGCGAATGGCGAGCACAAAAATAAATAAAGAATAAGAGATATAAATACGAATAATTCCCGAAACAATCATAGGAATAAAACATTGAATCGAATGTGTCCGAAAAGAAACTTGTGTATTTAGCATCGGCAAGTTTATTTGCTCGTCTCAGAAAGAAAAGGGATAGTTTGTTGACATTTTTTGACACGCTAACACTTAACTGTGATTGACCAACTATTAAAACTTCCATGTTTTGTCAAGATCTACGGGATGGAAACAGCGCTGAAATACAAAACACAATGACAAGCGCGCGAGGAGATAATATTCAGAATTGTCTGGCCCGCGCGTACGGCACCTGCCCGCCGATATGAATGATTAACAAGGCAGTCCGGGTTGATTTCATTGGTTGAAACGGAGGCGATAATCACAAGCTGAATGACGAGAAGATTACTTGGATAGAAAAAAGTACAAAAGCTAGAAATAAATCGGATGATGTTAGGATTGAATTAATCTTGTACAAAGGCCTCGCTCTCTCGCTTGCACCGTTTTACGAAAATCGGTCAAATTTTCCAAATGACTCAAAATCGAGGGAAATATAATTTCAGAGATTGAAAGTCTAAAAACCTTTGCGGGGGAACTTGCCTCCAGACTTCCATAGATTCGGCGCTCAGAGTCTAGTGAACCAGTCAAGTTTTTTCCTGGATCCGTGCCTGGGTCTCATTTTATTGTAAACGCTGTAGTTTATTCTCGCCTTATGGACTCTCTCTTCCTTGGACAGACTGCCACAGACTGTCACAAGTTTGCCTCGTCTAATTTAAGTTTTTAGAGCCTTGTTCCTTTTGAGTAAAGTGTAACGTTTCTGCTCGCGAAAGTAAAGCCGGAGGAAGGTTCCTAAATGTTAAGAGAGAATATCAAAATAGCACTTCTCCAAAGTGATTACAATACATTATGTTTAATATTAGTTCTGAGAATTTAATGTTACATCAGATGATTTTCTATATTCTCCTCAGTGTCTGCTTGACAAAGTAATCATTTTGTAAGGAGAAATAAGATTTTGATCGCTCTAAGATGACAGTTTTTGTCAGCTTTTTGTTTGCACACATGCAAACGTAACCTTGACTAAGCTTCATGTTAGGTTTACTTTGGCGGTTTAAAATATTCTCAAAGCAATATTTTTCTTTTGTTTGCCCTTCAAGAACATTTGCTGGCTTTTAAATGTTTAGCTACAATATTTGTTCAGCACTCGTTTCTGATTCGACAAAGATGGTTTGTCAAGCTCTGATTGTTTGAGGCGGCCATAGAAACATTAGAGAGACAATCGATTTGTGCCAAAAAGCGAATCGAACCGCTTTGAAGTGCTTTCATTGTATGCTCTTTGAGTTGAAGGCGTCATTTGTCAATTGATGATAAATGAAGAGTTCTTATCTTACTCGTTGCGTGGAGATATCATGAAACATTAGTCGCATGAAGTTTGCAGGTTTTTCTGAACAAAAACAATGGTGAATTTCCGCTAATATTTCAACGATTTCTTGGTACTGATCGTGTGGCTTGTTTGAAAAGCATGGTTTAACCGAAACATGTCATTGCAACGATATCACGAGAAGGAAAAGATTTGTGGATTTTTATCGTTCTGAAAACCAACATGGCGGAAGCAAGAGAACTTTGGTTAAAGCTGTTGAGGGTAAGAACTGTTTTAATCCGGCGGCGTTTCTTCCCGTCTAATTTTTTATTATCTGTTGTTTTTGCATGATTTTTTTGTCTTTGTGTAAGTTTTCGTGATTCTGAGTTTAAAATGAAGTTCTATGCTCTCTACTCAGCTTGTGGATCTTCGTAGTTCAATATTTTGATGATTTATACCAAAGAAAACTTATAACCTCCACAACAAACTGAATTATTTTACTTTCCTCCCTTTTCTGAGTATCTCCTGTGAAGAAAGTCGGCCTACTTCATTTTGATTTTTTTTTCGAAATTGCGAAGTGAAAATGAAATGGACCAGTTTTTCAATTGATAAATACTCAAAACAGTCATCACTTCTAATAATATACACCGGGCTTAAATACGAATTCACTGATTTTAATGAACATATATTTTTTTCAACATATAATAGTGAAATTCCACATTACAGAGTTTCACGTATAGCTCTAGAAAATGATTTTAAAATTTTAAAATGAATGCGTAAAATTAAGCGGGACTTCAATAAAGATAAGATGTTATTGACGGGAACGGAAAGTCCGTCATTAAATTATACATTTTTAATGATAAAAGTTGAAATTATTTGTTTATGAAAATGGTTGTGTAGATGGTAGTCACTAACAGACCAATCACCACACGTAATCAAACTAAAGTGCTTTGGTTCAATCGTACCTTAATTGCAATTTATGTAATAAGTACACCAAAGTTTAATGATTTCCTTTTACGATGCGTGTTAATTCATCCAGATCAATTCTCGCAGGTTAATTTATTGCTAGCCACAAACATAGGAGACAGTAAAGAATTTGGCGCGAAAATCCTCGTCAACGGGTGCGAAATTGACATACACGGTGGAACCCCCGCCTCGTTATACGACCACCTCGTTAATACGACCACTTTCTTTTGTCCCGAACTGAAGTTCTCTCAGTCATTTTCTTATTTAAGAACCGTTAATGCGACCAGCTTTTGCTGGCCCGTTGGTGGTCGGATTAACGGGGTTCCACTGTACATAAAAGTATGTAACAAAATAAAAATAAAAATAAAAACAGCCAAATTTGTAAACCGCTATGGAGCAAGTCATGAGTTATATTCGGCGGACCTGAATTAATTTCAGTTTAATGAGTCCTCATTACCCGTATTATAATCTTTTGACACCATGTTCCGTTCCCTTTTCAGGCTACCACCCGGCGAAGAAGTTACAAAAAGGTAAGCTACAGATGATATTTGAAGTGATTGCGTTGTTTTGTACACGGCCTGGAGACATGCGCGTACCGGTTTGGTTTTCACCTTGCCGGAAGTTTTACTGGTCATAGTTAGCTATCATACCTGGGATTTAAAATTTAAATATGAAATTTGCGCTATATAAATTTTAATTATTATTCCACTTGTATAGCAACATTTTTGTGCTGAGTGAGTGAAAAACAAAACGCACGAGACAAGATGCACGTAACATTGCGGTGGACGTGCGATAAATAGACCGCGAGCACGACCTCGTTCCCAGGTTCTTCATTGCCCCTCTTCTCTCGCCTCCGAGTAATGAAAAGGCACTAGACACGAGCTGATTGCTGCGAAGGTTGCCTATGAAAACTTTGTAAAATTCTGAAAGGGCCAACGGACAATACAAAGGTACCGGATCCTGGTGGATCTAATCAGCAAATTTAAGAATGAAAATACAACAAAGAAAGGCTGACTGTACGGTTGGGATAAATGTGATTATATTTTCCAATATTTCGTCAGGCACGGCCTGACTTCTTCAGGGAACCTAACTCCAAGAAAAAAACGTTACTATTTTAAACACCAAGAGACAAACGAATATAACGAAACAGGTCACGTAGTAGCATATATTGGTTTTAATAACAAACTATACCAAAGATAAATCTATCAGTGATCGGTTTTCCTCAATGGACAGGTTACTGTTGACGGATCCCAAGCTAAAAATATAAATTTTCCTGGATCAGGGAAAACGATACCTCTTGTTGATGATTTTCTTTATTCTCATCACCTGTCTGCTTGACAATATATTGATATTATAAGGAGAAATTTGATGTTGATCTTACCTGGGATTTAAAAAGCGTTGACAGCTGTATACCATCATGCAATATAAACCGTTCCTAAGAGCTCCATGATCACAAGTAGGGATTGATTACTGTTTTATAAACGATGTCGATAGCTTGAGGTTAAAAGGCCAAAACCATTCAGCGAGGAAACGTTGTCCACCACAATGCAATGTCTGGGATTATCACGGACATTCTCAAACTACGAAATTACGGAACTGAAACAGCACGGGTAAGTTCATATACATTGGTAGGTCCACTTGACTTTTTATAACAACGATTTTGGAGTTCACTTTCGACTTGAGCTGAAACCAAAATATTATCGAAATTAGCGTGAGAAGAATGCTATATGCCTGTTTTATATACAACGTCTAAATTGTAAACATTTCTTTGCCATAAATCGGATGAAATTAACACTGAGAGCTTAAACAAGCTTGACAGAGTTAACTTTTCGTCAAGAAGCCATTTTGGAGCTAAAACTGCTGCATCATTCAACTCACTGAATTCGGTCCGTTGGCCTTTTCTTTGAACAGTTCAAATTCTATCTTTTCATCTTACCCGTATAATTACTCGTTTTTAATTATTTTTCTGTTTATTCAAGGTACATGTTAGATACATTAGTTCGTAGCATTCAAGCAATTTTCAAAAATTATTCTTCAGTAGGTCAACGTTAGGGCAAGCTTGCTTTCAACAAGACACGCACACAAACAGCTTTCAGTTTTACGTTTTAAATGCTAATACATCAGAGTTAAAATTAACACATTTGCCTTTCTCCAATACGAGAGCAGGGTTTATTTTTATTTGCTCGAGAAACCAGCTTATTTGAACTAGAAAATATTTCACTATTCATAAAAAGAAAAAAAAAACATCTGCTTTTTTGCTTACTGCCTGTAATTTATTTGAAGAAAACATCGTTCATTATCCTGCACTGATCACTTCAAAAAAACACGATTGTCACGTCTTGGCCGTCAGCCTTTGCCCTTCTTATACATTCCTGCTTCTCAAGTTTCTCAGATTGTGAAACAGTCTGGACAGTTTCTGAAGAGGTCCAAGCTCGCGTTTCACAATTTATCAGGTCATATGCCGATAAACAAACGGTCATAAACTAACTGCAAATCAAAGCGAATTCTGGATGATTTTCGACAGCATTTCTGAATTCTGTGTCAGCGAAAGCTGCAATAGGTGACAGTCGTCGAAGAGAAGTGAAGGGGCTAAAATTTGGCATCAACAGAAATGCGTTCGTCTCGAGCGAAGAGCAAACATCCGTTTTTTTAGCATATTTCCGCGGATAAAAATCGGAAAGAAGTCAAAACACAGGGCTGAGGAAATTTATGTTTTTCCACAGAGCCGAGTGGTGTCAGAGACGAACTTGCTGATTCACCTCAATCGAATTTTGGACACGTACGATGAAAATTTGAAATCTGAGTCGGTGATCGTGGAAAACGCCACTTTGAAGACCACGAAGACGATTCATCGCCTCGACAGAAAGGACAGACATCAAGATGTTCAAGATGCTTGTCAAATTCACGATTTGTCTCACAGAGAATCGTTTCTAAAAAGCTGCGAACAACTTGGCATTCCACCTCTGGCGATGACGTATTTCCTTGACCGAATGGCCGCCTGGGATACGGAACTGATCATGAGGAATCTTGGGATAGGTCCCACCGGCGCCGTTGCTGTCGCGGACGCTTTGGCGCGAAACGGGTCGGTTACGCGACTGGACCTGTCACTCAATGACATTCAAGATAAGGGAGCGGCGGCCGTGGCCAAATTACTTGAGGTAAACAGTCTTATAAATGACGTGAATCTATCCGAGAATAAAATTGGCAAAGATGGCGCTGATGCGCTTGGCAACATGCTGACAGTGAATGACAGTTTGGTTAGGATTGATATTTCGCGGAAATAGCTTTACTGATGACGATATTCAATTTTTTAGCAACGTTTTACAAACCGAGGATTCGCTCTCAGCGCTAGACTTGAGTCATAACTCGTTCGGAATTACCGGAGGAGAATATCTCGGAGAAATGATTGGACGCAACATTTCCCTGCGAGAATTGAATTTGGGGTGGAACCGTTTAGGTGATAAAGGTGTTAGAGAAATTTGCGCTGGTTTAAAGGAGAATCGAACGTTGGAAAAACTGGATTTGTGCTGGAACGAAATTGGCCATGAAGGTGCGAGATACGTGGCTGAAACGCTAGAATACAACGGTAAAATTCTTGAACTTAACTTAAACAACAACCATATCACTGACCGAGGAATGGAAAAGATTGCCAGGGGTCTGGAACTCAATGACACTCTTAAAGTTGTCAAAATCGGTTACAATCTCGTCACCGCAGAGGGCGCATGCGCGATACTACGGTCACTGTTGAAAAATAACGGAAGCGCAGTGGAAGAGGTGCACATGGCTGAAGTGGAAATAAACAGTGTCATTAAAGAATTGTACTTCAAGTTAAAAATTCGAAAACCACGATTTCATCTTCTGGAATTGTCCACCGCGAGCGGGGATTTGTATCATTTTGTGAAACCTCAGAACCCTATGACGGTATTGGATGATTACCTAAAGAGAAACAAACTCACTTCACAGAAGTGCCGCAGCACTGAAGAGGAAGATTGACAATCGAACAACTCGGTAGCCTGCGTAGGCAAGCGTTCCTGAACGAACGAAGAGCTTTTTCTGCATTTTGGCCGCGCGAAAATTGGGCCGAGAGCAAATTTCACTCACCCCTCCTCCCCCTCCGACTTTTTTGCTCTCGCCCCAATTTTCGCGGCGCAAAATGCAGAAAAAGCTCTTCGATCGCGGAAAAAGCTCTTCGTTCGTACAGGAACGCTTGCTACGCAGGCTAACAACTCGGTAGCTGGCGCTACGAGCAGTCTCTCTCACTGCACGAAAAGTTGGCTTGTTTCATCTTTGATTCACGTCAAAGGTGAAACAAAGTTGACACAGTGGTCAAAGGTAAATCGCCTTTGACAAGCTTTGACCGCGCGTCACAGTTACTAACAGCTTTGACCGCAGTCAAAAGTACCTTTGACCCAGTAGGGGACCCAGTCAAAGTCAGATTTGGCAGCACCTTTGTTCCACCTTTGACTTAAAATAAGTAAAGGCGTACTATCTTTGACCAAAGTCCAAGACGGCCTTTGTCCACCTGTGACCCTAGTCAAAGGTGTGGCTCAAAGGCAACTTTTCGTGCAGTGTTTTTCCCTTAATCCGCCGAGCGAGAGGAAAAGAATGGCTGCACGAAATCTGAGCACGAGAAGCGGTCCCAGGTTTCGCGCGGCTATTTTTCTCCTCTCACTTTATTTGGCTTCTCGCTCGATGAACTAAGGGAAAGAGGGACTGCTCGTAGTCTAAGCGCAGCCGGCATAGCAAGCCCTAACAGGGACAGGTGAATATACAAAAAGCACCCATCGTTTTCTCCGCGTTTTTCTCCCTTTCTCCTCTCCATTTTGCGCCTGCTATGCAAGCTACCCTGTACTCAGTCTTCCATGCGAGGTTCTAGAGATTTCGAATTGCATGGGGGAGGAAAAAGGGGAGGAGGGGAAACTCGAGGAAAAAAGTGGCGGGGCTGCAAAAGACTCTTTAATTAGCAATACAATTATTGGCGAGTACGGTGAGAGTAATAAATTGTCTCCGATATTTTTTTAGGAGGGGGGGGGGAGAGGTAAGTCGTGTTCTAAGTTGATATGGGGTATTTTTTCTGGGGGGGGCTTGACAACGTTGAAGTAGTTTGAGGGGCTTCTATTATTCACGTGGATATTTTGGGGGGTGTTAATCATGACCCCCCCCCCCCCCCCCCCCCGCGGTCTCTTTTTTTTCCTTGAGTTTCCCCTCCCTGAAACACTGACTGAAACACAAGAAGCGTTAAATAGCGTTAAAATTTTACGTGCGTTAACGGGCGTGAATTTGGCAATCAGTCCACGTGCACCTTACTGGGAGGGCTTATTTCAAATCGTAAATTTTCAAGAAAATTCACATTAATTTTTCAAACTTTACTATTACACCATTAACTAACACAGAACAAGAAATGGGCTATGTATGACCATCTTACAAAGGAAACGTCATTTATACCCTAACTCGACGATAGTTCTGGAAATTATAGACCACGTTTCAATACAAAGTGACTGAAACGCCAGAAAATATTGCTGAAAAGTCATTTACATCAGCCTGACGGAAGGAGTGGGGGGGCTTAATAGAGAGGGAGGGCTTATTACAAAATCTGACTTCCGAAGGGGGGCTTATTAGAGAGGGGAGCTTAATAGAGAGGGGCTAAATATAGCTTTTACGGTAACCGCTTAACCGACGCTACGCGCGGTAACACGCGTGCGACCAAGTCCATAATTGGTTTTAGTTTGGTACCTGGTTGGTCAAGAAAGTAACGCGAGTTTTTCGAACCAATCAGGGAGTTGGAACCAACATTGTCATCACCTCCACCGTGGTCAAAACGTCAGACAAAAATAAACTACGCCGACAAACCTCATCATTACACCGTGTTTTAAACACGTCTAACTTTTTTGTAGCCTGTGTACATCCGCCTCCTCCTTGAGGGGAGGAGGCGGATGTACACAGGCTAACTTTTTTGGTAAACGTCCAAAAAAAATGGTAAATCAACAGAATGTTGGAAATATACTGAACTTTGTGTTTGAAAAGTCTAAACTTTTCCTTTTACCTACTTTTGTTTCCTTTCGCAAATTACTATCAAGGTTTTGATTTCGGGTTGTTGCAATGGTTTTCCTTCAAAATTTGCGCGGGAAATTGGTGCGCGGGCGACCAAAATTTACGCCTTTGCGCATGCTCGAGCGTTTGACCACGGTAGTCCGCGGTGAAGACATAGCGGTAAAATGAGTGCGCGTGCGCCAACCTGCTCGCTCATTTCCATACAAACATAATGGCGGCAATTCAAAATTCCCGGTATTTGTTTTCATTTCGCGTGGATAAGGCCGTCACGGAACAGATAAGGTTTTTACCTTGAAAACAATTCCGAGAGAGACTCTTCTTTCACATATCTTTTTTAGCAAACTAATTATCTTTGCAACAATAGTGAATTTTTCGCTCGAAGTCGAGCGATCGTAAGTGAAACATGAACTCTTTGAGCTATGTTTTCGTCATTCTCGTCCCCAGGGGATGTCATAGCGCCAAAATGGCCGAGCATGCGCACTCATTTTGCCGCTGTGTCCGCGGTGAACAGTTTAAGTGAACAGTAGCTCTCAGTCATTCTTATTTTAAAAAGAGTGATGAAACAAAAAGAGCAGCTGCCAGTGAGAAAACACCTCAATATATATTTTTGTTTCGTGACTCACTTCCGCTCGGCCCATTTCCGCTCGCTCGCGCTTCGCGCTCGCCGCTATCGGAAAGAAAGAGGGACTGCTCGCAGTCTACTATATTCTCAGCGTTACAATTTTTATGTTACATATACATTTCGCCCGGTTGCAATTGCGAATCCATATAAAAAAAACTGCACGATCGCAGCGATCGCAACGGTCGCAAAAGTGGTTTCCATATAAAAACTGCACGATCGCAACGATCGCAAAGATCGCAGAGATATAAATTTTTCTATCTCTGCGATCGCAATGATCGCAACGTTTTATGGTTTCCATATGATAGGCCTGTTCCAGGCGTTCGGATAGTGGGGGAGCGACGCGAAAAGATGCTCGAAGCGCGACGAGTGGCGAGTGAATAATAGGCGTGCCCTCTCCTCGCGCTTCGCGCGTCTCGCGTCTCTCCTCCACTATCCGAACGCCTGGAACAGGCTACCATATGATCGAAAAGGATCGCAGAACACTTTTTTCTGCGATCGTTTAAGACGACTTGTTCATCTAAGATGACTCAGTTGTTCGTCCAAAAACGTTGTCCGTCTTCTAGTGTGAAAACGGTCATAATTCCGACTGATGTAACCTCTATCTTTATTAAATTATTGTGTTTCTTTAATTTTTGTTTAACATGCTTTTGCAATACCGTACGAATTTATGGTCATGCAAATAAAGTTCATTGTTGTTGTTGTTGGTTGTTGTTGAGTTTTCTGTGAAAATTAAGTAAGAACATTCTTGAGATATTTCATTTCCTTTGAGCCTTGTTAATCTATTCGGCGTTGAGGACTTTGATTGGGCTTTAAACGCAATCTTTCTAGAACCCTTTTTGTGTTCACGGGCTTTGCTTTGTCCATACGTAGCGACGCGGAACAACGTAAAAATATTCAAATCGCGCTCTCTGTCAAGTTCGTGGAGGTTGAAGCTTGTCTTCGATCGTGCTTGCAAGTCTACAAAGCAGCTCGAGGTTGCGCGACGTTCTGACGACCAGATTTCATCCAGGAAACTGACCCTACCTTCTGCACTGAAAGCCAAGGATCGTGTGTCTTTTGGGTAAGTAAGTCTTCACGTTCTATATATTTGTTTATGATTG
The DNA here is from genome assembly GCA_029204205.1 of Desmophyllum pertusum. Classification (NCBI taxonomy): domain Eukaryota; kingdom Metazoa; phylum Cnidaria; class Anthozoa; order Scleractinia; family Caryophylliidae; genus Desmophyllum; species Desmophyllum pertusum. The sequence continues at coordinate 137,850 of MU827805.1, forward strand.
AACATTTGCAGCAATTAAGGACCAGTCAATGCAAAACACAGACTTCAGGCTAATCCTTGACCCGCCCGGCGGGTACCAAAACCAACCAGTCTGCGTTTTCAGGCTATAATTAGCTTTTAGTTTTAACGGTTAGTCTAAGGGTTAGGATTTAGAGATAGGGTTAATGTTAGGGTTAGTGTTGGGGTTGGTTGGGGCTTGTTTTTAGGGCCAGTAAGGTGCACGTGGACTGATTGCCAAATTCACGCCCGTTAACGCACGTAAAATTGAGCAACAGTTGAAATCCACCTTTAAACTAGTTCCTGGTTAGGGTTTGTCTGCAGTCTGCGTTTTATTTACGGAATTATGAGTCACGGGTTTGTGTTTCACGATATTTTTCGGTAGAAGTAGAATGTAGCTATTAGTTCAGTTTGAAAAGAACGAAATTTATGATTCGTGTTGTCCAGGGAAAGTCGGTTCATCCGAAACTGCTCGCGAGATATAATTAAATGTACTTAGTATGTCGAAATATAGTTTTCAATGCGCTGTGAAGATTTCGATGCGCTTATTACAGCAAAAACTAATGATAATTCGCTTACCAATCACAAAACGAGACTGAGGACTTTATATATCTCACCGCGACAATTAGGTTTAAGGTGGAAAATAAATTAAAGGATTGCCGCTCGCGGTATTTCACGGCTTTGTCGCTTTCTTGTAAAAGTGGGTAACGTGACGAAAATCACGAATTTTCCTCTCTGTTAACTTATCAGCAGTGTTTTGACTTCACACACTTCAGTTTGTTTGCATTTTAATTTGTTTTATTTGATTCTCGGCTTTCGTCAAGAGAACATAAACTGTTCCGAGGTGCAATATTTACTCATGGTTTCGGCGCTAGTTAAACCGCAGTGTTTACTTAAAACTACTTTTAAAAATCCTCAAATATTTATCCAAAGTCGTCGTTCTTCGAACAAGAAGACGTGGTTATTTAAAGAATTCTGTGTCAATGACGACTGCTCTCAGGCATTTAAAGCCAATCAAGTTGTTTTTTCGCACTAGAAAGTTCCCATTGTAAATTTCGAAATCCATTCATTTTGGGGCCAACAATGAATCTGTCATCCATTATCAAAAGTTCATGAAAGTATCTCCTTAAGTAATTATTGAATATATTGACGAGTTTTCAAGGAATCTTAAACGAGTAATGAAATTACACCTGCTTTGCATCCTTCGCCTTTAATACGAAAACAGTTTTGCTTCGTCGTACGTAACGTGCAAACATTTGGTTTCAAGAAGGGTTTCAAGGGGGCGGAGGTAATCTCAGTTACAATGCGCCATATTGTTATCTATGCAAGTTTTCGATTGAAAAGAGCAAATCTATTGTTAGCACTTGCCTCAAAATTCCGCCATACTCATTGCACAATCATAAGCTAGAATCTTGTTTCTCGATGGCGGGTCAATTTTGCGATATCATTCGATGTTTATGCCGGATTAATTTGATATGTCAAAGACACGCGAATTAATTATTGAGACCAAGATGGTATCCTTGTTGGAATACTGATGTTGAGGATGCGCGTATTTATTCGCGGCTGTTTTATGCCCTCAGAATGTAGCAATATCAGTCTGGTATTCTACTTTTTACTATATGCATATAACTCTCGTCGTTTTGAGATAGATTATCTGACCTGGCACCCCGGGCCTGGCACTTACCGACCAAAGCACGAACATTAATGTTTAAAATGCAGCGTATTGTATATGTGTAGATATGTATATTGTTATGGTAATAATTTACTTGTCGGGCACTCATTGAAGTTCTTATTTTATAAAGGAGTGTTTCACGGTTCGGCGCATGTTCCTGCTTATCAACTTTATCAGTTTAAAAACCCCACTCACATGTACTTCTCGATACTTCAGTAATCACATACTATAATTAGTCAGAATTCCCACATTTTTCAGCACCTCAAAAGCTCGGATAATTGCCGAGCTTTATGTTCTGAAAACTGTTTTTTTCCATCCTGGACACCGCCTCCACCTCCTTCCAGCTTAAAATCAAGGAGGCGCTACATATCCATTGGGAAAACCTACACTCAATAGGCAAATTGTTCATGTCAATCATTTCACTGGCTATTTAGTTTTGTTCTCTGTTCAGTATATATTCTCTGTTTTGTTTTTTCTTTATTTTTGTCACGCCGTAATTAGTCTTATTTTCTATATTTCTTGTCTAGTTGTAATTAGTTATATGTTCTACATTTATTGCCACGTTGTAATTAGCTATATTTTCCATACCATTGTATTTTTCTTATATTTATATCACACCCACTAGCGTGTTCTGTTACCTGTACTGAAGATGGATGAAGGATCATCCGAAACATGTATACTAAATTTAAAAAAGTCGTGACCCTCATGAAGATAGTATAATTAGTACAGGAAAAACGACAAATGGCCAAAATTCACAGAAAATTTCAACGGATTACACCCACAATGTCGACATTGTATACCAGAATAAATTACCAGAATCAAATGACCGGGCCGAACACTTTATTCTGGTAATTTATTCTGGTATTCATTGTCAACCGTTGCCTGTAATCCGTTGAAATTGTTTGTGAATTTTGGTCATTCGTCGTTAGGCTTGGACTAATTATACATGTAGTATGTGATCACTGAAGTATCGAGAACTACATGTCAATGGGGACACAGCGGCAAAATGAGTGCGCATGCTTGGCTATTTTTGGCCGCTATGACGTCCCCTGGGGACGAGATTGACAAAAACATAGCTCAAAAGAGTTCATGTTTAATTTAAAGGCCCGTTTACACATGCGATTTTTGATGCGATTTGTCGCGGTGATTTAGCGGCGATTTAGCGGCGATTTATCGCGCAAGTGTAAACTACCTGCGATTTCACGGCGATTTGTATATGGCAATTTGTATAGCGAGTTGTAGGACATGTATCAAATCGCCGATAAATCGCATCAAAATTCGAGCAAGTTCGAACATCGGCGACAAATCGCAGTCAAATCGCCATGAAATCGCAGCTGGTTTACACGGGCGATTTGGAATCGCCGCGAAATCGCCGCGATAAATCGCATGTGTAAACGGGCCTTTATTACGATCGCTCGACTTCGAGCGAAAAATTCACTAATGTTGCAAAGAGTTTGCTAAAAAGATATGTGAAAGAAGAGTCTCTCTCGGAATTGTTTTCAAGGTAAAAACCTAGCTTATCTGTTCCGTGACGGCCTTATCCGCGCGAAATGAAACAAATTCCGGGAATTTTGAATTGCCGCCATTAGGTTTGTATGGAAATGAGTGAGCAGGTTGGCGCACGCGCAGCCATTTTGCCGCTGTGTCGTCCCCCAGTGGGGGACCTAATGGGGTTGATAAGCCTGCACATGCGCTGAACCGTGAAACACTCCCTTTAACCGCGAACAAGTCCCTTGAGGTGGTGTTCTTTATATGAGCCTTTCAGTGGAGAAAATTAGAGAATGATTTCACTTCTAAGAGATTAAAATTACAATGAACTTTTATATCGCTATCAATTTCGGGCTATTTTTCCATGATTGGTGCAAACCAACACAGTTTTTGATCTGTTCGGATTCTTTAAATATGATTTCCAGTCCGTACTGCGCAAGCTCAGGGCTTATTTACATTTTTGTTTTGAATTTGTTGATACGTTACACTTTGGTGATAGCGTACATGAAGTTGTTATGAAGTTTTTGAGTCCGCCATTACGTGTCGTTGAGTTACTGAATGCTCGATGAGCTGAAACGTCGGTTTGGGATAACGCCGAGGTTCTTCTACTCGTTATTATTGTTTGGCAAGGATATCTGGCGTTAATAATGAAGAAAAATGTAAGTTTGTACAACAATTTCTATTTTCGCTAGTATTTACATTCCTTCGTATGCGACTCATAAACATAGCAGGCGGAGATTGCGCAGTACGAACTGTAAATCATCTTTAAATTAGCTGAATGTTCGGGCGCATGTTGAGGCTTATCAACTTTATCCGTCTAAAAAACCCCACTCGCTTGTACTTCTCGATACTTCAGTAATCACATACTATAATTAGTCCAAGCAAAACGAGGAATGATCAAAACTCACAAAAAAATTCAACGGATTACACCGAGAATGTCGACATTGAATACCAGAATAAAACTGTTGACCCGAAGGATTTATCTGGTATTTTATTCTGGTATTAAAATGTCGACATTCTCGGTGTAATCCGCTGAATTTTTTGTGAATTTTGGTCATTCACCGTTTTTCTTGGCATAATTATGGTACGTGATTACTGAAGTATCGAGAAGTACATGTAAGTGAGGTTTTTTAAACGGATAAAGTTGATAAGCAGGCACATGCGCCGAACCGTGAAACACTCCCTTTAAGTGGAAGAAAGTTTTAGAGAACGAAATATTACTCGAATTTACGAACTACTGTTTTTTTTCGAATGTTCCTCCGCGGTATTATAAACAACGTTTGCCCCATTTTACTCTGAAAGTTAAAAGGGCAGTATCACGGGGATTTGATGTCATTTCAAAAACTAAAAATAATGGTCAAATTGTGTTATAAATTACCATCCTAGTGTACTAAAACTGTCAATAATTAAGTGTCTCTGGCCATAGAAACTGGGTCGGAATGGATCGCAATTTGAAAAAATGATAGGCTAACTGTTTTTCAATTTCTCGCATTTTCGTTTCCAAAATGCACTAGAACAGACCATAATTTGTTCCTCTTTCAAGAATTTGGTTGATTTCTTTTTCTTGGTGTTCTAGAATTATCTTTTAAATACAAAAAGGTACTGAAGCACAGTTTTGACTAAAAAGGTCAAAATCCCCGTGATACTGCCCCTTTAAGATCTAACTACCTTATTATAGGAAATTAACGCAAGGTATTTGAAATTAACGCGACTTAAATTAATGTGAATTGGAGGGAAAATTACTTCCAAATAAAGGAAATTAACGCAAAAGAGGAGGTAAAATTTCAAAATGAAGGAAATTAAAGCGATTCGCACAAAGAAACAACGATATTTTGGCCGAAATACAGGAACTCAGATGTCGAGAACTGCTCTTCTGAAAGTGAGGGTGTACTGGAAATATTGTAAAAGATTGAAATACAGTGCGCAGAAAAGAGAAAGCTATTGTTTCCTAGGTGTCAACTATAAATTATTTTCTGTACAGGATTCAGAATTTAGAGTTATAATAATGGGAATTAAGGTCGCGGAAATTAACGTTCCACTTAACGCTCACAAAAATTAACGCGACTTAAATTAACGCGAATTTTTAAAATTCGCGTTAATTAAATTGAGCGTTAATTTCCTATAATAAGGTAATTTAATGGTGGGAATAACTCGATTAACTTACTTTGTTTTTGACAACCTACCAAAATGGACGTTTTGGGGACACAACACAATGTACTTTGCAACTGTTAAAGCGAGAGATTCGGCTCAGTGATTGGCATGACAATATACGTTTGGAGAATTCGAAAATTGTCAGGGCTTGTTTCCTGTCGGATTTTCGCAGGTCCCGAAGAACTGATCCTCGTAATCCACGGTCAGAAAAAAGATGGCGGCTGTACATTTTACCACAATACCTTGCGAACCTAACACAGCCAATGGACCTTAATCACGCGGCGGCCATCTTAAATCCCAGAGGATTTAAAACCTTTGTTTCCGCATCTGAAACCCCGCGTAAACTCGTTGTGAAACGTCTGAATGCGAGGCTTGGGGGACCTTGGGGAATAAAAAGCTATTGTTTTTACCAACATGGCGGGCTGTGATTAAGGCCCATAGGCACATCTGAAAGCCATATTTTTGCGAAATTCGTCCCTGTACTAACAACATTGTGTATGCTAGGTTTGAAGTTTTTAGAAGTTTTCTGTGCGTTTTTATGAGCGTTTTTAGGGTTTTCGTGCGCTAAGAATTGTGGGTAAATGTACCAGTCGCCATCTTTTTTCTTACGGTGGATTGCAATAGCTGTTATTACAGATGTCAGCGGTTTGACATGCAAACGAGGCGAAAGGGTCAATCTGGCATAGCCTGTCTCACATCCGTCATCTCCCCCTCCAGGAAAAATCGGCAAGAGAGGACGATTTTTTTGAAGGGAGGAGCCGGATGTACACAGGCTAATCTGGCATTGTATTGGCCCATTAGCCTCGTTTGCATACTTTTGAACACAAAAGAATACTTTTTTTTTTTTTACTTGACTGCAGGCTCATCTGTAATAACAGCTATTGAACCAAATATTGCAAAAGCCAGAAATAAATTCAGGGCTTCAATGGATTTGAAACCCATGACTTCCTCGTTAACGGTGTGATGCTCTACCAACATTAACCATTCATACATTATTTGCAGCTTGTCTGGCGATATCGTTTCATTTCGAGTCAAGGAAACTTAATCACCAACTCTTCAACGTCTAACGTAGAGGAAGTGAGCTTGGCATCATGTCTTCTCGGCGTCGAAGTGCTGGAAGGAGCTTGCCCTCGGACCCTCGCACAGAAACGGTTGTTAAGGATGAGGATTCGGGCATCGCCCTGATAACGGAGGCCAATCAAACGTGGGTGGAAGAATATGAAAGGCTACTGGGTGAACATCGAACCCTAAAGACTGATCTGGACAGTTTAGAGCTCAAGTACCAGAACGTCAGGAAAGAGAATGCCAAGATCAACCGGTCCATGGAACTAGCAGCGGAAATATCCCGTAAAGAAAAAGACGGTCTGGTTCGACAGAAGGATGACCTGAACGCTCAAAATGAGAAGTCTCGGAAAGAAGTTCGCGAAAAGAGCGGCAAGATCGGCGACTTGCAAAAGGTTTTGGTGGAAAGTCAGAAGAAGGCCGACTCGCGCAAGGAACAACTCGTTACCAAAACCAAGCAGGTTGAAAAGTTGGAAGGCATCATCGCTGAACTTCAGAACAAGGTCATACCAGAGGTTAAACAGAAGCTCAACAAGTCTGAAGCTAACCTGGAGGTCGTTCAGAAGAGAAGTAACCAACTTTCCAAAGAACTTGATCAGGCTGAAGACCAGCACGATGAAGATGAGCAGACCATCGAGAAGCTTCGCCAGGAGAAGAACGAATTTATCGAAAAGTTAGCCAGGGCCGAACGCGAGACCAGAGCTGCCGAGGAAGCCCGCGACAAGGAAAAGGAGCATGTCTTCTCTTTGCAAAACACAGAAAAATCGCTTCGAGATAGAAACAGCCAATTGGAAAACGATATTCACGTTTTCCAATCAAAGATAAGAGACCTGGAAAACGAGTTGAATAGGCGCCTGGCCGAACCAGAGGAAAAGAGTTACAATATCACTGTAGTGGAAAGTGCACCTAGCCTTCAATCGGCTCCAACTAGCTTTTCGTTTGGAGATGATATACTTAAAGATGAGAACGAAATGCTGAAGAAGAAGCTAGAAGATCTGCGAGATAAAGTCAAGCGATTCGAAGACGAGAACTACGATTTAAAGACGAAACTCGATGCGGCCTCTAAGGATATCAGCAAGTGGGAGAGCAAGTATGAAGAAGAGAATCGTGAGAACAACAAGATAGCAGCTCAGCTTGAGAATGAAAAGGGGAACTATGCACGGCTCAAGAACGAGTACAATGACCTGAAAAGCAAGCTGGCCAAGGCGGAGAGAACAATCGAGCATGACAAGAAGGAAATGACCAGGAAAGACAAAATCGTAGAAGAACTGAAGATTAAAATTGCGCAGCAGGATCGAGAAATCGAAGATCGAGAAGGCCAAATTGCCAAGCTTGAAATGAAGCTAGAGCAGTTGAACAGGGACATGGAGAAGCTGCACGAGGACACTTTGGAATATCGAAAGAAATATGGCGATCTGGATAGCGATTACAAAATCAGTGAAAAGGAGAAAGAGTCCGTACAACAAGATCTCAACAATGAGTCCAAAAAAGTTGCTGAGCGGGAGAGTAAGTTAAGAGAATCCGAGGAAGAAAAGAACTATCTGCAGAAGGAGAACGCCGAACTCCGACAAAAGCTGTTACGTTTGGAAGATGACCTGGACGGTATTTCCAAGGATAAAACAGTGTTTGAGAATCAAGTCCAAGACTGGTCTAACCAAAGCAGCAAACACCGTAAGGTGGCCGATAATACGAAGAAGAAGCTTGCTCAAGCACAGGAAGAAGTGGAACAATACAAGAATGAGTTGGCACTGAAGAACAACAAGATTGACGAGTTGGACAACCGATTTTCAGAACTTAAATCGAAGTACGATATAAGCGAGACAGACCTTTCAAGTGTCCGGGCCGATTGCAAGTATAAAGATGACGACATAAAGCATTTGAATAAGAAAATTGGCGACAGGGAGAATGAAATCAGCAAGCTTGAAGCTCAGTTTGAAAAGGTAACGAAAGAGAGGGACAATGCTGAGGTACAACTTGCTGGTGTCCTCGAAAAGCTCCAGCACATGGAACCAAAGCGGGCTGGTAGCGAGGAAGTCTTCAAACCAGTTGAAGTGTCCTATTCGTATAGCCAGCCACAAGACTTCGAAAGCGATCTAGCTCCTTTACGTCAGAGGATCTACGAACTTGAAAATGAAAACAACAGATTGCAAAAAATTGAAGACCACCTCCAAAGCGAAATCAAAGACGGTGCAGACAAGATTGCCTCACTGCAGAGAGATCTGAACAGGGCCAATAAGGAAAATGAAGATTGGGAGAGAAAGGCAGCTAGTATGAAGAATAAAATCGATGCCATGGAGAAAGAGGAAGATGAACTTATGGATGCCAATACTGACCTGCGAGAACGACTACATGACCTGACCCCGGAAGTCGAGAAGCTTCAGAAAAAGGTCGAAACTCTAACTCTTGAGCGCGACAGGCTGAAGGAATATCTCAGTGATTCAAGCTCTAAACTCACCCAGAGCAAAGAAGATTTCAACAACAAAAATCTAGATTTCTCGCAACAGGTCAAAGTCAACACTACCCTTGGCAAGACAGTGAAGAAGCACGTAGCTAGCGTGGAATCATTGAGCCAAAGATGCAAAGAATTGGAAGAAGAACTAGAAAATTTGAGACCAGAATTGAGAGCAGCATTGGCCAAAAATGAAACGCTTGAAGCTGAAAACAAAGACTTGGATTCTCGTACCAAGGTGCAGAAACGCCAGATTGACGACTTGCAAAAAGAACTGCGAGAAGAGATTGATGCAAAAGAGTTGCTTCAGCAAGATGTTGATTCGCTGTCTTACAAGTTAAGCGTCGCCGAGGCAAACAACAAGACTCTAATTAAGCAAAGAAATGATTTGCAAATTCAGCTCGATGACTTGGAGACCAAACTAAGGAAAATGAAGCCAGAGCTCGATCAATGTCTTAACAAACTTAAAGAGAAAGAGCGCATTATAAGCCGATTGGATGCAGATGTGAAAGACAAGGATTCGCAGCTGAACGCAGCCAAACGAAAGATCAGCACTCTGGAGGAGACTGTCACCTCCTTAAGAAAAGAGTTGGAAGCCCACAAGAGTGCTAATGAAATCAACCGTAATCGCGTAAAGGAGCTTCAAATTCAGATTCAGGAGATGGGTAACAGTATGCAGACGGCTGTGGCAAACGTGTCCGTCGTTCATTCAGCACCCCCACAAAGTTTCAGAGAAGAAAGGATCCGCAGTACACCTGACGAAAGAGTTCACGACTTGGAGACGCTGCTTAAGAAGAGCGAGGGTCGGGAGGAACAGTTGCGGGAACAGCTGCAACTCCTGGAGGGCCGCCTACCAAGGGCAGAAACTGACGCTAAGAATGCTCATGAGAAAGTGATCGACATTCAACACAATGCCAACACACTACAGAGGAAGTCGGACGACGCCAGAAAAATGCTGGACAGAAGCAACCGCGAGAAAGAGGATCTCAAAAAGGAGTTGACGAAGGCTAGAACAGAGCTGACAGTGCTGGAAACCAAGAGCGTGGCGGAGGCGAATGAGATTTTGTCCCTACAAAGTCAGTTGGACCAAGCCCACCGACGTCTCGAGGAGACCCAAGAAAAGCTCCTTGCCATTGACGAGGAGCACGTACATAATCGCCTGACCTTAGATGTTCGCGACAAAGAAAAGAATGATCTGGATGTACGTGTCAAGAGATTGCAAGAGGAAAAGAAACATCTGCAGGATAGGGTGCACTACGAGGAGTCCAGTTTAAAAACAAGCCAACAAACATGCAACGAATTAAGAGAGGAGAAGGCAAAGGCACAACGGGAGCTCAACGAACTCCGACAAACAACATTAAATGACTTGGAAAGAAAACTTACCCGCATGCAAGGAGAAAGAGATCGTGCTTTAGAAGACTGCAAGATGGCTACGTCACAAATAGAAGATCTTGAGAATCAGTTGGCTAATTCCAAAACGAAAATACAAGAGCTGGACAGAGATAACGATGACCTCGAAGCTGAGATACGGCAACTGAAGAACGAAATCGAGACAAATCGTAAAAAGATTGAGGATCTTGAGGATAAAATTGAAGTATTAAACTTGGAACTCCAGCGAGACGAAAAGGATATAGATGAATTGAGGGAGATCAAAAACAGGCTCGAGGATGAGATTGCAGACCTCCAGGTTAAACTGGCACAGAAGCAGGATGTCATTAATATTGCTCCTATGCAAGTCACCACTGTAGATACACAGTACTCAGCCGCCCCAGGGTTTGATTTTGGTTCAGATCCAGACGCTTTAAGAGACCTAGAAGATGAAAATATGGATCTCAAAGAGAAGCTAAAAAGGAGCGAAATGGAGTACGACGTTTTGCGTGAGCAAATGAATGACTACAAGAATAAGTTGACAAACTCGGAGGGCAAAAACCAACGCCTGGAGTCAAACCTTAAAGATACAGAACGTCGCCTAAAGGAGATTGAAAAGAAGTTGCCAGAAGCTGTGGACGAACTCAATTTGGTGAGTGATCAATACAAATCAGCGGAACGCGAGCTAGCACTCTTAAAAGACGAGTTAGAAGACGCACAGACCAAGTTAGGTACTGCCGAGGCACAACAAGTTGCTGGAATTGCCAAACTGAAAAAACTTCAGCAACAAATGGAAGATACCCAGAAGGACCTACTTAACAAGAATGACGATATTATCAAGAAACAACGCAAAATCAACGAGCTCTACGCAATTTTGGAGAGTGGAGGTAAAGACTCTGATCGCTTGAAGCAAGTTATTGAAGAGTTGAGAGAAGATGTTGACATGAAAGATAGAGAAAACGGAAAGCTACAGAAGGATCTTCGCCTCACTCAAGACAATCTTGCCAAACTTCAAGCATACCTAGAAGAAATTGAACAAAAGTTATATGATACAGAGCATCAGCGAGAAGAATATAAATGAAGGTCGATGGGTTAGAAGTAGAAATCGAGATGCGGGAGCGAGCACTGGATGAGGCACAACGTGAAGTAGATGACTCCAGGAACAAGCTTAAGGCGGCAAAGAAAGAAATCGACACCCTCCGTAGTCAACTCAAGGAGGCAATGTCAGCTTAAAGGCTACTAATGACGAGAAGAGGATCCTTGAAGGAAGAATTGCTGAGCTTCAGGCAATAATTGATCAGCTGAGGACAGAATTTTCAGCCAGGAACACCGCGATTACCCTCACTCTGGAGGCAATGGTGCATATCTAGATGACCTGAGGAATAAGCTATCGGAATACCGAGCGAAATACCAGGACATTAGCAACGAAAAGATGAAACTCGAGCTGGAACTCCGAGAGAAAGATGTCAAGATTTCACAAGTGTCAGGTCCGTCGGATACATTACGCGAAGAGCGAGACCATCTCAAAGAGGAAGTTATAAATTTACAAGCCGCTCTTAAAGAAACGAAGAAAAATTACCAGAAAGCTCAGAGGGATGCAGAAGAACGACAATTCCGCTTGGTGTCAAAAGACAGCGAAATCAAGCGCTTGGAAGAAAAAATTGCAAAACTCGACGAAGAGAAGGAAAAACTGAGGAGAGAATACGCCAACTTGGAGAAGAAGAACTCCGACTTCAAAGTCGAATATGAGAAGCTTAAACACGAGAAGAACAGAACCGAAAATGAACTTTCTCTGCTAAAGAAGAAATTCCAGGCCCTACAGAACCAGTTAAACACAGTGGATGTTCCCAAACAGCTCCAAGATGTCGTGAGCAGAAAGAGGTACCATGAGTTGGAAGCAACCTGCCAGGACACACTACGTGAAAAGGAGAGGGCAAAGAGTGACATGGCTGCTTACCGCACCAAGATGGCAAGATTAGAAGCCGAGCTGAACGAACACAAGAAAGAAAAAGATGTTTCTGAAGATGAAAAGCATCGTTTAAGGAACGGTGAAGCTGATCTTAAAAAACCAGCTCCAAGCATTGCGAGACAGACACAAGAAAGACAATGACAAGAATTTGGAATGGCGTAAAAATAATCACGCGCCCTTGGAACAAGAACTTCAAAGAGCCAAAGGACTCATCAGAGGACTTGAAAAGACAAAAGCAAAGCAAAACCAAGAAATTGAAGATTTGAAGGACGATCTTGCTGACCGCGACAAAAGAATTGCCGAATTGGAAGACGAACTTGAAAATCAGGATACCACCGACGCAGGGCCACTGGACGTAGTTAACATAGACATCAGAGGAGACTCCCAAGCACTTCAAAAGGCTTTGGACGAGAAGGCAGATGCAGTGAAAGAAGCTCAAAAGCTTAAAAGCAAAGCGTGGAGTTTGGAGCACGACGTGGATATCCTTAAGACAAAAGAAACTCAACAAGAGAAGATGGTAGCTGAAGTGAACAACATAAACGACAAATTGAGAGATGAGATGCGACAGTTGAAGAAAGGAACCTGGGACCAACAAGGGACGCACAACAAGCTCATTAAAGAAAATAGCGAGCTTGCCTACCAAGTTAACACGCTAAAAGAAGACAGGGAAGAACTGGAGAAAGATGTTCAAGAAATACGCGACGAGCTGAACGAAGTCAGAGGCGAAAATCGGAAATTTATGATGGAGAACAAAGAACTCAAGCTGGACCAGCAACAGCTAGAGGTCAAGCTGCACGAGTTGCAAATGGGACACAGGCTAGCAAAGGACGACAACGACAAAATTCGAAAGGATTTGTTGCAGTTTGAGAGCGAGAATGCAGATCTGAAGGACAATCTGAACAGACGCAATGATGACATGATCCAGGTGCAAACTGTAGCTACAGTGGAGAGCGCCCCACCCATGATGTTTGGCGATGACGTAGACGGAATAAAGCGGGACAAAGACAAATTGCAAATCGAATTAGAGGCGACAGAAGATCATGTTAAAATGCTGCAGAATGAACTTGACGACAAGCAGAACAAAAACGATCGGCAACTAGAAGAGCTGACTGAAACCAGAAGACGACTGAAGGAGGACGAAGCAGACATCAAGAAGCTAGAAGCTGAACTCGAAAATCTACGCCACGAAGTGGATCTGGCGAACCACAACTACGAAGATCAACGAACCGAGAATCGAGATCTGTTGGACGCAAAAGACAATCTTCAGGCAGAGGCGAACGATTTACGCGCGGAAGTGAAAGATTTGGAGATACAGCTACAAACGCTAGCCAAGGAGAAAGCAGATTTGGATCGAGAATTGAAGAGAGCCAGCAAAGCGCCCATAGAAAAACGACCGTCGCGAGATATCCACAATGAAAAAGACAAGAATATCAGAGATATGGCAGAAAAGGTTGCACAGCTAGAGCGAGATATACAGAGGGGCGGATACGAACTGTCATCGTTAAGAGAAGAGAATAATGAATTGCAAATTAAGATCAACAACATGAAAGATGAAAACAACTACCTCCATTCCAAGTCATCCCAGCTTGAACTCGATGGTAAGAGGAATGATAAGAAGATCGAAGATCTCGAAAAGGAGAATCAAGAACTGCAAGATATGTTGAGAAACAATAAAGGTGGCGATCCTGGAAATAACAACAAAGAGCTGAAGTTAGAGATCGACACATTAAACGACAGAAGCAAAAAGCTGCAGAAAAATCTTGACCAAGCCAAGCAAGACAAGGCCGAGTTGAAGAAACAACTGGATGAGTACAGTGACAGGTTTGACGACAACTCCAAGCAGCTGGCTGTACAGATTACGAAATTTGTTGGAGATCAGAGCGAGACATTCAGGAAAGACGCCCAGGAAAAAGACGACAGAATTAAGAGACTGGAGGATGAGAAGTGGAAATTAGAAATGCGTTTAGAAAGTCAGAAAGAGGAACAGGATGCAGCAAAATCTAATCTCAACGACATTCAGAAGCAATATGAAACTCTACAGGAGAACAACAAGACCCTGAGAGAGGACAAGTACAAGCTGGATAACAAGCTTCTAGAAGAAATGAACTTCAACAAAGTCAAAACCGCTGAGTTGGAGGCTGAACAAGACATTCTCAAGAGCAAGATCAAGGACAAAGATGATCTCATCAAGAAGTATGAAAAACAAGTTGAGCAGCTCCGAGAACAGCTGGCCACGTCTGTTCCCAGCGACCAGGCGTCGACTACTTTGGTCGTGGATGTAGACAAACGTCGAAAGCAGCGACAGCACAGCTTGATGCTGTCTTACCAAGAAGGCTTGATGAACAGGCCTGGTGGACTATACCGCTCCACAAGTGAAATCAGCCTTTCCAATGGCGACTACTCCAGGTCCAGTAACACTAGCAGGAGCGACTCAGAGCACTCTCAGTTTGGTGAACTCCTCGGTAAGGAAATCTCACATGGCAGACGAAGCGGTAAGCCAAGCGAACCCAAAGACCACATCGGCGAGATAGTGGAGGCTTCTTCAAAGGCCAATACAGAGTCTGAGCCTGACTATGCTGCCCAGCTACGCAGCAGCACGCCGATCTCTGATGACGACGACAAAAAGAGTGGAAGGAAACCATCTGACAGAGATTCAGGAAGCCAACGCTATGGTGACCGGTACAGCACCCGAGACAGAGACAGTAGCAGTAGAGATAGAGACGACGGACGAAGTGGTAAGCCAAGCAAACACAAAGACCACATCGGCGAGACAGTAGAGGCTTCTCCAAAGCTCGGGAAGTCTGAAAAAAAGATAAGGGCGTGTTTGGCTTGGCTTTAAGATGCCAACATTTTCTGGACCAAATTTTGGGGAGGGAAATGACTCCAAGACGCCCAGCTTTCAGATTCTGGCTAAAAGCCTTGTCTGGACCCTGTACCAGACCGAAAAATACTAATTTATTTTTACTACCCTGTTCCAGACAAGACAAAAAATGCAAAACAATATCCTATTCCAGACAATTTTCTTTGCAATTTTCTGCTTCATTCAGTATAAAACTACAGTAATCAACATTTCCTTTAGCCTGCGAGAGCAGACGTAATTTCCGGAAGAAATTACGTCTGCTCTCGCAGGCTACATTTCCTTGAGCGTTATAGTCTTTATGAGTGATAGGCAAAATCTACATCAAGTGCTAAATTTCAGATTTATCTGCTTAAACAAAGCACTTTCATGACTGCTGTATCATCCTACAGATATAGAGTACTAATGTTATGACGTCACAAAAATTAAAAATTTGCGAGATTATGAAATTTGATCAGCTATTCAGAGGAAGCATGCCAAAAAACGTCCACTTGCCAAAAATTAGCTCTCCATTGCATGCAATTTTCGGCTGAGATGTGGGCACTTCAAGTTTTAATTTCTCCATAGAAACCCTTCTAACCATTTTATCGTGCAACAAGACTCCCTACGTGGAAATTAAATGCTAAGGAAGGGTATCAATTACCGGTCTTTATGCCGACTTCTTGGAAACTGATACCCTGTTCCAGATCAAAAATGCCTTTTGTTATACCCTGTTCCAGACTCTCGCAGAGATTCAGGAAGCCAATACAATGGAGACCGATACACGGACAGGAACAGCACCCGTGCCAGGGACAGTAGCAGTAGAGACAGAGACACCGACAAGAGCCCAGGGTCCGATAAAGAAAGTGGTTCCGGCCGCGGAAAGAACCGTAACAGAGCCGAATGCCAGCAGAATTAGGTCAGGAATTAAAGAACTGTTATTTCTATATATGAACTGTCACAACAGTTTTGATTTTAACCTTATCTTTCGGCGAATGCCAGCAGAATTAGGTACAGGAATCAATTGCAAAGAATTACTGTTATATCTATAAACTCTCACAACAGTTTTGACTTTAACCTTTGGCGTATTATTTTTTGTTAAGTATAGCAGAGCCCAATATGCCAGCGGCGTTAGGTGCAGCAATTGCAAACCTTAGTTATATCAAATAATTTTCTACGCAATATATTTTGCTAGGTAAAGAACAGTTTTTCACTGCCATTGTATCTAAGTGGCTGGCAATTTTGTTCATAATAAATCAAGAATGCTACACAAGGTTTGTAGCTCGAACAAGTTTCCTTTGTTTGTCGTATTTGGATACTCACGACATCCAAGGAAATGAAATGTTTGAATCATTGTTAAGTCACTCATAGTCAGGGACATTTTAGTTTGCTACCTATTTTTTAATTCATGATTTTTTACAGCATATACGTTTCATTGATGAGTTTTAGAGCTGTTTTCAATTGAGTGTAGTAAATCCAAAACCAAAGTAATCACTTGGCCAATCACAACAGACGAAAACAACACAAGGAACCAATCAGAGCTCGAGACAAATACAAATACGCGGGAAAACGCGTGCAACCAAGTCACGATTGGTTTTAATTTGGCATTTGATGTCTTTGATTGGTTAAGAAAGTGGCGCGAGTTTTTCGAACCAATCAGAGTGTAGTAAGGCAAAACCATAGCAAACTCACGTTTACTCTCGACACTCAATTGAAAACCGCTCTATTTAGAAGAAGCAGAAAATAAGGCCACCGAGAAATTTAACTCTCAGAAAACTAAATTTTACGAACTATCTTCAAGTTGTAACTTGAAAATGTAAGATCCGAAATGTTCATGACAAAGCTTGTCACGGCTGAGACACACTTGAAATTGTTCAACTTGTTTTTATTGCGCTAATGTGATTTCGTATAAGGCAAACATGTTATATATTGAAGTTTGTTAATTGATATTTTTTTCAATTTTACACCGTTTGTCCTATTAGGTTTGCAGAGTATTATGGAAAGCCGAGCAAACTTATGCTTCAGTCTTTTAAAGATGATTTCCAGTCCGTACTGCGCAATCTCCGCCTGCTATGTTTATGAGTCGCATACGAAGGAATGTAAATACTAGCGAAAATAGAAATTGTTGTACAAACTTACATTTTTCTTCATTATTAGCGCCAGATATCCTTACCAAACAATAATAACGAGTAGAAGAACCTCGGCGTTATCCCAAACCGACGTTTCAGCTCATCGAGCATTCAGGAACTCAACGACACGTAATGGCGGACTCAAAAAACTTCATAACAACTTCATGTACGCTATCACCAAAGTGTAACGTATCAACAAATTCAAAACAAAAATGTAAACAAACCCTGAGCATGCGCAGTACGGACTGGAAATCATCTTTAACCATTTCTTGTATTTTAGGCTCAGATAATAGTATTACTGCTCTTTTAATAACATTGCGAACTCTGCTCAATCAATTGTTGTGTTTTTCGCTGCCGTCAATCATCTTAGAGGGCGTCTCTGGATGTTCACTTCAACGGGTTCAAAAGATCACGTCCGTGGGTTGTGATTGGTAGATTTCGATCCATTTTGTTTGTTTCTTTTTTTCCAGGGTCATGGTTATTATGATTGACGGCAGTGAAAAACGCAATCGTTAGTTGGGTTTTGAACTTTAGGCGCAGTAAGTAAGGGCAAGCAAAGTAGGTAGTCAGGTGCAACTTTGAAGGTTGTTATCAGTCCTTGCACTTTTTAGTCGACGTAGGTTTTAAACTCCTTCGTCAGTGTATAAGACGAAGGCTTTGTTACTAGAGAAGTGTGGTATTTTTTGCTGATATAAAATTAATAAACATTTTCTTGTATTTTAACAATGCGTCTTAGCTGGTGTATATTACAGTGGAGAGCGCCCAACCGTTGCCACTCGAAAACGTTTTTGATTAATTTTTGACAACTTTTTGACAACATTCTGGTAGCAAAAATTGCAAGAAATGTGGGAAGCGGAGATGTCAATTGTCAGAACGCGAACGTGGAGCTTGACAACTCCGACTCTCATAATTCTTGCATTTTGATTGGCCAGTTGAAACGAAAGCCATCAGAAAGTTGTGTCATGGTGTCAAACAGTTGTCAAAAATTATTCAAAAACTTTGTCGAGTGGCAACGGCACAGGGTCCAGATGAGTTTAATTTGATTGTACAAGAGCGTACACTGTTCCCTTCGAATAACGTCACCGTCTTGGAACTTTTGAGTTACACGAGAAATATACCGCAGGCCAAATTACAGTGGGCTCGGAAGTTTGCGAAGGTTGTCTTACACTGATGGCTTTCATTGTCGTGAAGTATTGGTGATCTTTTCTATAATTCATTGAAAGCCTGTAATTAAAAGTTTACTTAGATTTAGCCTGCGTAGCTGGCGGTCTTGTTGGCGCGCGGGAAGTAAAGTTTTAGCGGCGAAGCCGCGAAAGCGAGCGGCACAGCCGCGAGAATCTGGGGCGGGGAGGTCTGAGGGACGCTTCGCGCGCGCGCTCGGTCGCCTCCCATTTGAACACCAAAGAAATCAGATAAGCGTTTTCATTTTCAATAATCTCACCATTTCGAAACGAAAACATGTTTTCCCTGCCAGATAATTTTGTTATTTTCTTCTCTGACGAATTCTAGCTAATTATCTTACAGGGGAGCTCGAGCGGACCTTATCCATGTTTTTAAATGTCCCTCCACAGCTAATTTTTGAAAATCGAATTAGTAACGGTTCATCGCACTTCCGTTTACGGTCATTTCCCACTTCCGTCAGCTGGTGATGCGGTCCACATCGAACTCGTCACGTGGTACAAGTTTCTTTTCAGTCCTTGTTCCCGAAGATAATAATTGCGCCCGCGGGCCACGGTCAGTGTTTGCGGTTTACGAAGTAAAAGAAACATGTCGCACGCGAATAACAAACAGGCCTCGAAAGGATATGGCAAATAAGGAAACAGAAAACGGTTGAAATTGGATTCAGGATTTTGTTGTACAAAGCAAGGAATTAGTCACTGAGTCTCATTGTATTTAAGTTACGACGCGTTTGATGAGCTCCAATAAGAGCGATTATTATACATTCAACTCACTATCTCTTTTCTGATTGGCCGAAAGCGTACAGTGAATTTTCGAAATCAGCGCCTTTGAAAGCATCTACGTCATCTACCTACAGATTATACAATAATCACGTCAAGTTCGCGAGAGGATCACGGGTAATAACCTGCAGATTATACAATAATCACGTCAAGTTCGCGAGAGGATCACGGGTAATCACGGGTAATCATGTCAAGTTCGCGCGCTTTGCGTTGCTTGCCGCTTAAAAGTAAACAACATCGGTGGCAGAAGCATTATTTTTTTTCGTTGAATGTATAATAAAACAATTATTAGATTCGGTTTTTGTGATATCCAGAATAATCAAGGTCTCGGTAAGAGTTATAAGCCGAAGGCTTCGGCTGATAACTTTTACCTCGACCTTGATTATTCTGGATATCCAACATTTCGGTCCAACCGTACAACAAAATGCATGTGTTTTACCTCACAAGATATTTATTAGCCAGACAGTGATTACATGATACATAACTCGACTCACGCAACAAGTAGCCTGCGTAGCAGGCGCTGGAGTAAAATAGAGCTCGAGATAGAGGAGCGCACGCGCAAGGCGAGAAAAGGCGTTCCTCGCGTGTGCCCCTAAACCCGCGCGTTTCCTTCCTTGCGTGTGCCCCTCTAACTCGCGCTCTATTTTACTGCAGCGCCTGCTACGCAGACTACGCAACAAGCAGTACAGACACGATAAGGAAATTACAATGCAAATGCTCGAAGAGTACACCTCGATGCAAAAAGCTGTCATTCTTAGGTATGAAAGGATACTTGTTGTATCAAATCAGTTCTGTACTATAAACTGTGTAAACTCGCGCTGTGATTGGTTTAGGGCAGTGTGATATTATTGTGTATAGCACACATGAATTACGTCACGAATGGTGAGAAAAACACGGCGCGCGCTGCTATATTTTATCAAGAGAGGATGTTCTAAGAGTAGGATTCACTGTGCCCCATGGATTTTTTTTTGAAATCTATTCATAGTTTCCCGCCATGCTATGAAAGTTATTTTAATTCCTTCTGATCGAGGCTCCGACATCACGTTATTCGAACGTTATTCAGGTAGCGCTCTTAAAATAACTCAGCTATGGGCTGAAAATTAAAACTAGATTTCCAAAAAATATATCATTGGAAGAGATCCATGTATGCGGGAATGCTTCTCTTAGATCATCCTCTCTTAACTTTATTTAAAGATATAAATTTTGCCAAACTCCTTCGTATCGTCGTGTGTCAACACTGACATGGTTTCATCAAACTGGAAACCATCTGCATACGAAACGCATTATATATTAACAGAAGCTTATCACCTAGGTGATAAGCTTCTGATATTAATCACTATGAATTTTTGAAACAAATGTTGGACTTTCAGGACTTTTCAGCTTATTCAGTCGGGGTAACAAGTGCCGATTCTTGTTATCCCTCCGAAAATTGTCGCACCAGCATATAGCGCAATGAGGAAACGTCATGTTGCTTAGCAACTTCGGGACGAAAATCGTGGTCTTAGATAAGACGGGATTTCGCCATCAATCGGCCCTTTGCATAATACGGTCACATGACCATGTCAATCATAAAAATAGGTGGTAGCACAAAATGGTTGCCAGAAATGGAAAGAGCATGATGAAATTAGTATGGTTGTCAATTTTGAGACCGCTGATGCACAAGCGTGATATTTTATAGTGCGGTTTGAAAGTTTGAAAAATTTAAAGGATTTGTATGGCTGGATGGCAAGGCTTGCCATCCAGCCATACAAATCCTTTGAATTTTTCTAACTTAATTCCAAACTACCATAAAATCTCACGCTTAAGCAACAGCGGTCTCAAAATTGGCAACCTTACTAATTTCATCATGCTCCTTCCATTTCTGGCAACCATTTTGTACTACCACCTATTTTTATGATTGACATGGTCATGTGACCGTATTATGCAAAGGGCCTATCGGTACTTGTTCCCTCGATTGTATTATGACGAGAAATCGAAGGAAGCGTTCAGGTTACTAGAATGCGTTACTACCTTAATTGAGACAAAAACTGGGATGAATACTGCTCAAGCTTAAACTATGGTCCTCAGTCAGTTTTCTGCCACTAACGTTGCGTTCGGTTATAGAAAAACTGCGCATGCTTAAAACTGGTGAGGCGCTGACAAGATTGTGAAGATCTTCAATCGTTAGCAGCTCGTGTTCACAGTTAAAGATCTCTCTCATCCGTCGGTCGGACTTTTCGTAAGCTTCCTTAGCCACGTAAAGTTCCTTCTCTAGTTTCTCGACCTCTTTCTGCCAAGACAATATCTGCAAGCGCAGTTTATCCAAGTTGGTGTTCTTCTCGTCCATAACTCTCTGGTGATAGTCATTTTCTGCCCTAAGCTTTCTGGTCTCTTTTTCCAGCTCGTATATACACTCTTGCTTACTCCAGAGTTCTGTTTTAATTTGCAGCTCCATTTCTAATTTCATCGCCTCGTTTTGCTGCTTGACCTCGTTGAAGTCGTTCTCCAGCTTGGTGCATTTGCTCTGCACAATAGAAAGCTCTTGATCCTTTCTTGAATTTCCAATCATGACAAGATTTTCGGCTTGGGACGTTTTCCTCTTTGAAAGTGACAGATCAAATTCTAACGAACACTTGTTCTTAAAAAGAAAATCTCGCTCCTTACAAATATCGTTCAGTTTCAATTTCAAAGTTCCGTTTTCTTTAACGCTATCAGCAAGTGTGGTTCTCAGTGACTCTGCTTCCTTTTTCAAATGCTCTGTCTCCAAGGTCTGCCTCTCGGAGAGACATTTCTTCTCCACGAGTTCTTGTAGATGTACAGTCTCCCTGCGAAGGTTGTCAATCATAACATTTTTTTCACTGATCTCCCGACGAAAGCCATCGATGTGGTCGCCAATCTCAAACGATGTATGGTTTCCACTCTTCAATAACTTCCACTCGCTAAGCTGTTTTTGCAAACTATCTCTCTCGTTTAAGATGTCCATATATTTCATTTTAAGCGTTCCCTGATCAGTTTGACTTAGGCTCTGTTCTTGTCTCAGTCTTCCGACCTCAAGCTGCAGTGCGGTAGTTTCTCTTCTCAGTTCGCCGATGATGCTCTCTTTTTCCGCCACTTTTTGACCATGGACTCTCTCCAACTGCATACACTTTTCGTAGTCGTCGCTTGACTTGTGTAGATCTAACATGTGTTGCAGGTAATCTCTTTCTCGGAGACCTTCTCCAAATCGATGCGAAGCTCGAACATCTTTCCGGTTTCCTGTTCACGACCAAATTCTCTTAATTCCACAGTGCTTGTCTTGTGTGCGATGGCACACTGGTTCTCGAGTCGACTCTTTTCCGCGATGAGGGTATTGTTGGTTTGTTCAAGCTAAATACCGTCCTTTTGGATTCCTCAAGTTTATCGTGTATCTGTACTTTTTCTGAATGAAGTAATTCGAGTTTCTCTTTGTAAGATGAAAGCAATAGTTTGAGAGAAGCTACTTCGCCACTTAGCATGCCCTTTTCTTGGCTCAGTTTTTGAATTTCGCTGCTTTGGGCTGTGATGTTCGTTTCATCATAAGTTGAGTTGACAAAGCGAATTTCCTGAGAGGATTCTTGTAACTGGGAATATCGTTGCTGTAAAGCAGTAAGCTGGAAATGCAGATCGTCATTCTCTCGTTTGATGTCATTGTAGCTCGTTTCCCAGCCCGTGATCTGCAGCTGGAGTTTTTGAAGTTGAACAGCAAGGTCTTGTCTCTCTGTGTATACTCGTTGGTAATCAGCCCGGCATTGTGAAAGATCTTTTTTAAGCCAGTCAACTTCAATTTGAAGAGTGCCTGATGATGTTCTTTCTCTTAAGAATATAACTTCAGATTCTCTTCTACCGCTCTCGTTTCTAGCAAGTTCATCCCTTAAGTTATCATTTCTTCTCCTGGCATCTTCTATCAGTCTCTTAAGTTCATCTTCTTGCCTTTGGTGCCCTTGGAGTTCGTCTTCCAGCAATCGCAAGCTTGAGCTTACAGACTGGCGATGAGGCGATACGTGTATTACAGAGAGTTTTCTTTGAGCCTCAAGTAATCTTTTATGCTCTGAGTCGCATCTATCCTGGCTGGAAATATAAGCGGATTCCATCTGAAGTGCTTTCTGCTCAGCTAAGAGTAACTTTTCTTCAGTAGTTTTTAACCTCTCCTCGCAAGAATCGCGGTATTTTTCTAAGCGTGAGATTGTGTTCTTGGACGCAATTAATTCCTGTTCGACAGCTGCCATATTCAGCTGGAAACTATTTCTATCCGAATCCTGTTTCCTATCTGTTAATAACCGTCCTTCGAGGTCCTCGATCCTTCTTGTTCTCCACAACACCTCACACTCTAGCTTTTCTTTCTCTTTGCCTGCCGCCGCGAGCTTCGATTTCAGATCAAGTACTTTCTCCTCCAGTCGAGAAATCTCGCGCGCGAATTCTTCGTTTTTCCAAGTCAAAGAAGCATTGTGTCTTGAAATAACAGAATCTTCCATGGCTCCGTCTGTCACATCCCTGCTCACAAACGAGGTGTGTTCACTGCTCTTGGATTCGTCGTGCTGGACAATGCTTTGATTGGCTTTGGACATCGATAATTCCACCTGTAATTCTCGTGTCTGTCGTTGAAGCGATTCATATTTAGACTTGAATCCAAAGTTAGTTCTTTTTAAAGCCAGCAGTTCCTTCCTGCTTTCTTGAAGCTCTTCTTCTTTAGAAGAGTTTTGAGCATCCAGATACGTCATCTTCTGACGCAACGATATGACGTCTTCTTGAAGGCAGTCAACCTTATGTTTTGAATCGTTAAAATTTTGCTTGTGTTTCGATTCAAGAGCCTGACTCTCGTATAATTCAGACCGCAGCTTGCTGTTTTCTTGAAGAAGTTTCTTCGTGTTGTCTTCTGTTAATGAAATACTCTTGTCTTTCTCTTCAAGCTGTAATCTCAACTTGGCTAGTTCCTGATTCACGCTGGTATAGTCATCACTTCCACAAGCAATCCTCAGCTTCGATGATCGAAGTTCATCTTCTAAAAGCCTGATTTTGGTGCTTTGCTCTTTTTGCCAGCTATCGTTCTTTGCCAGTTCCTTTTTGTAATTCTCAACCAAGGCTCTGAGACTGAACAACTCTCTTTGCGTTTCAAAAATTTCTTCCTTGCTATAAACCACTCTTTTATTAGCCTCATCCAGTTGTGACCTGAGTGTAACTTTCTCAATAATTGCCTTTTGTTGCCCTTCTTCAGAAGTTGTCATTTTTCTTTGGCAAACGCTGATACTGCTTTGGAGCTCCTGGATCTCTTGTTGTGATGCATTCAGTTTCCCTTGCATTTCTGTGACAGTTCTCTTCAAGATGAACAACTCCTTACTGGTCTCATCTCTGTCCCTGGTTGCCGCTGTTAGCAAACATTGCGTGCTGTTTAACTCCTGACGTAGCACGAAAACGTCTTTTCCAACTTTTGGTTCTCCTTTACCAGATGCTCAGTTGACGACCCTTTGTCATCTGTTGACAGGCCCGCTTTGTGTTCCAGTAGGAGGCGAGTCTCCTGTAGACTGCGTTGTGTGCTTAGCAATTCGTCGTCTCTATTCTTAAGCGTTGCTATGTACTCTTGGACCCGTTGTTCTAGCTGCATTCGTACATCATCCGCTTTGTTGACCTCCATTTCTAATCTTAACATCTTCTTACGAGCTTCCTGCATTTCTCCATGAACAGTTTCTAGTTGAACTACAGAATGACGATGTTCATCTTTGAACGGAGTGAATTCCTTTTGCAGCGCGATGAGATCTTGTTCTATCTCGTTCTTTCTTGCCTGTACCGCGTTGTATTTCGATTCCCATTTTGACACTTCAGCCCGAGCGGCGAAAAGATTCTCTTCCAGCTCCCCTTCCTTCTCAACAAATTCTCGGCTGCTGGTTTCCAACTCGATAATTTTTCTCTTTAGCATCATGACCTCTCTTTCCAGACTGTGAACTTTTTCTTGTAAAACAGCAGAAGTATTTGCATCAGACTCAAGTCGTAAAAGAGATTTACTCTGAGCTTCATGGCTTCTGTACTGTTCTGCCAATTCTCTATACTCACTCACTTCGACTTTGTACAGCTTTTTCTTGAAAGAATCTACTTCTCTTTCCAAGTTTGCATTCCTCGCTTGAAGTTCTCTAGTGTCTCCATCTTTCTTGATGGCTTCGGTCTTGAGAATGCTAATGGTGCCTTCTAGTTCAGCAATGTGCTCATCAGCTGTCACGTGACTCTCTTGGTACATCAATGAGTTATTCTTCCATTCTTCCACTTTTCCACACAGGGATTGTTTCTCGCGAGTTTGTTCCATTATTTGATGTTCCAACGACGCTACTTTTGCCACAGAAGACTGGAACTCGATTTTGAGCCGTTCTCTTTCAAGGGCCAGTTTTTGGATTCGGGTTTCGAATTCAGTGTTGGACGATGTCAGAGATAAAATATCTTGTTGCAAGCGTTCGTTCTCGAACTTTGTTCTTTCACAGTCTTCGCGAGATGCTGCTAATGTGTATTTAAGTGTTTCGATGCTTTCCTCCAAGTAGATTTTGCTGGCTTTCAACTGTTCATTCAAGGACACCTTCTCGTCCATCTCCTTCTTCATGACGTCAGCCCCGATTCTTTGTTCTATAAGCTGTTTATCGTTCTTCAAAAAATCTTCACGGCTATTCGACACTCTTTGAAGAGCACTCTCAAGTTGGCGTTTGACAGACTCCTTCTCGCGGATTTCATAATCATATTTCACTTCTACGTCGGTTAATTTACCGTGTAGGGTAACCAATTCCTCTTTCAGGCTTTTCTTCTCTAGGTCATACTTGTCCATTGCCATCTCACATTCTTGTATTTTCTTCTGAAGCATGCCATTCTCACGACCATATTCCAGATTTTCTTGTTGTGCAGTTTTATGCTCAGCTTCAAGTCTTTTAATCTTGTTCTTGTGCTCATCGATTTTTTGTCTCAGCGATCTTTCTCTGTCTTGACTCTTCTTGTACAGAGTTTCAACTTCCCAGGCCTTCTCTTCAGATGACTTTTCAAGTTCTGCACTTTCATCACGGGAACTGCTTATCTCAAGTCTTGAGATGCTGGCATTAGCCCCATCTAAGCTATCCTCGAGCTCTCTTGTTCTTGATTGACTCCTTTCATAGTTAATCTTCATGGAATCCAGGTCTTGCTGCAAGGCGAACACCTCCGTTTCCAAGGCAACCTTGTCGCTAACCACCTTTTCTAACGCAAGATCTTTTTCTCTTAACTCCAAGCTCAGACTTTCGCAAGCCCTGTCCTTTTCCTGAACCTGACTTTGGCATACCTTTAATTCTGTTTTCATCTTGGAGACGCTGGCTTGAGAACTGTCCCACTGGGCTTTGTAGTCATTTTTATCGAGATGAACGTTCGACAACTGGGCCTCCAAGCTGATGATTGTAAACTTAGAGGTACTGATTTCCTGTTCCAGTCTCATGACCGAGTCTCTGAGTGCAAACACCTCCTCCTCTCGCTGTTCCAGTTTTTCTCGGTACGAAGCCAACCTTCGTTCGTATTCACCTTTCTCCGCCCGTAGACCTTCAGTGGTCACCTTGAAGGACATCAACTCGCTTTTCGCCTTCTCTAATTCGGCCTCTGCAGATCTGATCTTCATCTGAAGCTCCTCCATGAGTTGATCTTTCCTGACAATTGCTTTGTTAACAGCTTCGTTAATCCTCTTCTCTTCCACAACCTGGCTTTCCAATCGCATCACGTGCTCCTTGTCAAACATAAGTTTTGTGTTGGTTGCATCCAGCTGGTCTTTAAGTTGTGTTCTTTGATCTTGTATAGTCGCAATTTGTGATTCATACTTTGTGATTCGAGTGCGCATTATGTGAAGTTCTTCTTCGGCTTTGTCTTTCACTTGTCTGCAAGCCAAAATCTCCTGCTCAAGCTCCGTGTTCCTCTTTTCAAGAATGCTTAGTTTCTGCTCTCGTTCCTCCCTGTTTATAACTGCCTCCTCCAGCTCTTGCCTCATAATCGTCATTTTATTCTCTGTTTCTTCTAATTCATCAAGGACTCCTTGTATGTCGTTTTTGGAAAGCGCTGACAATGACTCTAGTGAGCAGACCTTGCTCTTGTATGACGCCAGTTCTTTGGCAAGTTCAGACGATCTTGAACGCTCGTGATCCAGTTCTCTAGTTTTGTCAGTGGCAACAGACCTCTTAAAGCTCGACTCCATGTTAGTCATACGCTTCTGTGCCGCATCAAAGTCGGATTCAAGCTGTTCTTTGCGTTTTAACGTTGTTTCGTACAAGCTCTGCGCTCTGGAATGTTCCTCCTGTTTGATCATCAGTTGGTTGTGTAGCATTTTCTTCTCCTTTTCACTCATTTCGCGCATGCCCTTAACATTCTTAAGCTCTTCACAAGAAGCATCAAAATCAACGTTTAACACATCAAGTTTTTCTTGAAGCTGTTTTGATAGTGCTTTCATTTCTGCTGTCTCCTTTCGAAGATCGTCGTTCTTGTGCTCTTGATCAAGGAGTTGACTTTTAAGCAAAGCAGCCTCTTGGCTGACCGCACTGTGAAGGGCAGAATGTTCCTGCACTCTAACCTCGTACGCAGAACGCTGACTGACAGCTTCGTCGAGTTCAGCCTCCAGTTTGCTGACCTTTTGCTGCAGAGCCATGGCCTGGTGCTGAAAATCGTACTTCTCGTGTTCACATGTGTTATAAGAGGCTTGCAACTCTGACAGCCTCTTGTAAAACGACTGAATTTCAAGGTTTAGTTTCTCGTTTTCTTCCGAACTCTGTCTGTTGTCGGACGCTACGTCTCGAACTCTTTTCTCTGCGTCCAACGTCTCCTCTTGTAATTCTCGTTTTTCCTCTTCTGTGATCTCCATCTGAGCTTGGAGTTTGCTAACTTCACTGAACAGAGATTCAGTCTTCAACTCATACGCTGCAACTGATGCTCTGAGATCCTCGATGATTTTATCTTTGTTATTGGACTCCTTTCTGTTCGAGTCTACGTTCCTTTGTAACTCCTCATAACGACTCTGTGCCTTGGCAAGCTCTCGTTTCAGTTTTGTGACCTTTGATCGCTCCTCCTCCAGCTCGGTTTTTATGTTCGACTTCTGCTTAGATGCGCTTTCCATTTGACCTTCGTACGTCAACAGTTGACTTTTCATGGCCGCCATCGTTTGTTCGAGTTCATTGTTTGCATCTTCGGTTTTCTGTAATAGCGATTTTATCTCCGTAATTCGTCGCTCGGATAACGCGAATTCCTCTCTTAGATCGTCTCTTTCGCGAATTGCTGTTTCGTAGCTGGATTCCAATTGGCTGATTTTAATTGACGATTCCTCGAGTCTAACAGTAAGCTGTTCGATTTCGTCTTTGGCTTGGGCGTAGGTGGGTTCCAACTGCGAGAATCGTCGTCCTTGGGCAAACATTTCCGATTCCAGTCCAGCAATATTATCGCGCAATTTAGAATTCTCCATGTCCAATTCTGCAACTTTCTCTAAGCTCTTCCTATTGGTCTCTTCTATGGTTGCCAGTTTGCTTGAAACGGCAAATAGCTCTCTTTGGAGATCGTCCCGCTCAGTTTTTGCTGATTGCAGACTGGTATCGAGCGCAGTGATTTTTGTTTGGGACACGTTCATTTCTGTTTCAACGATTTTACTCTGGGATGCGTGTAATTCCAAGGACATCCTCTGTTTGGACAGCTGCTCTCTCAGATCTTCACTTTTGGTCACGAGGTCTTTATTGGCGGTTTGTAGCTTTTCAATTTGGCGCATTTTAGTTGCGAGTTCTTCTTTGGAGTTATCAGCTTGTATTTGTATCTCGAGGACGTCCTTGTGCAGCAAAGAGTGAGCTTCTTTGTTTCTGCGAAGTTCGTCACGTGATTCACCGAGCTGTATCTTTAAGTTTTCCCTCTGTTTAGTTGTGTTTTGTAGCTGCATTTCCAGTTTAGAGACCTGTGTTACATAAACAGGTTAAATTATACATGGAAATCCACAATATACTAGGAATTATCCTACAAATATAATTATTAGCCAATCAGAGCTTCTTATTTCTATGGCATACACACTAGTTCAGCTAGTTATGCAATACGTTCGAGTGGTATACTCTGGTATACACGAGTGGAATATTCCCGCTATATACAACGACATTGTTTTTTATAGAACAATAGTAATTGTTTCTGATTGGTCTACATGGAGCATGCGCACGCAAGACTCCCTCGACTCTCTTCTCAGCGCCACCGGAACTGAGTAAAAAAGCGAGAAGAGCTTTCGAGGGACTGGACTGATATAGTTACTATGAGAAATATTGTTCTCTCACCAGACTTTATTCTCAAGATAGTGGCTCGACAGTCGATCAGAAAAAACTAATGTTATGACTTCACAAAAATTAATTTGTGAGATTATGAAATTTGATCAGCTATATATTCGGGGGAAACATGCCAAGAAACGTCCACTTGCCAAAAATTAGCTCTCCATTGCAATTTGCGGCTGAGATATGGGCATTTTTCAATTTCTCCATACAAACCCTTCTAATTTTGCGTCTCTTCCTTCAGTTTTAGAACCGGCGCAAAATTAGAGAGGTTTGTATGGGACGGTAATAAACTATGAACCTCTATATCTTCTGTTCCATTCATTTTAACAAGTTGACATTTTGTGGCTGATCATACAGCAGCAATCTTTATCTAATGATGGGATTTTGAGGCTTGATAAAAATAATTTGAAAATTTGTGACGTCATACTTTTATATTACCACTCTATTTCACTCACCTTAATGCTGTAATTTTTGCTGCAGTTCATTAGCTCTCTCTGTGATTTTTCATACTCTGCCTGTATCTCGGCTAATTTATCTTGTAACTCCATTAAATCCTTCTGGAAGACTTCCTTTTCTTCTACTAAACAGTTATAACTCTCCTCCCAATGGGCCGCTTCTTGTTTCACCGAAAGCAGTTGTTCACTCTCTTCTGTTGTGCTTCTGTGGACAACCGCTGTCAAAGTGGAGGACATTTCTCGCTGCAGATTAGCAAACGCCTTCTCTAGTTCCTCCTTTTCCTTTTGTAGAACATTGGTGACGTTTTTACATGACGTGACTTCTCGTGCGAGATTCTCTTTCTCCCAGTCTTTCTCTGCTAGGCTGCGTTTAATCGTCACCAGTTCTTCTTGGTATTTTTTACACTCGGCTTTTGAATCGCTCAGTTGGTCATCTAACACCCCTCTCGCCTTCTGTAGATTCTCTATTCTGGTTTGAAGTTGATTGACCTGATTGAGATTAACGTAATTAAGTCAAGCCTCTATTAACCGGTAAAAAACAATGGTATTATAATGAAAAGTTGCGCGCATTGTAATTGAACTCGTGCCCGGGGGGGGGGGGGTACTCCCTTATATAAGCTATATAGGTATGTGCCGCCCCAAAGGGTATGGTTTTTGAGCCGTTTTGGTCTGAAATAGGGTATAGATTTTGACCATTTTGGTCTGAAATAGGGAATGTTTTGCGCACTCTGGTCTGGAATTTAATTGGCTTTTAGACGAAACTGTTTTTTTCCACTAACATCGGGGAATTTGAAGCCCTTTTCAAATGTTTGCGCAAATGGAACCCATTCCTGGGTAGCTGAAGTCATGTATTAGACACGTGTATTAATTTTATAGGTCTGAAATAGGGTATCGATTTTTGGGTCAGGTCTGAATTAGGGTATCAAAAATCACATATTTTGGTCTGAAATAGGGTAAGGGTTTCAAGAAGCGGTCCGCACACCCCCACCAAACATTTTGGGGAGTACCCCCCTCCCCCCCCCCCCCCCGGGAACTCGTGCAACAGAGCACGAAGAGTGGAGGTGAGGTGATGTTAAGCCCTGGTCAAACGGCGCATGAGAGTCGATGATAGTTTAACTCACGTAACTATCATCAACTATCATGAACTATCACGCGCCGCGTGGTCAAACGGAAAAAAACTCTCATCGACTCTCATGAAAAATTTGAGCAGGTTCAAATTCGATAAGAGCGCATGATAGTCGGTGGTCAAACGGTAGCGCGAGTTAAACTATCATCGACTCTCGTGCGCCATTTGACCAGGGCTTTAAAGGGAGTGTTTCACGGCTCGCCGCATGTGCACGCAATGAAGTAAGCCTATTCAATTACAGTGTTTATGAACCAATCGGAAGCGACTACTCGACGGGAAATTTGCTTGTGACTGATCACTAAAATTCACAAAAATATTAAAAGGATTACATCGACAATGTCGACATTGTATTTAGTATTGGCACGTCGACAGCCACCAGAATAAATCCTTCGGTGCGCATGCATATAGCTGTGAACTCATCCCTTTATTAAAGTTAAATACTGACTGACCACGAAATTTTCATAGGCAAATTTCCCGCCCGAGTTATCTACTGACTTCCGATTGCTTCATAAATACTGAAATTAAATGGACGTGCACATGCACCGAACCGTGTGAAACACTCCCTAAAATCTGAATGCAAAATGAACTTTCCATGAGCGCTAGAAAACGGAAATTGGAGAAGGAAAGACTAGAGTAGTTACATGACACTTTAAATTCATGAAGATAGGCACGATATACAGTCAACTCTCTCTAAGACAGACACCATCGGGATCGACACCAACTGACCATCTTAGAGAGGTGTCCGGCTTATAGAGAGTTTAGATACAGTAAAATGACTGAAAAACGGCGCGCAGGGACTAACACCAGGTGTCCGTCTTATAGAGGTGTCTGTTAAGAGAGAGTTGACTGTATATCTATATTTACGATTTGGCACCACTTAATTAGGCATAGTGTACTTCAATTTAGACGTTTATGTCTGTACAGTTAAGAGAGTACTAAAGTTTAATATGAAGTCACAAAAATTAAATTTGCGAAATTATGAAATTTGATCCGCTATTCGGAGGAAGCATGCCAAAAAATGTTCACTTACCACAAATTAGCTCTCCATTGCAATTTGCGGCTGAGATGTGGGCACTTCAGGTTTAAATTTCTACATACAAACCCTTCTAATAATTTTGCATCTGTTCCTTCAGTTTATATTCGGTTTATATTTCAGTTTGTATGGGACGGTACCAAACTTTGAACCTCTATATCTCCTGTTCTATTCGTGCTAACAAGTTGAATTTTTGCGGCTGATCGTACAGCAACAATCTTTATCTAATGATGGGATTTTGAGGCTTGACAAAAACAATTTGTGACGTCAAACTTTACCGCCCTATTGTCCATAGTGAAACGGAGAAGTAAAAGCTGCACGCAAAGGCAATGCACAGTAAAAGTTTCGAAGAAAGAAAAGATAGTAAATTGAAATGCTGGAGAATGAGCGTTAGACGGTCTCTCTATACATTCCTTCTGGGAATTAGCCCTAGAAAGGAAAACATACCACACAAGGCAAATAAAAATCTTTGGGCCGAATATTAATAGAAAATGTATAACACCGTACTAAAAAACAATTATCTACTTAGACTGAACTGCTTATAAGTAGATTTAGACCTCATTAAATTCTCTTAAACCACGGCTTAACTTGGACCTCATTTAAATATTCGGTCCTTTGTTTGGGGAGATTTAAGATGGCCCGCCCGGCCCGACTACACAAAATGTAATTTAACCAGCAATTTGTGCAGTGAGTTGCATGATCATGATTGTCATGAAACTTGCAAATATAAAACTTGAGAGCTCTGAGGCTCATTTGACGAAGAATGGAAAAATATGTCGTCGGATTTCAAATTATAAGCATTTTTTGTAAAAGTGAGATTTTAAAAATATGCTGATATCTCAAACGTTTTTACTCTCACAACAAAAATAATAACATTTTCTTCAAATTCAAACATTTTCTACTATAAGGATGCTGAAAATCAAATAATTGTTTAAATCTTTCCTGCCAAAAATGCGACTCAAAAATGTAAATGTAATATTTTAATTACACCACATTATCTTTATCTTTTTAATCAATTTAACTGTGTATATATATTAATAACCAACGCGCCAATAAATAGGATCGGGCCACCTTAAACCCACAACCCCGAATTGAAGATGTTCTGTTACTCTACGGACTGAGATAGGTGATTAATTAGACGGCGATGCAGGTAACATGGAAGCCAAAAACAACATAGCGGAAAACTGTGAAAACTGAGCTGAGAGAGATGGGTCTTACATGGGGTGAAGCTCGGAAGGTGGCGAAAGACTGGGATAGATGGCATGGGGTAGTTGCGGCCTTAAGGCCGGGACACACTAGGCGACAGATCACAGCGACAATTCCCTTCGTGTGACACGGCCTGTTTTAATGAAAAATCCTTGTCGCCGCTACAGGTCACACAAATTCAAATTGGTTTGAATTTGTGCGTCAGGTCACTGCGACACAATGACACAAATTTTCACTGTCGTCGATGCAGTGTACACCTGCGACCTGTCGCCTAGTGTGTCCCGGCCTTAAGCATCACTAGGGGCAAAGAGGATGAATGAAAACAGGTAGCATGCAGAGTCCCAAACTGGTCAATAACTTACTGGACAAAGAGATGAAACGACCTCTGAATAATAATCAATTAATTAAAGAATGCAATATATATGTTCCTACCTGGGTGGCATGTTCAGTTTTCACTATTTCCAGCTCGTGTTTAAAGGTCCGATAAGCTGCTTCCAGATCCCCAAATGTTTCTTTAGCTGTGGCTAGATGCTGCAATGTTGCATCGGCCGCTCCAACTGACCGCTCGATCGAGTTCGAAAAGCTTGTTTCTTCCAAAGATTCCACGCGTGACAAACGAGACATTTTTCAGTTTGTAGCGCCAAAGCGGGCTTCCTTCAGTTAGGGGGTCCAACATAACGAAGGTTTTTCGTGCTGCTTAGATTCACAACCAAGCTAAAAGCGTTCGTGCGCTCGGGCGCTACGCTCTAAACACACAGCTGATCAGAACTGAGCTAAATTAAACAGTTAGACTGTTTTTTTTGTTGTAGGACGCTAATTTGACTTAACTAATAAAACCAACTTTTCAATAGTTACTCGTAGCAACAATTGTTCGCGAGTGCATTGAAGCGACAGAGGACAAAGTGTATGGTCCCATAAGAGTTGGCGCGTCTAGCATTGTCTAACTCCGCTAGCTTGACGCTTTGAGATTAATTTGTTTGTAATAAACATCAGAGTAAGGGAGACCGTTTTCGATTGGCTACCACCGATGAACGTAAACACAACCATAAATACAACAAATTAAAAAGCATCCGTATACACGGTCCGCGTTGATCGCGACCCTTTGATTTCAACACGTTGTATTTTCAAAGGAAAACCAATTATGTAAAGATATTAAAGATAAATTAAGTCGAGTCACTGCGTGCACTCTTGAGACCATTATATTTTTATGAGAATTAATTTATAGGTACGTCAACTTTGTCAAAACAAACGAAAAATACATTTTTTAGGAATGGTGACTTTTCCTACACAACTACAATCTCACACCCACACTTCTCTATGCCTTAAAGGCCCGATCAAACGGTCACAAGACATGTTGAGACCATGCATGCCCGGTCAAACGGCCTCAACAACATCTCAGCATTTCAAGAACAACAGAAATGTTGTGACGATGTTGAGACAAAGTTTAAATGAATTCAAACTCGTCTCAACATGTCTCACTAACTCTCAACGTTGTTGAGAGGGGTGGTCAAACGGTATCAACATCGGCTCTCAACAAATGTCGAGAGAATGTTGAGAGAAATGTTGTGACCGTTTGACCGGGGCTTTTGATTATCTATTTACAGCAAACACGCGATACAACTAAACCACTCCATACAACATACCTTACAATAATACAATACATTTATTTGCATTTCACTTTGTCTTTTACAATTTCTTATCAAGACTGTTCCACAGCTCCTCTAGATCTATGGCGAGCTTATCCAGGGAAAGAGAAAAGTAGATGGCCATGCAAAAGAAGCGGTACATAGACCACCTGAAAGTGTTTTGAAAAGCCTGGGCATTGACATTGAGTCCTGGAAATACCTTGCACTGAACAGGTTCATGTGACGCAGCCTCACCAGCAAAGTGCCAAGTCAGCAGACGTTTTGCGTACTGAGTCGGCCATAAGAAAACGTAAGTTCCGCAAAACCAGATCAGCCAGTACCTCAACAACAGCAACAGACCACATGTGTTCTATATGTGGCCGTTACTGTTTACACGAAGTCTTGGTCTTCATCGACTACCGATGGACAAACATCATCACAATCTCGGACAGAAATCCTTGAAACACCTCACCCCGCACCCCTTTACTATGTTGTTATGCATTGATTTAACAATCTAGCGGATCCACCAACATTGAAAAGGGGTGCGGGGTTCCAAAATAGGGAAGTGTTTCAAATTTTTGTCCCATGCCTGCATGTTGCAGGCGTTCGGTTAGTGGGGAGCGGCGCGCCCCTTTTCCACTCGCTATCCACGGGGGAGGGGGGGGAGGTACTCCTTGAAATGTTTGGTGTTTTGGTGTGGGTGTGCGGCCCTATGTGACTTTCATACCCTATTTGAGACCTGACTCAAAAATCGATACCGTATTTCAGACCTATAATTAGTACACGTGTCTAATACATGACTTCAGCTACTCAGGAATGGGTTCCGTTTCCGTTTCTATACCCTATTTCAGACCAAAAGGGCTCAAAAACCATACCCTTTGACGCCGCACATACCTATATAGCTTATACAAGGGAATACTCCCACCCCCCCCCCCCCCCACCCACCCCGGAGTCTGACTACACCTACTCTATGTGACCCTATATATGTCGACCCTCTAATTTATAGGCCGGATAATTATTTACGAATAGCCATCCACATGGCTACATTTGCTATCGCCTCTTTTCCTGTCAATTTCGCTGACTGATTTCCGCTAGGTTACAAATTTACATTGCAAATTATTCCAAGAGCGCGCGCTGACGCTGATAATTATTCATCACAAGTTCAGGTTTCCATCACCTTCGTTAGTTCTTGCTTCGTTTATGTTTCTGCAAAGAAAGGGAAAGGTTTGCTACACTACGCTTATAAAACATAACACTATGATGTTAGTACAAGAAGGTAGTGCTCCGTGGCCAGGTATCGACGATTGGACCGACGTTCGACCTGAAGAGATCATTTTATGTAAACGCCAGATACACGTGCTTCATTCTGGGCTCGTTAGTTCTGAATATGGCTGTTACGTCTTAATGGGATGTTTTCAGGTTGGTAGAATTATAGACGAGCGCGGTGCCCGATATTTTCAATAGGCATCGCATGTAAGTGATGTATAAAAAAACTTCATCTAAGTCGTAAAGTTTCGATAGCGAACGATTTCAACAAGTTTAGACACCGCCCTGGTCAAAACTGGACTTAAACCAATATAGCCACACTTTTAAACTTTCGTTTCCCCTTCAGCAGTGTTCAGTAAGGTTAAAAATTGCCTTGCAATGATAATATTTGGTTGTATTTGTGATATGTATTTTTCCATTTTAGATTTGTTGAGCAAAGGATACAAAAGATGTGACCTCACTGATGTCATTATTCATTTCTGTGACGTCTTCACTGAGGTGAGCATCGGTTCACATGCCAACCTCGTTCCCAGGGTCTCTCTTCTTCTCGCCAAAAGCGACTCAGTCTCTCGTTCTCTCGCTTTTGACGGGAAGAAGAGAGACCCTGGGAACGAGGTTGTTCACATGCCTGTTTGTTTTTGTTTATAATTTTGCTCGAAATAAAACTCTTCTGTTCTCAGTCATATTATTAATTTTCTGGTAATTTTTTTCAACAGGATGACCAAAGTTGATAAAGTCTACAACAAAGTCTGCAATACTTCGACAAATGAACATCTTGCGACTTTCGTAAACAACACGACATGGAGCTGCGCAGTACAGCTGGCTGTTGATGGACTTTAATGGTACGTGTTTGCATACTTGTAGTTGTTGAAGTATCTCCACTAGGTTTGAAAGTTTGATGATGATGATGAGATGATGAGAACTTTATTAAAGTACGCCTGTATGTCGTAATCAAGAGTAACAGACTAGCAAATTATGCACGGTTCAATTCCAACTGCAACCATCCCCGCAGGGCAACCCCCGGTACAAAGTCAGACCTTGTGGCTCGGGGGTGGGGAATTTTGCAAATAGTTTTGTCCCAGGGGTAGGGGAGGAGATAATTGAAGTATCTAGTCACGCAAGGCGTTATGGGGCGAAAAATGGCGTCGAACCATACGGCTAACATGGATCGGTTATCGGACTTCTTCATATCCCTTCAATTTGTAAGTGATTGGCTGGAGAGACTCTAAAGCCCCTTCCACACGAGCAAGTTTTCCTTGACAAGTTTTCCTTGCTCGTGTGAAAAGGGAAATTTGGCAATTTTTACCTTGACAAGTGCCAGTTTTTGAACAAGGACACTTGTCAAGGAAAAATTGCCAAGTTGCGAAACTTGTTCGTGTGGACGTGCAACAAGGAAAACTTGACAAGGAATCCCTGGTGCCCAGCGGCTTTATCTTGTTGCTCGCGACCTGGATCCTATTAAAGACGATAATCCGCTGTACAATCTTATTGTTGTTACAAAGAAAAATTGTCAAAGAAAAATTGTTTATCGTCCACACGAGCAAATAAAATTTGTCAAGGGAAAACTTGTCAAATTAAATTTGTTGTTTATCCACACGAGCAAGGAAAACTTGTCAAGGAAAATTGTCAAGGAAAACGTGCTCGTGTGGAAGGGGCTTAACAATTTGTCCAAGCAAGTTAAAACCTGTATTTGAAGGTAATAAAACCAAACGAGTCCGCTTATCAATTCTATTTCAGAAGCGTCTATTTTGTAAAACGTCCGGAATTATAATAAATATTCCCTTCTTCTTGTGAAACGGAACAGTTCGTTTTCATTGGGTGTCAAGTGTCCCGGGGGTGGGGAATTGATCTTTCTTTGTGCCTGGGGGTGGGGAATAGGACGCCAAGTGAAGAAAAAAATGCAAATCCCCGGGGTGTGCCAGAGGGGATGATTATTAACAAATATTGGATGAAGTTTTCACATATTTTTTTTGTGAGTTCGATTTCCGAACCAAATCGAATGTCATCGTTCGATTTTGTTCGAATTTGTTGTTTTTCATATTTATTTCTTTTATGGTCATCCCGGGTCTCATTAGCACACTGTGACACGCAACTCAGTCCTGTAAATGACCCAAAGGCAGATGGAGCCTGAATCTATTATGTATTTATAATCAAGAGCTCAAAAATCGAACGTTCTATTTTGTTCGATTCGCAATTTTTTTCTGCGAGTTCGATTTCGTTCGATGACCGAACTAATCGAACGTTCGATTTTGTTCGATTCACAATTTTTTTTGTGAGTTCGATTTCGTTCGATGACCGAACTAAGTCTGAGTTCGATTAAGTTCGATTGAGTTCGATTTCCGAACGTTCGATGTGATACGCCGGGGGATATTGTCTTGATGTACCCCAAATTCTCAGCACTAGAATAAATAGAAATTAAATTAGTCTCCTTTGCAGCCATTCTTTGGGTCGTCACGCAACGCTTCTCCCCAATAACGTTGCGTGACGATACAAATAACGGCTGTGAAGAAGTTCAGATTGGTCTGTTACCAGTTAAAACACTGAGGGAGGTAAAACCACAGCAACAAACCGATGAATTGTGCCGGATCTGTTGTAGACCTGGATCAGTAAATTGTACTCGAGAAAATAAACATTGAACGGCAAACTGATCCTTACGGCTGAGAAAAAAGAACGAAAACAAGAAGCAGAAAAATAAAAAATTAAATATATATTGCCCGATATTTCGGTTTGAAAAACAAACCTTCCACGGGGGCTGCAATAAAAACAGTTATTGCATATAAAAAAAAACAGTTATTGCAGCCCCCGTGGAAGGTTTGTTTTTCAAACCGAAATATCGGGCAATATATATTTTATTTTTTATTTGTCTGCTTCTTGTTTTCGTTCTTTTTTCTCAGCCGTAAGGATCAGTTTGCCGTTCAATGTTTATTTTCTCTGTTACCAGTTTCCCGTTATATTGATGACTTTTCGCGACCCCTTTGACAGCGAAGAGCGCCCTACTGTTGCCACTCGACAAAGGTTTTGGACTTTTTGAATAATGTTTGACATCTTTTTGACAACTTTCTGATGGCTTTCGTTTCAACTGGCCTATCAAAATGCAAGAACTATGAGAGGCAGAGATGTCAAGCTCTACGTTCGCGTTCTGACAATTGACATCTCCACTCCCCATAGTTCTAGCAATTTGATTTGCTAGTTTAAATGGAAGCCATCAGAAAGATGTCAAAAAGTTGCCAAAAATTAATCAAAAACTTTGTCGAGTGGCAACGGTTGGGCGCTCTTCCCTGTAATATACACCAGCTAAGACGCATTGTTAAAATACAAAAAACGTTTATTAATTTTATATCAGTAAAAAATTAACTACACTTCTAAGTAACAAAGCCTTCGTCTGATATACTGACCAAGGAGTTTAAAACCTACGTCGACTATAAAGTGTAAGGACTGATAACAACCTTCGAAGTTGCAATCTACCGTAAGAAAAAAGATGGCGACTGGTACATTTACCCACAATTCTTAGCGCACGAAAACCCTAAAAACGCTCATAAAAACGCACAGAAAAGTTCTAAAACTTCAAACCTAGCATACATAATGTTGTTAGTACAGGGAGGAATTTCGCAAAAAATATGGCTTTCAGATGTGCCTATTGGCTGTGTTAGGTTCGCAAGGTATTGTGGTAAAATGTACAGCCGCCATCTTTTTTCTTACGGTGGATTGACCACCTACTTTGAGTACGTGCCCTTATTCGCTGCGCATGAAGTTCAAAACCCAAGTAACGATTGCGTTTTCGCTCCCATCAATCATAATTACCATGACAACCAACAGACCCTGGAAGAAGAAACAAACAAACTGGATCGAAATCTACCAATCTCAACCCACAGACAGCCGTGATATTTTTAACCCGTTGAAGAGAACTTCTGTTTCCTGAGGCGTCCGCTAAGATGATTGACAGCAGTGAAAAACGCAACCGCTGATTGAGCAGAGTTCGTTGAGTCTAAAATACAAGAAATGGTTAAAAACAACTGAAGCATTTTTTTCCTTAATTTTCTCTGAAACAATATTTTCTTCATTGTTGATATATATTGTAGGCATATATCCGAAAAGTTTTGTGGTCATTTCAGTTCATTTCCACATATGAAACTTCTAAACTCGAGCTAAACTAGGAGTGAAAGTTATCTATTTTGTTCCGCTTTCCTTAATATCCTGCTAACTTGATAACTTAATTATCAAAGTTCCATACATAAACTTTTTACCTTATACGAAATCACCTTAGCCCAATAAAAATAAGTTGAACTATTTCAAGCCGTGAAAAGCCTTAGACATTTCGGATCTTGCATTTTCAAGTTCCAACTTAAAGTAGGCCTTATTTTCTGTTTTCTCTAAATCACGGAGCGATTTTCAATAAAATGTTGAGTATCCAAAGTAAACGAGAGTTTGCTATGGTTTTGCTTTACTACGCTCTCTGATTGGTTCGAAAAACTCACGCCACTTTCTTAACCAATCAGAGACATTAGATGCCAAACTAAAACTTATCGTGACTTGCAGTCCCGCGCGTTTTCCCGCGCTTGGCGCCGGTTATATATATTTTCCTCGAGTTCTGATTGGTTCGATTCCTTGGGTTGTTTTCGTCTGTTGTGACTGGCCAGAGTGATTACTTTGCTTTCGGTTTTGCTACACTCAAATTGAAAACCGGACCAAAACTCATCAAGAAAACGTAAATACTTTGAAAGAAACCATGAATTAAAAAATAGGTAGCAGCTAAAATGGCCTTGACTATATGGACTTAGCAATGATTGAAACATTAATTTTCATTTCCTTCGGATGTCCTGAGTATCCAATGCGACAAACAAAGGAAACTTGTTCGAGCTACAACGCTTGTGTAGCATTCTTGATTTATGATTAAGATTGCCAGCCACTTTGATACAATGGCAGTGAAAAACTGTTCTTTACCTAACAAAATATAGTGCGTAGAAAATTATTTGATATAACTTACTTTTGTAATTGCTGTACCTAACACTGCTGGTACATGGGCTCTGGTTTGCTAAACAAAACATAGGACGCCATAGAGCGATTTTCAATTGAGTATCGAAAGTAATCCGAAATTGGTTTTGCTTTACTACGTTCTGTGATTGGTTTAAAAAAGTCGCGCCACCGATCTCAACCAATCAGATGCTAAACCAAAACCAATCATGGTTTTGGTTTTGATTTTACGACACTCAAATGAAAACCGCTCTAAGCTAAAGCAACTGTTGTAAGAGCTTATAGATATAGCAGTTTTTGATTACTGTATCTAATTCTGCTGGCATACGAAAAACGCTAAGATTAAAGTCAAACTGTTGTAACTGTTCATAGATATAGCAGTTCTTTCATTCCTGTACCTAATTCTATCGGCACACGCCGCAAACTAAGGTTAAAGTTAAAACTGTTGTAACTGTTCATAGATATAGCAGTTCTTTCATTCCTGTACCTAATTCTATCGGCACACGCCGCAAACTAAGGTTAAAGTCAAACTGTTGTAACTGTTCATAGATATAGCAGTTCTTTCATTCCTGTACCTATTCCTATTGGCACACGCCGCAAACTAAGGTTAAAGTTAAAACTGTTGTAACTGTTCAAAGATATAGCAGTTCTTTCATTCCTGTACCTAATTCTATTGGCACACGCCGCAAACTAAGGTTAAAGTTAAAACTGTTGTAACCGTTCATAGATATAGCAGTTCTTTAAATTTCTGACCTAATTCTGCTGGCAATCGGATCTGTTACGGTCCTTTCCACGGTCGGAACGCTTTTCTCTATCGGACGCTCTGTCTCGGGTACTCTCTCTGTCTCTGTCTCGGGTGCTGTACCGGTCACCATAGCGTTGGCTTCCTGAATCTCTGTCAGATGGTTTCCTTCCACTCTTTTTGTCGTCGTCATCAGAGACTGGCGTGCTGCTGCGTAGCTGGGAAGCATAGTCAGACTCAGACTCTGTAGTGTCCTTTGAAGAAGCCTCCACTATCTCGTCGATGTGGTCTATGGGTTCGCTTGGCTTACCGCTTCGTCTGCCATGCGAGATCTCCTTACCGAGGAGTTCACCAAACTGAGAGTGCTCTGAGTCGCTCCTGCTGGT
This sequence comes from Desmophyllum pertusum, assembly GCA_029204205.1. Taxonomy (NCBI): domain Eukaryota; kingdom Metazoa; phylum Cnidaria; class Anthozoa; order Scleractinia; family Caryophylliidae; genus Desmophyllum; species Desmophyllum pertusum. Next base: position 180,000 of record MU827805.1, read on the forward strand.
GTCACTTGACCTGGAGATGTCGCCATTGGGGAGGCTGCTTTCACTTGTGGAGCGGTATAGTCCACCTGGCCTGTTCATCAAGCCCTCTTGGTAAGACAGCATCAAGCTGTGCTGTCGCTGCTTTCGACGTTTGTCTACATCCAAGATCAAAGTAGTCGATGCCTGGTCGCTGGGAAACAGACGTGGCCAGCTGTTCTCGGAGCTGCTCAACTTGTTTTTCATACTTCCTGATGAGATCATCTTTGTCCTTGATCTTGCTCTTGAGAATGTCTTGTTCAGCCTCCAACTCAGCGGTTTTGACTTTGTTGATGTTCATTTCTTCTAGAAGCTTGTTATCCAGCTTGTACTTGTCCTCTCTCAAGGTCTTGTTGTTCTCCTGTAGAGTTTCATATTGCTTCTGAATGTCGATGAGATTAGATTTTGCTGCATCTTGTTCCTCTTTCTGACTTTCTAAATGCATTTCTAATTCAAACTTCTCATCCTCCAGTTTTTTAATTCTGTCGTCTTTTTCTTGGGCTTCTTTCCTGAATGTCTCGCTCTGATCTCCAACAAATCTCGTAATCTGTACAGCCAGCTGCTTGGAGCTGTCGTCAAACCTGTAACTGTACTCATCCAGTTGTTTCTTCAACTCGGCTTGTCTTGCTTGGCTTGGTCGAGATTTTTCTGCAGCTTTTTGTTTCTGTCGTTCAATGTATTTATCTCTAACATCTGGTCTTTGTCTTTCCCGGTATCGATTTCACCTTCATTGTTTCTTCCTAGCATATCTTTCAGTTCTTGGTTCTCCTTTTCGAGATCTTCGATCTTCTTATCATTCCTTTTACCATCGAGTTCAAGCTGGGATGACTTGGAATGGAGGTAGTTGTTTTCATCCTTCATGTTGGTGATCTGAACTTGCAATTCATCTTTCTCTTCTCTCAAAGACGACAGTTCGTATCCGCCCCTCTGTATATCTCGCTCTAGCTGTACGACCCTTTCTGCCATGTCTCTGATCTTCTTGTCTTTTTCATTGTGAAGATCTCGCGACGGTCGTCTTTCTATGGGCGCTTTGCCGAATCTCTTTAATTCTCGATCCAAATCTGCTTTCTCTTTGGCTAGCTTTTGTAGCTGTGTCTCCAAATCTTTCACTTCCTCGCGCAACTCTTTCGCCTCTGCCTGAAGATTGTCTTTCGCGTCCAACAGATCTCGATTCTCATTTCGTTGGTCTTCGTAGTTGTGGTTCGCCAGATCCACTTCGTGGCGTAGATTTTCGATTTCAGCTTCCAGTTTCTTGTAATTTGCTTCGTCCTCTCTCAGTCGTCTTCTGGTTTCAGTCAGCTCTTCTAGTTGCAGGTCGTTTTTGGTCTGCTTGTCGTCAAGTTCAATCTGCAGCATTTTAACCTGCTCTTCTGACGCCTCTAACTCGATTTGCAATTTGTCTTTGTCCCGTTTTATTCCGTCTACGTCATCGTCAAACATCATGGGTGGGCGCTCTCCACTGTAGCTATAGCTTGCACCTGAATCATGTCATCATTGCGACTGTTAATATTGTCCTTCAGATATGCATTCTCGCTCTCAAACTGCAACAAATCCTTTCGGATTTTGTCGTTGTCGTCCTTTGCTAGCCTGTGTCCCATTTCCAACTCGTGCAGCCTGACCTCTAGCTGCTGCAGCTCCAGCTTGAGTTCCTTGTTCTCCATCATAAATTTCCGATTTTCACCTCTGACTTCGTTCAGCTCGTTGCGTAGTTCTTGGACGTCTTTCTCCAAGTCTTCCTTGTCTTCTTTTAGCGTGTTGACTTGGTAGGCGAGCTCGCTATTCTCTTTAATGAGCTTGTTGTACGACCCTTGTTGGTCCCAGGTTCCTTTCTTCAATTGACGCAAATCATCTTTCAATTTGTCGTTCATGTTGTTCACTTCAGCTACCATCTTCTCTTGTTGAGTTTCTTTTGTCTTAAGGATGTCCACGTCGTGCTCCAAACTCCACGCTTTGCTTTTAAACTTTTGAGCTTCTTGAACTGCATCTGCCTTCTCGTCAAAAGCCTTTTGAAGTGCTTGGGAGTCTCCTCTGATGTCTATGTTAACTACGTCCAGTGGCCCTGCGTCAGTGATATCCTGATTTTCAAGTTCGTCTTCCAACTCGGCAATTCTTTTGTCCCGGTCAGCAAGGTCGTCCTTCAAATCTTCAATTTCTTGATTTTGCTTTCCTGTCGTCTTTTCAAGGCCTTTGATAAGTCCTTTGGCTCTTTGAAGTTCTTGTTCCAAAGGCGCGTAATTATTTTTACGCCATTCTAGATTCTTGTCATTGTCTTTCTTGTGTCTGTCTCGCAATGCTTGGAGCTTGGTTTTAAGATCAGTTTCACCGTTCCTTAAACGATTCTTTTCATCTTCCGAAACATCTTTTTCTTTCTTGTGTTCGTTCAGCTCGGCTTCTAATCTTGCCATCTTGGTGCGGTAAGCAGCCATGTCACTCTTTGCCCTCTCCTTATCACGCAGTGCTTCCTGGCAGCTTCCTTCCAAATCTTGGTACTTCTTTCTGCTCACGACATCTTGGAGCTGTTTGGGAACATCCACTGTGTTTAACTGGTTCTGTAGGGCCAGGAATTTCTTCTTTAGCAGAGAAAGTTCATTTTCGGCTCTGTTCTTCTCGTGTTTGAGCTTCTCATATTCGACTTTCAAGTCGGAGTTCTTCTTCTCCAAGTTGGCGTATTCTCTCCTCAGTTTTTCCTTCTCTTCCTCGAGTTTTGCAATTTTATCTTCCAAGCGCTTGATTTCGCTGTCTTTCGACACCAAGTGGAATTGTCGTTCTTCTGCAACCTCTCTGAGCTTTCTGGTAATTTTTCTTCGCTTCTTTAAGAGCGGCTTGTAAATTGATAACTTCCTCTTTGAGACGGTCTCGCTCTTCGCGTAATGTATCCGACGGACCTGACACTTGTGAAATCTTCACATCTTTCTCTCGGAGTTCCAGCTCGAGTTTCATCTTTTCATTGCAAATGTCCTGGTATTTGTTCGGTATTCCGAGAGCTTGTACCTCAGGTCCTCTACAAATGCATCACTGGCTCCAGAGCGAGGAGTAATCGCGGTATTCTTGGCTGACAATTCTGTCCTCAGCTGATCAATTATTGCTTGAAGCTCAGCAATTCTTCCTTTAAGGATCCTCTTTTCGTCATTGGTAGCCTTTAAGCTGACATTTGCCTCCTTGAGTTGACTACGGAGGTTGTCGATTTCTTTCTTTGCTGCCCTAAGCTTCTCTCTGGAATCATCTACTTCACGTTGTGCCTCCTTCAGTGCTCGCTCCTGCATCTCGATCTCTACCTCTAAACCATCGACCTTCATTATATATTCGTCTCGCTGATGCTCTGTATCATATAACTTTTGTTCAATTTCTTCCAGGTATGCTTGAAGTTTGGCAAGGTTTTCTTGAGTGAAACGAATATCCTTCTGTAGCTTTCTGTTTTCTCTATCTTTTATGTCAACATCTTCTCTCAACTCCTCAATAACTAGCTTCAAGCGATCAGAGTCTTTGTCTCCACTCTCCAAAATTGCGTAGAGCTCGTTGATTTTGCGTTGTTTCTCGATAATATCGTCATTCCTGTCAAGTAGGTCCTTATGGGTATCTTCCAGTTGTTGCTGCAGTGTTTTCAGTTTGGCAATTCCAGCAACTTGTTGTGCCTCGGCAGTACCTAACTTGGTCTGTGCGTCTTCTAACTCGTCTTTTAAGAGCTCTAGCTCGCGTTCTGCTGATTTGAATTGATCACTCACCAAATTGAGCTCGTCCACAGCTTCTGGCAACTTCTTTTCAAGCTCCTTTAGGCGACGTTCTGTATCTTTAAGGTTTGACTCCAGGCGGTGATTTTTTTCCCTCCGCGTCTCCCAACTTATTCTTGTAGTCATTCATTTGCTCACGCAAAACGCCGTACTCCATTTCTCCCCTTTCTAGCTTCTCTTTGAGATCCGTATTTTCATCTTCAAGGTCTCTTAAAGCGTCTGGATCTGAACCAAAATCAAACCCTGGGGCGGCTGAGTACTGTGTATCTACAGTGGTGACTTGCATAGGAGCAATATTAATGACATCCTGCTTCTCTGCCAGTTTAACGTGAAGGTCTGCATTCTCATCCTCGAGCCTGATTTTGATCTCCCTCAACTCATCTATATCCTTTTCGTCTCGCTGGAGTTCCAAGTTTAATACTTCAATTTTATCCTCCAGGTCCTCAGTCTTTTTACGATTTGTCTCGATTTCGTTCTTCAGTTGCCGTATCTCAGCTTCGAGGTCATCGTTATCTCTGTCCAGCTCTTGTATTTTCGTTTTGGAATTAGCCAACTGATTCTCAAGATCTTCTATTTGTGAAGTAGCCATCTTGCAGTCTTCCAAAGCACGATCTCTCTCTCCTTGCATGCGATTACATTTTCTTTCCAAGTCATTGATTGTTGTTCGTCGGAGTTCGTTTATCTCCTTCAGTGCTTTTGCCTTCTCCTCTCTTAATTCGTTGCATGTTTGCTGGCTTGAATTGATTTTGGACTCCCCGTGATTGACCTTGTCCTCCAGATCTTTCTTTACCTCTTGCAATCTCTTAACACGTACATCGAGATCGTTCTTTTCTTTATCGCGAACATCTAAAGTCAGGCGATTATGTACGTGTTCCTCGTCAATGGCAAGGAGCTTTTCTTGGGTCTCCTCGAGACGTCGGTGGGCTTGGTCCAACTGGCTTTGCAGGGACGAAATCTCATTCGCATCTGCCACACTCTTGGTTTCCAACACCGTCAGCTCTGTTCTAGCCTTCATCAACTCTTTTTTGGCATCCTCCTTCTCGCGGTTACTTCTGTCCAGCATTTTTCTGGCGTCGTCCGACTTCCTCTGTAGTGTGTTGGCATTGTGCTGGATGTCGATCACTTTCTCGTGAGCGTTCTTAGCGTCAGCTTCTGCTCTTGGTAGGCGGCCCTCCAGGAGTTGCAGCTGTTCCCGCAACTGTTCCTCCCGACTCTCGCTCTTCTTTAGCAGCGTCTCCAAGTCGTGAACTCTTTCGTCAGGTGTACTGCGGATCCTTTCTTCTCTGAAACTTTGTGGGGGTGCTGAATGAACGACGGATACGTTTGCCACAGCCGTCTGCATACTGTTACCCATCTCCTGAATCTGAATTTGAAGCTCCTTTACGCGATTACGGTTGATTTCATTAGCACTCCTATGGGCCTCCAACTCTTTTCTTAAGGAAGTTACAGTCTCCTCCAGAGTGCTGATCTTTCGTTTGGCTGCGTTCAGCTGCGAATCCTTGTCTTTCACATCTGCATCCAACCGACTTATAATGCGATCTTTCTCTTTAAGCTTGTTACGACATTGATCCAGTTCTGGTTTGATTTTCCTCAGTTTGTTCTCCAAGTCATCGACCTGACTTTGCAAATCATTTCTTTGCTTACTTAGAGTCTTGTTGCTTGCTTCGGCGTTGTTTAACTTGTAAGACAGCGAATCAACATCTTGCTGAAGGAACTCTTTTGCATCAATCTCTTCTCGCAGTTCTTTTTGCAAGTCGTCAATCTGGCGTTTCTGCACCTTGGTACGAGAATCCAAGTCTTTGTTTTCAGCTTCAAGCGTTTCATTTTTGGCCAATGCTGCTCTCAATTCTGGTCTCAGATTTTCTAGTTCTTCTTCCAATTCTTTGTATCTTTGGCTCAATGATTCCACGCTAGCTTCGTGCTTCTTCACTGTTTTGCCAAGGGTAGTGTTGACTTTGACCTGTTCCGAGAAATCTAGATGTTTGTTGTTGAAACTTTCTTTGCTCTGGGTGAGTTTAGAGTTGGAATCACTGAGATATTCCTTCAGCCTGTCGCGTTCAAGAGTTAGAGTTTCGACCTTTTTCTGAAGCTTCTCGACTTCCGGGGTCAGGTCATGTAGTCGTTCTCGCAGGTCAGTATTGGCATCCATAAGTTCATCTTCCTCTTTCTCCATGGCATCGATTTTATTCTTCATACTAGCTGCCTTTCTCTCCCAATCTTCATTTTCCTTATTGGCCCTGTTCAGATCTCTCTGCAGAGAAGCAATCTTGTCTGCATCGTCTTTGATTTCGCTTTGGAGGTGGTCTTCAACTTTTTGCAATCTGTTGTTTTCATTTTCCAGTTCGTAGATCCTCTGACGTAAAGGAGCTAGATCGCTTTCGAAGTCTTGTGGCTGGCTATACGAATAGGACACTTCAACTGGTTTGAAGACTTCCTCGTTACCAGCCCGCTTTGGTTCCATGTGCTGGAGCTTTTCGAGAACACCAGCCAGTTCTACCTCAGCATTGTCCCTCTCTTTCGTTGCCTTTACTAACTGAGCTTCAAGCTTGCTGATTTCATTCTCTTTGTCGCCAATTTTTATTTTCAAATGCTTTATGTCGTCATCTCTATACTCGCAATCGGCTCGGGCACTTGAAAGATCCGTCTGGCTTGTATCGTACTGCGTTTTAAGTTCTGAAAATCGGATGTAGAACTCATCAATTTTGTTGTTCTTCTGTGCTAACTCATTCTTGTATTGTTCCACTTCTTCCTGGGCTTGAGCATGCTTCTTCTTTATATTATCGGCCACCTTACGGTGTTTGATGCTTTGGCTAGACCAGTCTTGGACTTGATTCTCAAACACTGTTTTATCCTTGGAAATACCGTCCAGGTCATCTTCCAATCGCAACAGCTTTTGTCGGAGTTCAGCGTGCTCCTTCTGCAGATAGTTCTTTTCTTCTTCGGATTCTCTTAACTTACTCTCCAGCTCAGAAACTTTTTTGGACACATCGTAGAGATCTTGTTGTACGGACTCTTTCTCCTTTTCACTGATTTTGTAATCGCTATCCAGATCGCCATATTTCGTCTGATATTCCAACGTATTCTCGTGCAGCTTCTCCATGTCCTTGTTCAACTGATCTAGCCTAATTTCAAGCTTGGCAATTTGGCCTTCTCGATCTTCGATATCTTGTTCCAGCTGCGCAATTTTAATCTTCAGTTCTTGTATGATTTTGTCTTTCCTGGTCATTTCCTTCTTGTCATGCTCGATTGTTCTCTCCGCCTTGGCCAGCTTGCTTTTCAGGTCATTGTACTCGTTCTTGAGCCGTGCATAGTTCCCTTTTTCATTCTCAAGCTGAGCTGCCATCTTGTTCTTCTCCCGATTCTCGTCTTCATACTTGTTCTCCCACTTGTTGATATCCTTAGTGGCCGCATCGAGTTTCGCCTTTAAATCGAAGTTCTCTTTTTCCAATCCCTTGTATCTTTCTCCCAGCTCTGCTAGCTTCGTCCTCAGCATCTCATTCTCATTTTTAAGCCCATCATCTCCAAATGAAAAGTCAAGGACTGGAGCCGATTGAAGGCTAGGTGCACTTTCCACTACAGTGATATTGTAACTCTTTTCCTCTGGTTCGGCCAGGCGCCTATTCAGCTCGTTTTCCAGGTCTCTTATCTTTGATTGGAAAACGTGAACATCGCTTTCCAATTGGCTGGTTTTGTCTCGAAGCGATTTTTCTGTGTTTTGCAAAGAGAAGACATGCTCCTTTTCCTTGTCACGGGCTTCCTCGGCAACTCTGGTCTCGCGTTCGGCCCTGGCTAGCTTTTCGATAAATTCGTTCTTCTCCTGGCGAAGCTTCTCGATGGTCTGCTCATCTTCATCGTGCTGGTCTTCAGCCTGATCAATTTCTTTGGAAAGTTGGTTACTTCTCTTCTGAACGACCTCCAGGTTAGCTTCAGACTTGTTGAGCTTCTGTTTGAGCTCTGGTATGATCTTGTTCTGAAGTTCAGCGATGATGACTTCCAACCTGTCAACCTGCTTGCATTTAGAAACAAGCTGTTCCTTGCGCGAGTTGGCCTTCTTCTGACTTTCCACCAAAACCTTCTGCAAGTCGCCGATCTTGCCGCTCTTTTCGCGAACGTCTTTCCGAGACTTCTCATTTTGAGCGTTAAGGTCATCGTTCTGTCGAACCAGACCGTCTTTTTCTTTATGGAACATTTCCACTGATATTTCCATGGACCGATTGATCTTGACATTCTCTTTCCTGACGTGCTGGTACTTGATCTCTAAATCGTCCATACAAGTCTTTAGCCCTTGATGTTCATTTAGCAGCCTTTCGTATTCTTCTACCCATGTTTGATTGGCCTCCGTTATCAGGGCGATGCCCGAATCTTCATCCTTAATAACCGTTTCGGTCCGAGGGTCCGAGGGCAAGCTCCTTCCAGCACTTCGACGCCGAGAAGACATGATGCCAAGCTCACTTCCTCTGTTTTAGGCGTTGAAGAGTTGGTGATTTAGCTTCCTTGACTTTGATCTGTAACCACAAACAGGAAATTGTATTGAATACGAACTTTTATCGCTGTAGTGTTTATATGAATTTGCTCTCTGGGGCCGATATTTAGTGTCCGTTGTCCGTATTAGAGAGGGTCTGTATTGTAGAGGTTTTATTTATAGGCAATATATGGGCATTTTCCCGGACCTGGAACCCCGGAACTGTCCGTACTAGAGAGGTGTCCGTATTAGAGAGGTGTCCGTATTAGAGAGGTGTCCGTATTAGAGAGGTGTCCGTATTAGAGAGGTGTCCGTATTAGAGAGGTGTCCGTATTAGAGAGGTGTCCGTATTAGAGAGGTGTCCGTATTAGAGAGGTGTCCGTATTAGAGAGGTGTCCGTATTAGAGAGGTGTCCGTATTAGAGAGGTGTCCGTATTATAGAGGTGTCCGTATTAGAGAGGTGTCCGTATTAGAGAGGTGTCCGTATTAGAGAGGTGTCCGTATTAGAGAGGTGTCCGTATTAGAGAGGTGTCCGTATTAGAGAGGTGTCCGTATTAGAGAGGTGTCCGTATTAGAGAGGTGTCCGTATTAGAGAGGTGTCCGTATTAGAGAGGTGTCCGTATTAGAGAGGTGTCCGTATTAGAGAGGTGTCCGTATTAGAGAGGTGTCCGTATTAGAGAGGTGTCCGTATTAGAGAGGTGTGTCCGTATTAGAGAGGTGTCCGTATTAGAGAGGTGTCCGTATTAGAGAGGTGTCCGTATTAGAGAGGTGTCCGTATTAGAGAGGTGTCCGTATTAGAGAGGTGTCCGTATTAGAGAGGTGTCCGTATTAGAGAGGTGTCCGTATTAGAGAGGTGTCCGTATTAGAGAGGTGTCCGTATTAGAGAGGTGTCCGTATTAGAGAGGTGTCCGTATTAGAGAGGTGTCCGTATTAGAGAGGTGTCCGTATTAGAGAGGTGTCCGTATTAGAGAGGTGTCCGTATTAGAGAGGTGTCCGTATTAGAGAGGTGTCCGTATTAGAGAGGTGTCCGTATTAGAGAGGTGTCCGTATTAGAGAGGTGTCCGTATTAGAGAGGTGTCCGTATTAGAGAGGTGTCCGTATTAGAGAGGTGTCCGTATTAGAGAGGTGTCCGTATTAGAGAGGTGTCCGTATTAGAGAGGTGTCCGTATTAGAGAGGTGTCCGTATTAGAGAGGTGTCCGTATTAGAGAGGTGTCCGTATTAGAGAGGTGTCCGTATTAGAGAGGTGTCCGTATTAGAGAGGTGTCCGTATTAGAGAGGTGTCCGTATTAGAGAGGTGTCCGTATTAGAGAGGTGTCCGTATTAGAGAGGTGTCCGTATTAGAGAGGTGTCCGTATTAGAGAGGTGTCCGTATTAGAGAGGTGTCCGTATTAGAGAGGTGTCCGTATTAGAGAGGTGTCCGTATTAGAGAGGTGTCCGTATTAGAGAGGTGTCCGTATTAGAGAGGTCCGTATTAGAGAGGTGTCCGTATTAGAGAGGTGTCCGTATTAGAGAGGTGTCCGTATTAGAGAGGTGTCCGTATTAGAGAGGTGTCCGTATTAGAGAGGTGTCCGTATTAGAGAGGTCGTATTATAGAGGTGTCCGTATTAGAGAGGTGTCCGTATTAGAGAGGTGTCCGTATTAGAGAGGTGTCCGTATTAGAGAGGTGTCCGTATTAGAGAGGTGTCCGTATTAGAAAGGTGTCCGTATTAGAGAGGTGTCCGTATTAGAGAGGTGTCCGTATTAGAGAGGTGTCCGTATTAGAGAGGTGTCCGTATTAGAGAGGTGTCCGTATTAGAGAGGTGTCCGTATTAGAGAGGTGTCCGTATTAGAGAGGTGTCCGTATTAGAGAGGTGTCCGTATTAGAGAGGTGTCCGTATTAGAGAGGTGTCCGTACTAGAGAGGTGTCCGTATTAGAGAGGTGTCCGTATTAGAGAGGTGTCCGTACTAGAGAGGTGTCCGTATTAGAGAGGTGTCCGTATTAGAGAGGTGTCCGTACTAGAGAGGTGTCCGTATTAGAGAGGTGTCCGTATTAGAGAGGTGTCCGTATTATAGAGGTGTCCGTATTAGAGAGGTGTCCGTATTAGAGAGGTGTCCGTATTAGAGAGGTGTCCGTACTAGAGAGGTGTCCGTATTAGAGAGGTGTCCGTATTAGACTGGTTAATTATCTTTTGGCTTTCCCTCTATGCCTGGAAATATTTAGTTAATATAAATTAAATGGACCCAAATCGTTATTTAAATTAAAAAAAGTTTGTGTTCTCATTATCAAACTCGCCTTCCTTGAAAACCTGTTCTCGACGCTGCCTTTGTATTAATTACATCGTCAGATTGCCGAAGATTTTCGAAGATTGCCGAATACTGCCGACTAAGATCCGAAGATGTTTACTAACAAGTGTCGGCTCATTGAACATAAAAGCGAGGCAAACGTTGACAAACGTGACCCCATCGGTATATACTGGCATGATAAAATACCAAAACTTACATTTGCGTACAGATATGGGAGAAATATTTTTGTAATTAACAATGTAGTATTTAGGAATAAAAAAACGTTTTTCGCGATTCCTTAGAATTATTGAAACACGAGTGCTTCATATTCTCCCAAACGTTCACAAGCTATTCTCATTACTCTTTGGAAACAATGAAATTTCATTTAGTTACTCGATATACTTTTTTGTTGTTTACATAGACTACATAGGTTAAAGGGATTTAGTTTTAATTACTAAGGTAAATATAAAGAATCCGACTACCTGATTGGTTGAAAAATTCGGCATCTGACGCTATATTCACCGCGCTAGACGGTGAATATAAGATTTCAAGGCATGGCTGCTAAGCTAAGGCACATTTCTTGTGCTGGCAAGTAAAGATGGCGACTCGTTTATGTGAATATAGGTGGATATTTACCTCGACTTTGTCTCGGTAAATATTCACCAAGACCCATGTACGTGAGTTTTATATCATCCTCTCTTGCCTTCGGACAGTATTCGGAAATTCTTCGGAAATCTTCGGAAATCTTCGTTATTAGTTTGTTTACTGCTCCATGCATTTCTTACTATTCTAAGTTAGTTAGTGATCAATTCTTTATTCCTGTGACGTTCATGTCTGTCTTTTTACTGACATTTTGGTGAGAAATTAGATTTTAATCACAAGCAGAAAATATCTAAATTTAATTCAAAAAGAATAGTTCTTATGGGCCGAGGAAAGATATGAAAGATATGATATAACCGTTGTTCTGGGCACTTGTTGTATTCAGCAACGAATGTCTTGTTGTTTGTGTGGCGACCATTTTGAATTTTTAATAAGCGGTCGGCTGTGCGAGGTCTGGAACCGAGAAATCTTCGGAAAGCGTTCGTAAGCTCTTGTGAACGCTTTCCGAAGATTTCTCGGTCCCTGACCTCGTACAACAGACCGCTCATTACGAATTCAAAATGGTTGCCACGCAAACAACAATACATTCATTGAGTGATATATAACATTATTGATCCTAATTTGATCTGAGAGCTCCCTGTGCATTTTCCGAGTTAAATCTGGTGTCTACGACATTATTGGAAAATTCTTTGTTTTCATCTGACGTCATCAAATTCTAAAATCTAAACTGTTAATCCTACAAAGCTATCCTTTTTATATCTTCTAGACATGGAAATCATTAATCTCTATGCAAAGTTTCGTATCGAACCAGTGATTCCTTTTGGAAATAAAGCTATTTGAGATTTGTGATTTTCCGCCGGATGAACGTGTTTCTGAACTGTCACAAAAAACCGATATTTTTATATCATTTTTAAATTTTCAGACGTAATAATAATTTAGAAGTGATGTCTAAACAGATTTAAAATGAAAGCTAATGATATTGATATCTACTTCTTGTGCAATTTTATGGCGGCCATATTTGTGTTCCTCTGAAGGACACTAACATGGCGGCGGCATACTAAATACTGTAATTTTCTGAAAATTAGTTTGACAATAACTCGGTTATGAAAAACGCTACGAAGCTATAATTTGGACAAAACGTTTCTTTCTGCCAGTTCTTTTACCTGTTAATTTTGTGATGTTGTTCATGCAAGCAAACAGTTTTTGTAATGTTGATGAAAACCACCAATTCTGTGTGATTCATCAAATTCAATTGAAGAGGGGATCTTCACGAATATTAAAATACCACTGATACACTTTTGAGCTGAGGTTGAGTCAGGACTAAACGTTCTTATTTTGTGCGCGATTTGAGTCTGAGAACGTTCTTGAAATGTTCTTAAGTTGTATGTTAATTCTATAAATTTTATAATTGCTATACATGCATACAGTAAAAACCCGCAAGTAAGAACCTAGTTTTTAAGAACCTGTTAGGCTAAAATTTGCCAGTTAGACCCCCTCTATACAAGAACCTCTTTAGCCTAAAATTTGAAACAGGTTCTTATTTTCTAAAATCTATATTAAAAAATGTGTACACTGCGTCAATTATAGTCATTTTTACATAAATACTTGGTATGCAGATTTTATATAAGGAATAGGCTGAATACCACTAAATTCTATTAGCTACAATGTAATTTTTTTCTTCAGAAAATAAGAACCTATTTAAGAACCTAAATAGCCTAAATTTGTGCTAATTACCATTTATGTAAGAACCTGTTTAGGCTAACTTGGGAAAATGCAGGTCCTTACTTGCGGGTTTTTACTGTAATTTGTTATTATAAATGGAAAAGAAGTGCACATTTCGATACGGCAGAACAACATTGTTCGTGTTACCACATATTGTTATGAGTATTCGACCATGTTGTATTCAGTTGGACTATGCCACTGCTCAGACCAAACTGTTACATTCTGTAATATTTTATATTTTACACACTGCTCATTGTATAAGCGGGTTGAGTAAAGTGCTCTTTACTAAATTTCAGGCCAAGGTATGTTTTTAGCATGCTCTTTTAAGTCTGTTTGAGCCTAGCTCAAAGTTCTTCTAAAAATGGTTCTTATAAAAATTCCGTTATCAAGCCTGCTTCTTAATAAGGGAATAGTCCAGTTTCGAGTTAATCAAAACCGATGAATAAAAAGACTAAAGACAAATCTGTACAGGGTTAGACTCGATCTGAAGTAAATACACTCTTTTTGTTTTATAAGAATATATACTTTCATGCCCAGGCTGAATATTCTTATTTTTCTGCCGATTTTAGGCTGAAAATATTCTTAATACATTCTTAGATTACAAAGCATGGATAGTATATGTGTATTTCAGTAAAATATCACTATATGCCCATTACTTTCATCATTTGTCTACACTTAGTTCATACATGTATTAGTGATACATGTACATTCATTCAGTAATCTTTTTGCTAACTCGTTTCGTTTTGTGAACTCGATTTGATGTAAGAAAAAGTAACATATTTGCCATACTTTTCATTTATACAATAAAGTTCATTTCAAAACATGTTATTTTATTTATTTTTTATTTTATATCAACATGCGAAAAAAAGTTCTTAACTAAATCTCAGCCTCGGTTATATTTTTAGCATATTCTTAAAATTTCGCCAATTTCAGCCTCAATATTCTTATTATATACAAGATTCTTATCAAACAAAAAGAGTGTATTCACAAATACCGGTGAAAACATGAACTATTCATAACTCTGTGCTCTGTTTTGTTTTACGCTTCAGCACTTTCCATTTGTGAATATTTTACTTCAGATCGAGTCTAACCCTGTTCAGATGTGTTTGTAGTCTTTTTATTCAGCGCTCTTGGTTAACTCGAAACCATGGGACTATTGAGAAATTTTTCAGCGTTTCAAGCGCTCTCTCTCTCTAGCCTGCGTAGCTGGCGGTCTTGTTGGCGCGCGAAGTAAATTTTTAGCGGCGAAGCCGCGAGAGTCTGGGGCGGGGAGGTCGCGCGCTCGCTCGGTCGCCTCGCGCGTTTTCCAACTCGCGCTTCATTTTACTCCAGAGCCTGTTATGCAGGCTACTCTCTCTCAAGTGGCTTGATCGCTTTTGTTTTAGCCTGCGTGCAGCTGATATCCAATTCCGTCCTGCGGAAATCCGACAGGAAACAAGCTCTGATGATTTTCGAATTCTCCAAACGTATATTGCTATGCCAATCACTGAGCCGATGAATCTGTCGCTTTGCAGTTGCAAAGTACTTTGAAATGTGTCCCCAAAGCGTCCTTTTTGGTGGGTTATCATAAAAAGTTCATCCAGTTAAAGTTTCCATAATTAAAGCAGTCACCCTCTTTAATGATCATTAGTTTCGGAGTGAAAGAGCAAGCGTTATTTAGAATAGCGCGCGCAATAGAATAGTAGAAAAAAAAATGTCGTGAAAAAAAAAGCCAGCTAGGATTTTCGGAAAAAACAACTGCAGTTTGTAAATTCGGTAAGAAGATTTCGCTCCCTACAAATTTCTTCCACTTAAATATTCAGCTAATTTAAAGAATCCGAATAGATCAAACTGTGTTGGTTTACAAAAAATGATCCCTTTAACGATATGGAAAAACAGCCCGAAATTAATAGCGAACATGTATGAAAGTTCGTTGTAATTTTAAATCTCCAAGAAATGAAATCGTTTACTACTTTTCTCCACTGAAAAGCTCACATAAAGAATACTACCTCAAGGGACTTGTTTACAGACTTTACAGTTGAATAAGAACTTCATTACGAACACGACAAGTAAATTATTACCATAACAATATACATATCTTCACGCAATATTTGATTTGTTTTTCTTTAACAACTTTAACATAAGTTCTGTGTTTAGTCAGAAAAGAGAGAATCTACAGTGTATCTCAAAATGGCGAGAGCTATGCATAGAATAAAAAGTAGAATACCAGACTGATTTTTCTACGTTCTCAGGGCATAAAACAGCGAATAAATATATGTGTTTCTTCAGCAAACAGTATTCCAACAAGGAAGGCATCTTGGTCTCAATAATTCGCGTGTCTTTTTGACAAATCGAATTAGCGCGGCATAAATGTCATCGAATGAGATCGCAAAATTGACCCGCCATCAAATAGCAAGATTCTTATGTGATTACACATTGAGTATCACGGAATTTGGAGGCAAGTGCTAACAATAGATTCCCTCTTTTCAATCGAAAACTTGCATAATCTCAGTTACAATGCGCTATTTTGTAATTTACCTCCGCCCCCCTGAAACCCTTCGTGACACAGTTACGAGTCAAAACTGTTTTCGTATTAAACGCGAGGGATGCAAAGCAGGTGTAATTTTATTAGTCGTTTAAATTCCTTGAAAACTCGTCAATATATTCAGTAATTTCAAAACAAAATACTTTCGAGAGCTTTTGATAAATGGTGTGACAGATTTATTGTTGTTCCAAAATGAATGGCTTTCGCAATTCACATTGCGAATTTTCTAGTGCGATAAGCAACTTGATTGTCCTGAGATCTGTCGTCATTGGCGCAGAATTCTTTAAATAATTGAATCTTCTTGTTAGCAGAACGATTACTTTGGATAAATATTTGAGGATTTGATTCGCGAAAAGTGATTTAAGTAAACACTGCGGTTTTTAAACTAGTGTCTACACTTGTGTCGAAACCATTCAGTAAATATTGCACCTCAGAACAGTTTATGTTCTCTTGACGAAAGCCAAGAATCAAATAAAACAAATTAAAATGCAAACAAACTTGAAGTGTGTGAAGTCAAAACACTGCTGATAGGTTAACAGAGAGAAAATTCGTGATTAACATCACGCTAGTAATAAAGCGACAAAGCCGTGAAATACAGCAGCATCCTTTAACTTATCAGTTTCACCCTAAACCTAATTGTTGCGGTGAGATATATAAAGTCCTCAGTCTCGTTTTGTGATTGGTAAACGAATTATCACTTAAAAATTACTTTTTGCTAGCGCATCGAGATTTTCACAGCGCATTGAAACTATATTTTTCGATATACTAAGTACATTTAATTATATCTCGCGAGCAGTGTCAGATGAACACTTTCCCTGGACACCGCAAATAAATATTTCCTTCTTTCCAAACCATGCAATTGCAATAAATGACAGCTGCATTCCACTTCTACCGAAAAATATCGTGAAACACAATCCCGTGACTTATAATCCCGTACGAAACCACCGCCCCATTTCCCCAGGTCCTCAGTTGCTGAAAATGTTCAATCGTAAACGTATATATAGAACGTCAAAACTTACCCAAAAGACACACGATCCTTAGCTTTCAGTGCAGAAGGTAGGGTCAGTTTCCTGGATGAATTCTGGCCGTCAGAACGTCTCGCAACCTCGAGCTGCTTTGCAGACTTGCAAGCACGATCGAAGACAAGCTCCAACCTCGCGAACTTGACAAAGAGCGCGATTTGAATATTTTTGCGTTGTTCCGCGTCGCTACGTATGGACAAAGCAAAGCTCGTAAACACAAAAGGGTTCTAGAAAGATTGCGTTTAAAGCCCAATCAAAGTCCTCAACGTCGAATAGACGAACAAGGCTGAAAGGAAATTAAATATCTCAAGAATTTGTCCTCCCTAAGGCTTTTTGTATCAATAGCGTGAATGGACGGCGTATGTGAAGACGTTGCTCTGTATTACGATCGTTTACGAACAATGGTCAACATCATAAAGAAGTATACAAAAGTCCTCTTAGTAGCTAAGCAAGCTTCATCGCCATAAATAGCCGAACATGCACAACACGCGAAGGAAGCTACAAGCCAGCCATGTCGAGCAAACATTTACACTTGGTCTATTTCTAAGTATGTCTTTTTAATACTTTTGACCTGCTGTTATGCAAATCTGGAAATAAATAACTTACTGGAGTGATTCGTGCTTTGATTATTCATTCTAAGATTCCACAATCGTAAAGCAAAACATTTATTGTCGAGTCAAAACACTTGAAGCTAACCGACTGACTGCCACTCAATTAACTAATTTTAGCTGAATAAGCGCCGTTACCAAGCACAAACTTGTGGTATGGAAATCACGGAATTTCAAACAACCTGGCTTTTAAAAAATCGTAAAAAACGCCTGACAAAAATGTTGCTTAAAATAATCTCATTTGGAGTCTTTAGACGCTTTACCGGTTTGTTAACAAAAGGATTCCACGCCTTTTGTGTGTATTTCAAAATCAGTCCGATCTGTTCAATTGTTCATCGGCATGCTCTGTTCTGAGAGCTGAGCATGATTAATTGTTCTTTAGGAAAGCAATGAAATTAAGCTGTAGGAATGCAGATTTCCATGCAAGAAGCTTTGGTAAGGTTTGGTTCAAGTTTGCAATGCGGACAAATTTATATTAAACAATGGTTTGTTTTATAAGTTTTCTTTCATTTCTTTTAATTGTTTTATTCAACTTTTGAAGATTCTGACACGTTGCAGACCATTTTCTTTCAATTAACATTAGCTAGCGTTGTGATGAAACCAGTAATTTTAAAGAAATTAACTCTGTTAGCCGAGCTTGCAAAAATGTCACTAATTTACCCCATCAAGATACCAGACGCGCAAAGTCGACCTTAATGTACATGAAAATGTTCCGGACTCCTAGATGCGAGAGGTCAAGCAAAGACAGACACCCACTGCTAGATCATATGCATATTTTAAGCGCGATCACATCGTTCCTAATTCTTCGATAATTACAAAGTATTATGACACCGAAAAAGATTGATAATGAGGGATTTTTGTTTAGCAGATACTTTTGTGTTTGAGGCTTAGGCTGAGAAAGGAATCGCGAGCAAAATAGTGATTAACGAATGTTTCTGTTGTTCTTGTAAAATATGCGATTTGGATAGGTTGCGCATGAGTGGGAATGAAAAGGATTCCCGCTGCGTTTTATGTTCCCGCAGACTGCGGTCTTGAAATCGCCCAGAGAGCTTTCCTATTAATTTTTTTTGCTCCGTTGTTTTTTATTGTAGGGCTTGCATTGTTGCACAATAAAGGAGTTGACCATTTTCAAAACAAATATATTTTCAACACTCAGGAAATTGAACTGAACGTTTCGGCAAGCATTTGCATCTTCACGCTGACAACTCTCGTTACTTTTTTGAGTGGTTTGGCCAGCGAAATAAAGTGGAAATATTTTAGAATTCCTCAGCATAGATAGCACTAAAAAGGATTAATTACTGGTCTACATTCTTCGCGAAAGTATTTAAAACACAACAAGGGTTCTTGTCGATTATGCCGTCAATACTACCTCTTCGAATAAACAACATTCCTAAGTACCCAAGCTGTTAGAAGTTGGAATGCAGCGAGTCGCTCTCTAGTCAAAACAAAATGCATGTTGAATCAACAGCTGTCACGAAATGTAAAGTCAGTGCATTATGGTGTCTGAATATTTTTTTCGTATCTTCAATTAAGATTGATCTCATTCTCAAACAATTTATTTTAGTAATAATAATAGATTAATACACATTTACATAGCGCCATGCTCCACTTGGCCATTTTCGTCATATAACGCGCGCTCTGATTGGTCGAGCAGCAGTTTTACATCAGCTATATGAATAATGACGTATTATTGCATTTTGTTAGCTTTATTTTACAAAAGAAATAGAAAATGGCCGCTGTTTGTTTACATAGCCTGATGCAAACACTTGAGAAAGTTTGGAAGAATTTGAAAGTATGGGCCCGGCCGCACTAGGCTGACAAAATTTGTTTGGCGCTACCAAAATATGCTGCAAATTCTGTCTCCGCCAAATTTTCATTTTGACATGTAAGGCTATGTAAACAAGAAACTTATGTAAACCCCTGGTTTACATAAAAACTTTCGAATTCTCCTAAACTGGTCTCTCCTGTTTGCATCAGGCTATGTAAATACGCACGCCATTTTCTATTGGTTGTTTTCATCAACATTACAAAAACTGATTGCTTGCATGAACAACATCACAAAATTAACAGGTAAAAGAACCGGCAGAAAGAAACGTTTTGTCCAAATTATAGCTTCGTAGCGTTTTTCATAACCGAGTTATTGCCAAACTAATTTTTAGAAAATTACAGTATTTAGTATATCGCCGCCATGTTTGTGTCCTTCAGAGGGGCACAAATATGGCCGCCATAAAATTGCACAAGAAGTAGAGTAGATTCTACCGTCAATATCATTAGCGTTCATTTCAAATCTGTTTAGACATCACTTCTAAATTATTATCACGTCTGAAATTTAAAAATTATATTAAAAAATACGGCTCAAATCTATATTCAAAGCGTTTCCTTTTACAAACCGTTTTAATCACGCTTTTAATCTCCTAAGAGTCTCATACAAAGTTCACCAACAAACAGATTTCATGTTTAATTCACATTTATTTTATGTGATCAGTAAAACATTTCTGCTAACCATATCAATAATTAAGAAAACGATCGCCAAACAAAATATTCCCGATTTGAAATACATTCTCCTAACCAGTACTATGATAAATGTATGGACACCCGTAAGGAGAATTTGTATGTTGATTATGAAGCTTGAAGCGGTAACAGTCATTATAACTGATACTCAACAAAATATGCAGCTTCTGATTGGTTAATGACGAGTGCATAAATAGGTTATAGAGTGCAATACGGAATTGTGATAAACGATACTGGACAAGTAGAGACGTTTATGTCGCTTAATGACATTGAATAAGCTTTCAAGTTAATGCTTAAATATTTTGTGAAATACAGTACTGTGATTCTTTCAAAAATTTCACGCTTGGTTTGTCTGCGCGTTCAAATAAAACATGTCAGCACTTTGGAAACCAGTGAAACGTTTTGTGTGACGGCCGCAGCAAAATTTTGTTGAGAATATTATAAACAAAACAAAAAGGCTCGTGCAATTTTGAGAACTTTCAAGACAAGAATTGCACTCGCGTTCGTACGATTTCCTATACTTATTCGTGACCAATGGCACACAATTATTTACAGACAACAACAGGGCCCAGAATAGACATCGAAACATGTCAATTAATCATTGTATTAAGTACCATTAAAAAACATGTCAATTATAAGGTCCATTTTCACTGTCAAGGGAATTTTTGTTTCAAACAGCCTTATGCACGTTTACTTCAGAGTAGCTAAATCTACCCCCAAGTCTCGCTATCGAAGTGAAAACTTGTAAATTTTATCAGGAATGAATCCCACGTATAAACAGTATGCACGTGCCAGAGGTTGCGCAGAATTTCGTGTGAACGAGGCTGTGGTGAATTTTGAGCAAGTGACGTGATCATGCATAAAGCCTATTTTAATAAATATAAACCATGCATGATACATTGTTTAAGCATAGTTAATAGAGGGAATTCGAAATGGTTATGAAGCCCGGCAAACTTCAAAGGAGCAAACAAAGAGCTAACTGAAATTTATGCCAGTTGGAAGGTCCACGACCGTGCACAATCTTTTGTTCTGCGATGGTTGAATGGCGTAACCGAAACGTTTCTATTGGTTAGTTGCTTGAACACGCGTAAACACCTATTGTATTTTGTTAGGTTTTGTGCACGGTCAAGGCCAAAACAGCCGACGGTGAGTTTGAAAGGAATCAGGGATCAGTGTATTTCATAAATAACTTATGAAAGTAAAATTTTTTATGCTTTTGAAACGCAAATCTTTCCAAGACACATTCCGAATAAATTGATCAAACATAGAGCGTTTTCACATGACGTTACAACACCGTATTGGCCGGTTCCCAAACAATGAAATTTCTTTCCATTGTGAAATGAGTTCTTAATTCTCTTATTCATAAACTTGCTATTGTTTGGGAACACCAGTATATCGTAAGTTTCGAAAGTAACAACCCTCCGAAAGTATCGACCCTTCCAAAAGTATCGACCTTCCGAAAGCACTAGTAACAATGAATTTCACGGTTGTTTAAACGTTTTCACGAGCCTATAGTGGGCCACAACTGCCGGAGCTAATTCCCTGGATGGAATGCTAGTCCATCGTCTATTACCCCCTTCCCCCACCTCTCCCCTCTTACTCCTTCAGCATTTTGGTAGAGTGAGGCACAATGACCCCGGCCAGCGCTCGAAACGGGACCGCTGGATCCGGATTCAGCCAAAGCGCTAACCATTTAGCCCACCGCGTCTCCCTGTAAGGGTTTTGAAAAACAACCAAAAATTCCGATGAGTTCCTCCCTCCCCCTCCAAAAACACACACCCACCCACGAGGCTCTTGATCTTGTCAAATCAAACTTTATTAATTCCCGATTTAAAGTACCATGTCAGTTATCTTTGTGCGTATTTGATAAGTCTTGTTAGTAACTCAATTATCATGCACAGTTAGGCTTAGTTATCTCCCTCAGACTGAACCGCAGTAAATAAATTCTTATCTTTATGGGGTATGGAGAGATTTATTGAAAACTTATCTATCTGAGGGCACAGGCGACCCAAGCTCAACGCGGGGCAGGTGAGAGCGACGCAGCGGTATACATTATAGTTACCGCACATAATTAAAATAAATAAAACTACTGACTTACTGGCTTGTTTCTGGGCCGTAGTTACTGCTTTTTCTGTGCTCTTTGCTCCGTCACAGGTATCTGCAATGTACTATCCGTTAAGAAATGTTCAAGAAAGGGCTTCTGTAAGGGTTTCTTGTTGATGAAGGTTTATGAATCCACAAGAGTTTTCTCGCGCACGTAACGCTATCGAGACTGTCACATTTAATGTGGTTATATGTGTGGGTAAATTTCGACGAATCAGGCATACTTTTTAATTGCTTTGTTTACTTGGATCCGATGTTTTACGAAGCGAAGCGAAAATAGAACAGGATCTAAGGTCAGTTCTCACGACCTCTTACTGAATCAATGTACACATCAACCCATTCTAAGGCTCTCATTGGTTTATATGAAATTAACAACTGCTCAGTTCGTGATTAGGCGACATGAAATAGTGAATAGGGTTTTGAGAAACATGTCGCGAAAAAGATTTATGAGTAATAAATTAAAATGTAGCCTACAGACAAGCAGGAATAGACGGGGTTGTTTCGATGTAGTGAGTGACTTGAACCCCGTAGTGGTGGGGAGTGATCCATCATCCCCCGCGTCCAACAATTTTCTCATTGAGAGACTGGACACGAGTCAGCCTTGACTCCGCCTATTCGCTCTGGCTGCCAGAAACCAAGAGAGGATGACCTAAGAGAAGCACTCCCCCATACATGGATCTCTTCCAATGATAATTTTTTGAAAACTATTTTTACTTTCAGTCCATAGCTGAGCTATTTTAAGAGCGCTACGATTGGTCAATTCGAGTAATGTGATGTCGGAGCCTCGATCAGAAGGAAATAAAAATAACCTTCACAAAATGGCGCGAAACTATTATTAAAATATAAACTGAAAACTTCGCGCGCTCTGATTGGTTAAAAACCATGTTTTATCAGAGTATAAAACATAGAAAAGCGTGTTTTATCGTTTCGCGTGCGTAAATCTATATTTTAAAGCACATAAAGAAGCCAAAACCATTTATTATACTGTCATAAAACACTCCGGGAATTTGAGAACACGAGAGAAATTTAGAAAACACGAGCCGCAGGCGAGTGTTTTCTAAATTTCTCGAGTGTTCTCAAATTCCCGTCGTGTTTTATGACAGTATAATACATGGTTTTGGCTTCTTTATTTGTTAAATACATTTCAAAAAATTAGGGCACAGGGAATCCTTCTATTTGATTATCCTCTCTTGCAGAAACTTTAATCGCGCGCTTTCTGATTCATCGCCGCTTGTACATGTTCGGTCCACAAAACCGGTTCTGATCGGCCAAACCAGTCAGAAACTATCTTTTAACCACAAACGTTTCTGTTACGCAGCGAAAAATAGGAGGTTGTTATTACAGTTAATTGGTCATTTATTGGTCAGCTTTATTATCCAACTTCAGTCAGTAGAGTACAAATAACGCGCGAAACGAGTAGAAATATCTCGCGATATTGCACAGTTAGTTATTTAGTTGCTATGGAAACAGTAAACGCGCGCGTCAAATTCTTCGTTTTATGACGGTCTAAAAGCAGTTGGGTAATAAATCTCTTAAGCCCTGGTCAAACGGCGCATGATAGTCGATGATAGTTTAACTCGCCTAACTATCATCAACTATCATGAACTATCATGCGCCGCATGGTCAAATGGGAAAAACTCTCATCGACTCTCATGAAAAAGTTGAGTCGTTTCAAATTTGATGAGAGCACATGAGAGTCGATGAGAGTCGATGATAATTAACAATTAGATTATTCGCTCTCAATTTCTATGATGTGATAGTTGATGAGGCCGTAGGCCGAATCAACTATCACATCATAGAAATTGAGAGCGAATAATCCGTAATTGTTTTAGTAAAAATCATAACAATTGTCTAGTATTAACTCTAAATCATCCACCGAAACTTCGTAGAAACGAAAAGAAACGGCAAATTTGTAGACGACCTCCAGTCACTGCACACTAATGGCTGATAGTGTGCAGTAGCTCAGCCAATCAGATTGTCTCATTTGCATTAGTGTATAGTAGATTTTTACTAATGCATGATAGTCGGTGGTCAAACGGGAGCGCGAGTTTCAATTATCATCGACTCTCGTGCGCTGTTTGACCAGGGCTTAACAGTAGACAGTTAAGTGTGTAGTTTCGCTGTACATTTTTACTCGTTGTTTGTGTTTTTCAAAACACATCACAACTCGAAAAAATACACTTAACCAGGAGCCCATTAGCCGGAGCGAGCAACTCCGACACTACGCCTATGTCACAGCGTTTTTACAGACCGGTTTATTTTTAGATTCCTTTTTCCCGGGAAAATGTGTTTCTGGTCCCATGTGTAATATGAAATGAAATAAAAGAAAATACCTAATTGCGGCCTTTGTTACGCGGTAACGCCAATTAATGATTACAAAGGAAAAACATTTGATTGTCTGGCGGGAATACGAATTCGCGGGAAAAACGAATCTAAAAATAACCTGGTCTGTAAAAACACTGTGACACGAATCCAGTCAAGTTGCTCGCTCCTAGTGATGGGCTCCTGGTCACTTAACACACTTAACTGTCTAATAAGATATATATTTGGCCAAATTATTTAAAATTTTGGCTTGTTCTTGTTCTTGGAAACACTTTCTCTCTTTAAATTCATAAAATTGTACTCTCCCCCCCACACACACACATATGTTATGTGATTTGATTGACCACCCCTACATGCTTTGGAACTGCAAAGTGGCTGCATTAAAATTCGCTCAGGTTAATTTCTAGAAAAGCAAGAACGTCCAAAACAATTTTCTTGTCATTTTGTCTTCTGGCATGAGCCTGGGCATGAGGCATAATCAACCTCGTTCCCAGGGTCTCTCTTCTTCCCGCCCCCTGGCAACCTCGTTCCCAGGGTCTCTCTAAATAATATAATCAACGAAACAGTCGGTAAAACGCAGGGGAATAATTTTTCATCCCACAATATTTTGTCGGATATCTATGACATGTATGGCATGCCATGGCATCTATTGGAAAAGGTGAAATACTATTTGTTAATAACAGATTCATCGTTCGGCTTAAATGCTATTGTTTAGTGTTATGTTTCTTTCCTGTGTAAACACCTGCTTTCTGTTGGGGGGGGGGGGGGCGGGGGAAAAGAGAGGGCGCCTGGAAGCGGGATTCACCGGAGAAACAGGACAAAATGTCGCAATATTGCGTAATATTTTGCAATAGAAAAATCACAAAGAAGCGGAACCCGGGAGTACAAGGTACGGGAAGCGATAAGTTCTGACTTCCCCTCCCCTCCCCCTCCTCTCCCCCTTCCCCCCTCCCCCTTCTTGTTTTTGCGTGCCTCACGTGAAATATGGACCGCAATTACAGTGAAGAGCGCCTTACTGTTGTCAAAAATTAATCAAAAACTTTTCTGAGTGGCAACGGTAGGGCTCTCTTCACTGTGAGCCTGCGGCTAATAAGGATGAGAATCGTCAAGGCTCTCACGAAAGTCAGCCCATGGCCAAATTAAAAAAAAAAAACATGACTCTCAACAAAAATTTGAACAGGTTCGACGAGAGTCCCCGAGAGTGAGAACTCTCAACAACTCCAGGAGCATATCACCCCGAAGCCTCTATCTGTTATTATTAATGACAACAGCGTAGTTACACCTTCGGCTATTTTTAGAATCGTTCTCCCGCGAAAAGATTTCCGTGTACGTCCGCGGACAATAGTGATAATTCGTAGGCACGACATTCCACCTTTCTAGTTCTTATTCCATGTCCCTTTCGTCTATTCCTGGTTTTATTTTCAATCTGAAACATGAATGACAACCTCGTCCTCGCGCTCGCAACGGGTGATTTTCGCGGCAAAAGTAATTCTAAAAATAGCTCAAGGTGTAACTACGCCGTGTCATAGGCCCAATAAGGGAGATGGAGGCTCCAGGGTGATATGCTTCTGACAACTCTCATCCTCGTTTGGCCCGAGCTTTTCGAACAAAAATCAGGTCACCCTGACACCCTATTAAATTGGAAAACGATAACTCAGAATTGTGTGAACAGATCGTTTTTATTTTGTTCTGTACATGGGAAGCTTAAACGGGTAGTTCAGTTTTAACAGACCATATATTTTTCGTTTAGCTGGGCGTTTAGGTACTTCAATTTAGCAGTAATGCAATTTAAGGAACCCTACCTAATATAAGGATCACAATACCAAACTAAGCTTACACATGGGAGTGTCCCCCGGATTTCAATCCACCTTCAATGTTGAGTCATGAATCGTGAATCGTGAGTCATGCTGCAAAAATGCCACTGTAAAGTAGCTGTATTCAAATTCGCACAGGTTATTTCTAGAACTAATCAATAATGTCCTTGTCATTTGGTCTTCGACTGATCTGATGACATGAGACTGACATAATCAAAAATCGATAAAATGCAAGGAAGGTACTTTTTATCCGATAATTTGTCGGGTATCCATTTATACTATGGCATTTGTTGGAAAAGCGAACCACCACCTGTAGAGCTCAGTTTATTTAGCTTTATTGATTTAACAGAGAACTAAGATCAAGCGGCCACCCGGGCAACCAAAATGCCGCTTGCTTATGACGTATAAAATTAGCACCACGCAATTCTGCCTGCTGGTTTATAATTTATTTCAACTGTAATTTATTCACCCAAATGTGTTCCGACACTATAACAAAAAGCTCAGTTACAATATGATCAACCAGTAGGTATTCGTTTGAGAGGCAGTGCTTGAATTATACAAGGTCACCCCACGAGCTGAGGTAATTTAAACAAAACACTTAGACTGTTGTTTTTCTGTATCATTTAGGGCCTTTTAAAGGAATATTTGTGTAAACACAATTTGATCTGTTCCGATTCTAGCTTACGTGAGATAAATGTTTTTTGAACGAAATTTTAGAACGAAATTTTATCATCAGTTTTTGTACCCAAAACGACATCTTTATCTCTCCGAAACAACAGACATTAATTTTCCCATCTTTCGATAGTTCAAGAAGACATTTCATTAAAGAAAGTTCCAGTTTTTTTGTCACATTTTAATTCGCTGGGCGATCCCTCCGAGCAGATATTCCATCACGAAACGATCCGTAGGGTGCCCTTGACTATACTACGATTTTAAAAATCGAACAGTTTATATTTTTTGTATTGTTTATTGCAGAATTACAGTGAATTTCTTCTTTTCGTTAATTTGGATTGAAGACGCAAAGGTATGGATTTCCTCATTTTCACATCTGAACACACAATGTTAACATATCCCAAAGGATATATAGCTAATCTATTTTAGGGAATTTATGGAGGCACTGTTCGCAGAATAATACTGAAGTTTTCTTGAAAGACTAAATACTTCACAAATTACCACATCTCTCTTTTCTCGAGAGTCTTCTTACAACGGCTGAATTTACTGGCCGTTGCTAATTGTAGGGAGGTGGCCGTTGCAGGGAGGTTCCACTGATAAGAGTAGAGTGTATGGATCGGCGCAAGGTCAGGACGAAAAATCCTGGCCGTTGTAGAGAGGTGGCCATCGGGGAGGTTTCAATAAGAGTATTAAAGTGTATCGATTGGCTCACGGTTCAAATGTAAAATACTGGCCTGCATTGTAGAGAGATGGCCGTTAGTCGAGTTTTGACTGCAAAGGGAGAAAGGGAGCATAAGCATAGATGTTTTTGAGCCACGGACGGCAATTAAGGAAGTCGAATGTTCTCTTCTTTGGCGCGTATTATTGGCACCAAGGAGATCAATATACGTAGAAAATTAACTGTGAGGAAAATTGTCATTTGGCTGTCTTTTCTATAGAAATAACCTGAGCGAATTTTAATACAGCCACTTTTAATACAGTAACATTTTTCAGCAAAGCACTGCGCATTGTAGTGTAGTATATTTTTTAAAAATGGTTTGTGCTACAAGGATAGCAAACGTTGTAAAAAAACAGCAACTCTTTCCTATTTGAGCGACGTGGCTATTCAAAAATAATTCTACCAACGAAATCGCGCGGAATATCGCTTGGTACTTCGCCGACGAGGCCGTAGACGGAATCAGCTAATATTTAATTAACAATTATTTAATTCGCCCTTGTTGGATATGAGATGATTATAGCCAACGAGCGCGTAGCGCGAGTTGGCTATTTATCATCTCATATCCAACAAGGGCGAATGGAATAATTATTTTATTAAATACTTCACTAACTTTTGGTTAAACTTCGGTAATTATAAATCGACTGAGTGATTTTCAGTTCCATCTAAATGAAGCATGATTTGTATGAAAACGGCGGCGAAACGTCGACTATGGTGTTCAGTTAGCAAGTTGAATGAAAAGAGAGCAAGACAAAGTTTTCTTCGGATTAATCAATTAATCTTCGCTCAATCTCTCCTAAAGTATCGTCGGTATTTTCTGAAAAATTGTGAAAATGGTTTAGCGTAAACTGGTGAAAGATCCGAAATAACTGTGGAGCTGAACATTCTATTCATTTTACAAGTTGAACGGCCGGGAGAGCTGGTTGCGGACAAATCGTGCGCGACTACAGAATTAATTGTCAATGAAACGCACTGAGCTTAAAATCAAGTTCGCTGAAATAAAGAACTTCAAAAGATTTTCAGTTTTTTGGACGAATTGTGTCGGTTTTCGGATCTTTCCGTAAATTGTTTCAGGCTGCCTTTAGTGCTCGTTCAGTCTGCATTTGCTGTACATTTACAGGCATTTTCCATTAAATGTTTCGTTCCAAACGTCGTGCATTATTTAATCCCTTTTGTTTTAGAAGGGCCAAAGTTTTTTACTTAATGATTTCAGCCATCTTTTTCAAATTTCTGTCTCGACGAACAAACCGCCCTGAGCAAAATTGTCGAGATATTGTGTTATTTACCATATAAGGTGAACTGTCTGTAATGAGCTGATCCATCAAATATTTTTCTCGCGCGCGATTGGTCCAAACACATCACGTGACACAGTCAAAACTGGGAAATATCCGATGATATTTCCCAAGTGATATTCCCTAGTTTTCAAAATGTGCGTTTTTACGTTCGCAAGTTCAGTTTTCGTCTCAAATAAATTGCTAAGTTGAATAGAACTGATTGTTTTGAACAGACCAAAAACATTTTTGAATGCCAACATAATTATTTTGATGTTTAACAGCCAACCTCGTTCCCAGGGTCTCTCATCTTCCCGCCCGCTCCAGGGGGCGGGAAGATGAGAGACCCTGGGAACGAGGTTGTTTAACAGCTTGGCCAACTCTCCCTAACAGAGAGGCCTTGTGAAAAAATATTTGAATTGAAGGACAATAAACACAATAACCGCCATTTGGCTTCGAAAATATGCACGGCTTGGACATTATCTGTTCCTCGAAGCTCACAGTTTTCCTCGTGCTTCGCTCTCGGAAAACTGTTCGCTTCTCGGAACAGAGAACAAATATAAAGAGGTTATTCAACGAGTAAAAATGCCCAGCCTTATTACACAACTTTCCGCTGAATAAATTGTTTATTATACGACATAATTCTTTCCTAAAACATAGGCTTGCAACAGTGTTTTCAGTAGCGCGCGGTCAGGGGGACTAAGACCCTTGTAATACGGTCTCATATTTGCACTCGTTTTGGTGCGTATTCGCACTCAAAAATGCTATGTCGTATAATAATCACCAATATTCTCGAGCCTGAGGCGAATAATTGTTTTAGCATAATTTTCAGAGCTGAATATCAAGAACTACAAAATGACGAGCCCGGGCTAAAAAGAGAACTTAGGCGGATGCGCAGTGATTGTGTTTTCAATGAAAAACAAGATGGCGGTTTATATTACAGCCCGGGCTGAAATTCGTCATGTAATTGTAGCAAAATTCCAGCCCGGGCTGAAATTCTTCAGGTAATCGTCCCCAGGATTCCCCGTGCTCAATATATATATATTTTTTTAATCTATTAATAGTTTCACGCTATGCTATGAAAGTTATTTTCATTTCCTTTTGATCGAGGAGCCGACATCACGTTACTCGAACTGACCAATCTCGTGGCGCTCTTAAAATAGCTCAGCTATGGCCGGACTGATTCGATCAAGCAAATAAAAAAATATCTGTAATATACACTTTAAAAATATATCATTGGAGTCGACCCATGTATGGGTGAATGCTTCTCTTAGATCATCCCCTCTTGCTGTAGAGGCTGACTAGGGTACGCCCATCCCCGTTCCCAGAGCTCCTCGTTTTTTTCTTTGCGCCGGAAACGAGTAGCCCTGGTCGCAAGGAAAAAATCGAATTTTTTCATTGGCTGATAAAAAATGAATGCGCAACACGAATTAATGAATGGATGTCCGGAATTTTCGGACATCCGGTAACGGCTGAGACCAGAGCCTCCGTTTCGCCAACCACGTGACCAAAGAAACAGAGGATCTGGGAACGAGAATGGGGTACGCCAAAACAAATATCAACAAATGTAACTCCTCTCTTAATCTTTTATTACATGACCATACCTATTGACACTTAAAATACAAAACTAGAAACTTTTAATTTATGTGTTATGGCCTCCCTATTTACTTACAGAATTTTGCCAAAGATAATTTTTTTTTCCTATGAAAAAATCTCAAAATTCATTTTACAGGAGAATCTCAAATCTAGTGAAATTGTTTTTTGATCTCTCCTTTTAAACTCGTTTAACCTTGCAATATTTGCAGATGTTAAACTAGTTTAACTTCGTAATATGTGCAAAATAACACCCTATTCCAAAATGGCTATGAAGCTAGACATTTTGACAATTAAAAGCTCTTACATTTTGTTCTGTAGAGTGACCTATTTATAACTGTCTGCCCCGAGTTTTATTTGGCCAGCTTTTCACAAGAGGTTAACAGTAAAACGTAAACGAGCATAATTCCAAAATACATATTATCTTGGGAAGGTTATGGCAAATGGTAACTTGTTCTAACTACCCCTGTTCTCATATTTATCCCAAAGTACGTATAACTTGTCATCCAAAACAACGTTGGCCGTAACTCAGTCACGCCCAAGAGTGCCAAATATAAGCTACACTAAAACGTTAGAATCACATTAAAGCGGTTTTCAATTGTGCGTCGAAAGCAATCAGGAATTACATTGGTTTGCTTTACTTCGCTCCGTGATTGGCGAAGAAAACGCGCGCGCCACCTACTCAACCAATTATGCAAAACAAAACCAATCGCGACTTGGTCGCACGCGTTTTTCCGCGCTTGGCGCCGGTTACGTGTATTTGCTTCGAGTTCTCATTTGATTCGTTCTGTTGTTTATGTTTGTTGATTGGCCATTGTTTTGGTTTTACGACAATAAAACCGCTCTAATGGATACAAGGTTTGACTCTGGCAGTGAAAGAGTTAAACCTCATTTAATAGTACTAAGTAATCTCTAAAACTGTTGACAAAAATCTAAGGCAGTCATTTATAAACACGGTCTATAAAACACCTTGTACAGCATAGAGTTTCATCCAAAGACTTACAAGTTAGAACCATATTAATAGACTCGAGGTTTGACTCTTGGAGTGAACGTGTTTGTTCGCAATCCTTTAATTGGTTTAAACACCGTTGTAAGATCTTATTTATAAACCTTAAAGTACGATCACTTTGAATTTCGAAGACCATTTACAAAATATCCTGATATTTGAGGCACTTTGTTTAGTATTAGAAAAATAAATAGTCTCCATTAAGCTCAAAAAATAAAAGTTTCGTTAGGTTAGGTTCTACCTGAGTCGAGAAAACGGAAGTTGAAAACTGGAAAATTTAGAGACATTTGACTGGGGGTATGGCGTATACCCCCAGTCATACAAACGTCTCTAAATCTTCCAGTTTTCAACTTCCGTTTTCTCGACTCAGGTAGAACCTAACCTAACGAAACTTCGCACGATTACCAAACAAGAGGTGTTCTTTCAGGTGCTGGTATTGATTTTCCGCTCAGTTTAATATGAATTTGCGGCGGCCATTTTGGAGAAAGGTCTCTTTCTAGTGGAGTTAAAATGATAGGCATTTCTTTTCCATAGACTTCAATAAACCACGTTTATCTACACTGAATTATGATTTTGCGTTCCATCCCAAGCAGCATATTATTCATAGTTCCTTGCCACTTTACCCTAATTACTTTAAATTGGAGCAAATATAGCTCCTGACCTTCATAAATTATGGCGTTCTATTTTTTTTCTGAACTTATCTCTGTAAAAACACTTACCTTTTACTTTATTGTCAAGTTGGAGTCGATAAGGTAAATTATTACACGACAACGACAGCTAGAGGGCCAATAACTAAAATCAGCCAATCAGAATGCTTCATTTGTCCGCCATCTATGATTAACACAGCTGACATTTCGAGTGTAAGCTCTTAGTCAAAGTCCTTTGATTTGCTCCGAGTAAGGACTAACATTCAAACTTTTAACTCAGTTTTAATCCTGAAGAATGGCGTTTTCCCGAGCCTATTGGGGCGGTGTATAATAGACCTTTCTCCAAAATGGCCGCCGCAAATTCATATTAAGCTGAGCGGAATATCAATACCAGCACCCGAAAGACCACCTCTTGTTTGGTAATCATACGAAGTTTCGTTAGGTTAGGTTCTACCCGAGTCGAGAAAACGGAAGTTAAACACTGGAAAATTTAGAGACGTTTGAACGTCTCTAAAGTTCCGTTTTCTCGACTCAGATAGAACCTAACCTAACGAAACTTCGTATGATTACCAAACAAGAGGTGGTCTTTCAGGTGCTGGTATTGATTTTCCGCTTAGCTTAATTTTAATCATTTTGAATTTGCGGCGGCCATTTTGGAGAAAGCTCTATTGTGGTTTCCGTAGCATACAGCGACTAGGAGTATTGCTACTTCTCCAAGATTGGATGCTAGTTTGTTGCAGATTTTTCAGTAATCTTAAAGTGTGTCTAATTTACCGTATAAACTCCAAGTTGCTAATAACCTCAGTGTTGTCACTTTTTCGCTGACACAGCACAACAGTTTCTTTAGAAACTATTCCCTGATCGATTTTATCTCTGTAAAATCTGCGGCGAAGGCCCTGACAATTTTATATCCTAAACACCTCGCAATCCAATTCCAAAATGGCTACTCGTGCCTCGTATTACATCCCAGTGTTCCCTTTCATAGTGTTATTCAACATTGTTTACAGCTCTGATGTTTTGCTGGTACCCTTCTGTCGACTGCTGCTTGTTGAGCCGCTACTGCTTCCACTTCGTGAAAATCCGACGCGCTGTTCTTTTAACTCGGCTGGCACATTTCTTGTCCGTGTGCTAGTTTCCCTTGTCCTCCCTGATGTGGACCCGTCTCTCCCTTCCCCACCCCCCGTGGAGAAGTGGGTGTCGACCGTTTGGTATCTGGTGGAGGACGACTGCTGCAATGGCTTCCTATCAACGTGCAGCTGCACCGGCTCAAATTGTAATGTCTCCTCCGCCTCTACTTTCACGCGGATGGGGCTCGCTGGACCACGCGATTCAACCTGTGAAATGACAGTTTTATTGTTTCCTTGGCTTTCAGTTGTTGTCTCGAGGCCGTTTCTCGGGGATTGCACCGGAATTCTAACAAAGTCGGGGAAGAGTTTGAGCCCGACACGGAGCTTGTCTGTAATTGAGTGATTTTGGTCAAGACAGTGTTGCTGGTTGTTGTTGTGGTTTGGCGTCTAGTGTCTGCAACATTTAACGTTGTAGGTTTGCTGGATGTTTTTGTGGGGTCTAGGAAGACGTTTACCTGCTTGGGACTGCTGCTACTCGATTCCAGGTGCGTTATCCTAACAGGGCCGCTGGGTGGTGCATTATTAGTCATGTCACCGTTATTACTTACAACAGTGATGGACGGCTCATCAGCTCCTCCACTGACACTCCTCTGGATTCTAGTAATCTTGGTCGTGACAGTGCTGGTGCTCTGCTCACTGCTGTCCGTGCTGTCCTGACTACGTGCTTCGAATGGACTTCTGATTTTCACCATTCTTTTGGGGCTCATTTCGTAATTGGAAATCTCTACAGACTTTGTGGGCTTCTCCTTGACATCGACCATAAATTCCGTGTGACCGAACGTGGACGAAGACGACTCCGTCTGGGTGGATTCCTGGGGTACGACCATCTCTCTGGTGACCGTAACTCCTTTCGGAGGCATGATGTAGGACGTCGTGTAGTGTGCCTCCACCTCCCTCTCTGGCCTCAGCAGACCCTTGAGCCGGAATATCTCCTGGTTCAATTCCTCGATTTCTTTGATGTAGCCATTGCACTCGAGGATCTTTGTCTCAAGCTCGCGTCGCAACGAAGTAAAATCGATTTCAAAAGTCGATTTTACATTCTTTATCTGGATATCCTTGTCTCTCTTCTCGTCGTCCAAGAATCCTTCCAGTTTTAAGACGCGGCTGTTTCGGTGGTTAAGCTCGATGTCTATTTCGGCCAATTTTTGATTCAAGATCTGGATCTCACTGATGTAACCGTCGCATTCGACCTGCTTGTTGGAGAGCTCTCTCTTAAGCCTTTCTAGATCTTGCTCGTTGGTGTTGTTGAGAATACGCAACCTTTCGATCAACGTCTCTTTTTCGATAATTTCCGTTTTGTACACTTCTATTCTGGTCTCGATCTCAGTTATCTTTATCAGCAAGACGTTCGTTTCGCTCTCTGTCAGGCTCCTGTCGGCTCGCGCCTCGTCCATCCGTTTTACGAGCACATCGAACTTGCTTCGAATCGTGGAATTTTGCGCCTCGAGATCGTACTTCTCTTGGTTGAGCTTCTCGATCTCCCGGATGTAACCATCGCACTCCACTTCTCTGGTATCCAGGTCGCGTCTCAGTTTATCAATCTCGCCATCGTTGTTTGAAACTAGAACGCGGAGCTTTTCGATAACCGTTTCTTTCTCGATGATTTCTGTCCTGTACTCCTCGATGCGAGTTTGAATCTCGATGATCTGTTCGTACATGACGCTGGCTTCACTCTCGCCCTTATTCTTCAGCTCATCCGCTTGGGCGACTACAACTTCTTTGTCTTTTCGAATGTCCGTTATGTGAATCTCCAGCTTGTTGATTGTATTACGAAGTGAATTGATTTCCACGAGTTGCTCAGACGTGTTGTGTTTGAGTCTGTCGATGTCCTGCAAGTATCTGTCGCACTCGTTTTTCTTGGAAGAGAAATCTCTCTTGAGCCGGTCGACCTCCTGCTCGTACGATGTGGTTTGGAATCGCAACTTCTCTATGATGGTTTCCTTTTCGATGATTTCTTTCTTGTAGCTTTCCACTCTCGTCTGAATTTCAATGATCTGTTCACTCATAAACTTGGCATCTGTCTCCCCTTTAGATGCGGAATCAACGAGTTGTCTCTCAATGCCTTCTCTACCGATCTTCTCTTTCTGCACGTCTCCTTCCAGAAAGATGACCTTTTCCCGAAGCGACATTATTTCCACAGTCAGTTCAGATTTCTCCTTGGTGATCTGCTCTATTTTCTCCAGAGAAATCTTGAACTCTCCATCCTTGGAGAGAAGGTCTCTTCTAGTGACTTCCATTTCATACTTTAGATGTTCGATTTCATCTTCCTTTACGCTGATTTCCCTCTTGGTGTTGTCAACCTTGGTCTGCAATTCTGTCACGAATTTAGCGTAACCCGTTGATTCTTGATCACCACGGTTCCTCGTGTCCACTAACTGTGCTTGAAAGTGAGCTTTTTCTGCCCGTTCAGTTTCAATATGGACGGTCAACTTGGTAATCTTGCTTCTCAGTGCCAGAAGTTCCACTTCCATACCCGACTTTTCTTTGGTGGTGTCCTCTAAGTCTTTGATGTGATCCTCGCAGTCGTTCTCTTTCGTCTCCAACTCAGTCTTGGTGATGTGAAGCTGATGCTCTGTTTGGGAAACTCGCTCTCGGAGTTCTCGGATGATGGTTTCCTTTTCAATGATCTCTCGTTTACAAACCTCCACTTGATTGATGGCGTCTTTGATTTGCTTCTTGAGATCATTGCTCTGATTGGTTCCTTTGCTCACGATCTCGTTAATGTTCAGCTTCAACTCGCTCTTGTCCTTTTCATGCTCCTCTAAAATAATCTCGAAGTTTCTTATTTGTCCGCGGAGTGTGTTGATTTCGATTTCCATGTCTGCTTTTTGCTGGTTGCTTCCCTCAAGATCTTTGATATAGTCATCGCATTCCAGCTGCTTGTTCTGGAAATCTCGACGAATCTTATGGATGTCGTCTTCTAGATCAGCGTATTTATTCTGCATCTCCTTGACCATGCGCTCTTTGTCAACGATTTCCTTGCGGTAGGTTTCAATCTCGACTCGTAGTTCGTTGACACGACCTGCAAAATCTCTTGACTGGTTGTCACCCACGTTTTTATAATCGGCGAGCTGGGCCTTGAGGTTCTCCTGTATCTTTCTATCCTCTTCAACCTGAATCTGTAATTTCTTTACCTTAGTTCTGAGGGAAATGACCTCGTTCTCTAGACCAGATCTGCCCTGTTGTGACAACTTGCTCGAGTCTTTGACAGATTCAAGTTGGATTTCAAGTTCCGCCAGGTGGTCGAGTAGCTCCTTATTTCGTTCCTGGATGTGTTCGTAGTCCGTCTCCACCTTGGAGATCCTAGTTTGGTATTCAACGACTTCTCTTTTGAGTATGGTAACTCTTTCTTCAAACACTCGGTTTGAACCTTGTAGCCCATCGTTTTTCTCTCTTTCGGTCTCTAACTCATGTTCCAGTGTAGACACCTTCTTCAACGCAGCCAGAAGTTCCAGCTGCAACTCTGCTTCTCGTTCTTGAAGCTTCTTGAAATCAGCTTCCATGGTGGAAAATATCTGTTCAGAGGACACTTCGGTGACCTTTTCTTTCTGGCTCTCCAGCACAATGTCGTGAAGCTTTCTTTGCATGTTTTCAACTTCTTTCACTAACATGTCTCTTTCTTGACCCCATTCCGTTTCCTCCTCCTGCAGGTCTTCAAAGCGGCGTCTGAGAGCTTGTAGTTCTAACGTTACCTTCTTGTTTTCTGCCGTTAAGATCTGTATCTCTTGAGTTCTCTCAGATACGGTCTTCTGTAGTTCAAGCACCTTGTCTTGAAGCTTCCGTCTTTCTTTCTTCACCTCCTCAAGGGAATTGTCCAATCCGCTAACTTTGTCACGCAAGGCGTTGTTTTCTCTTTTGAGCGTGTCACGTTCGATCTTGATGGTTTCATAATCAGCGCTTAGATCAAAGAGAAAAAGTCAGGTGCAGATGCTTCGACAGTTGAAACGCTTTGGACGGCGATGGTCTCTTCACGCGAAACTTTAAGCTTGTCGTACAGCTTCTGCAGAGACGCAAGCTCCATTTTGAGTCTCTCGTTTTCGTCTTTGAGTATCCGCACAGTGCCTTCTAGTTCAGTGTACTGAATGTGAAGCTTTTGAAGCTCAAACTTCGTGTCTCGTTGTTCCATGATGGTTTTGTCTAGTTCCGTTCGGACGCGATCGAGTTCCTCCTTTAACTCTGCCCTGTCGCCTTCTAAATAATCGTTCTCCTCCTGTAGTCTCTCAATAATCGCCTTCTTCTCAACCAGCTCGTGAATTTGCTCTTCATAGTACTTCTGCTGCTCTATCAGCTTCTTCTGCAGATGGTTAATGTCCTCTCTGAGAGTATCATTCCTAGCTCTGATCTGATCAAGCGATCCCTTAAGCTGGGCGTTTTCTTTCATCTGGTTCTGAAGTTCCTCTTCCAGGGATATGATCTTACTCTGCGACGTTTGCACAGTTCGTTGAAGCTCTATCTTGGCGTTGTTGGCAGACTTGTAAGCGGATTCCCAGTCAGCCATCTTCTTGAGGGCCTCCAGAAGATCCTTCTGTTGTGCGCTTAGTTGATCTTGACTTGCTTGCAGCATTGTCTCGGTCTGAGCAGTCTTTTGTTGACTGGCGAGAAGGTCCTCCTGTAAATCCTTCAGCTTTTCTTCGTAGGACGTCTTGTACGCTTCTAAACGGAACACTTTGTTCTTAGAAGATTGTAGCTCTTGTTCTAAACTGACCATCTTCTTGCGCAACGTTTTGTAATCTCCCTCGTCCACTACATCTCTTCCGTGAAGCTCCGAAAGGCTGTCCTCGAGGTCAGTTATTCTCTTCACTTTCAAGGAAAGCTCGTGCTCTAACGACTGGATAATTCGACTGCAATCTCCATGCTCCAACTCAAGTTTAGATATCCTTCTTTTCCCGTCAAGGTATCTTCTCTCTGCGTCTTCCTTCTCGTTCAGAACTCGCTGGTACGACTCCTCCAAGTCCTTCAGTCTCTTAAGAGTGGCTGCATCTGTTGGCTTCTTTTCTCGTTTGTCCGATTGTGTTGATTGTATATTTACATACTTCTTGTTGATGATGGTGATATCGCTCTGCAGTCGATCTCGTTCAGCTTGGAGAGCATTGACACGCGCTCTCAACTCAGTGTTTCTCTCTCTTCAAATCTGTTATCTCTTTCTTCAAACGATCCTTCTCTTCTTCCAGCGTTTCATTTCGTGCTTGAAGGTAAGTCAGCTTACGGTTGATTGAAAGGATTTCGTTCTGTAGCCTGTCCACCTCTCTCTTGGCATTAGCAAAGTTGGTCTTATAATCGTTCAAGGAGGTTAAAAGAGTGGTCTTTTCTTGTTTGAGTTTATTTTTCTCGTTATCGGAAAGTTCAAGGCTATGTTGAAGGCCATCAATTTTGGATTCGAGTTCTTGTACTTTCAATGTAAGGGCCGCTACGTCGTGCTGAGCTTTATCGTAGTCTTCTCTGTAAGTAGCTATCTTTCGCTTCAGATTTGTGACTTCTTCCTCCAGATTCTTGTTCGTAGAACGATACCATTCAATCTGTTTGTTCTTCTCTTCTGTGGTCTTGTCGAAATTATCCACAATTGCTCTGAGCTCAGAAACCTCCCGCTGAAGGATCATGTTCTCCTCTCGCTGTTTATCCAACACGCCCCTGACTTTCTCCAGCTCGCCAAGCAAGTTATTCTTCTCCACGTTGAACCGATGAATGTCACCTTCGAGCACACTTATTCTCTTCTGGTCCTTGATTAGTTCACGATTGAGGTCTTCGTTTTCGTGATCAAGAGCTTTCACTTTCATCTCGAGCTCTGTTGTTTGCTTCCGCAGTGAGAAGTTCTCTTTCTCTAGATCGACCTTCTTTCTCTGGGCTCTATCCAGCGTGGTTTTCGTGGTAGCCATCTCCTGTCTGAGAACATAAACCTCTTTCTGAAGGGAGTCTCTCTCTGCTTTGATGTTTTCCGTGGGCTGTGCGTCGGTTTCGTCACCACGAACCATCCACTCCTGTAGTTGTCGTTCAGCGTTGAGCAGCTGGGTTTCATTCTGGGAGACAACATTGCGTGTTCTTCCAGTTGTACTTCCATGGCCATTTTTTCCTTGCTCACGACATCAAGTTCTTTCGTGAGTCGTGAAATGTGCGTGGTCCTCTCCTCGATCTCTTTGGTGACAACCAACAGTTCTCTGACAGCGCGGTCGCGGTCATTCAACAGCTCTGTGATTTCTTCCTTCAGCGATAGCACGTCTTGTTCCAAAACCATGATTCTTTCGCTTTGTATCTCGTTCGTTGACTCTAGTTTGGACAGTTGGGCGTGGTAGCTCTTAACTTGGTCTACCAGATCCCTCTCTTTGTCTTGATACGCTCTGTTTTCACTCTCCGCGTCGGCAAGGCGCCTCTGCAAAACAGCCACGTCCTCTGTGAGTCTTCTAACGTCTCCCTTGCTGGTTTGAAACGTACCCTCCATTAATGTCGTCTTTTCATTGATCAGCTTGTAGCTGTTTTCTACATCTTCCTTGTCTCTCAACATGACATTGTGGTCGTTTTGTAAACCGCGGAGTGCTTTCCTCAGCTCGTCTATCTCATCTTCCAAGGTCTTCTTGGTTTCTCTGAGATCATCAATGAGCTTGTTTTTGTCGTCCATGTCTTGCTCCAAGTAGTCAACTTTACTCTGAAGTTCGTTGATGGTCTTTTGCTGGATCATGTTATGCTCACGACTCTCGTTCAGTAAAGATCTTAACTCGGCAATCTTGTCTTTGTTCGCTTCATCGGTCCTAGTGAGTTGTACTAGCTGCTCCTCTAAAGAACTAATCCTCTTCACTTGGTTATCAAGCTCGCTTTGATGGCGCTCCTTCTCCAACGTCAACTTCCTTACGTCACTATGAAGCTCATTGGTGACTTTATTGAGCTCGATATTTTCCGCCTGTAAGCTGCCGACTTCATCTTTGAGCCTCTCAAAGTCTTCCTCCGTGTTTTTTAGGACACTCTTCAAGGACTCTAGTTGGTCTTCAAGGTATGCTCTGGCCGATTCCAACTGTCGTATAAGGTTGTCTTTCTCGTTTAACCTGTAATAATAATAAACAATTAGACTATGAGCTCGAGATTTCTATGATGTAATAGTTGATGAGGCCGAAGAAGTGTCAAAATTCAAAATTGAAAAAAATCTGAAATTTCATTTTGCAAGATATGGAAAACAAATAGTACCATATGAAAGTACTGCTCATAAGCTTTTATTTGAATGGTCACACACTAGGGTTTCATCCACAGACTTAAAAGTTAGAAACACAATAATTGACTTGATGCTTTCTTCTGGGAGTGAAAGGGTTAAATCGATTTGTTTTCCTCACCTGTCTTGTGCTGTCTCTGCAATCAACTTCAATTCAACCAGCTGCTGTTCCTGCTTCAGATAATCCTCTCGACTCACGCCAGACGACCTCAGAAGTGTACCTTCAAGCTGCTTCTTCAAGGAAGCGATCTCCTTATCGTCGTACTCGGACTTCAACTCCAGCTCTGATATCTTGGTGTTGGCGTTGACAAGCTCTTCTTTCATATCACCTTTCTCTCGGTCGATTCTCTCTCGCGTTTTCTGCAGCTCGTTCACGGTCCTTTGCAGCTGTGTAGACTCGTGCTCTAGCTCAAACACGCGCTTCTGCGACTTCTTAAAATCCGTTTCGATCTTCATGATCTTCGTATTACAGACTTCGACTTCGCTTCTCATGTCAGCTTCGCGACCTTGAGTGGACTTGTACAAGTTTTCAACTTCGAATATTTTATCATCGTACCCTCGGCGATCTTTTTCGCTGATTTCACCTTTTCTGCTCAATGTCGTCACGGAAATCTCTAGCTTAGAAATGCTGATGTTTGCTTGTTGGACTTGGCCTTGTAAATCTCTGATCCTCTCCTGGCTGGAAGTCCGCGTGGTCTCGAGCTCCTTCTTCAGATTTACCAACTCATCTCCGAGATTCTTCTTCGAGTTATTGAGAGTATCTATCAAGTTGGCTTTGTCCTGAATTTCTTTGACGTGGCTGTTGATGAGCCTGTCTTTCTCCACTAAACTGTTTCGTATGCTCATCACTTCCTCCTTCACTTTACGATAATCCTCTCGTACGGTACCACCTTCTGCTTTATAATGATCTCGTTCCTTGGTCACGCTTGTGAGCTGTGTTTCAAGGATGGTGATTGTGTGTTCTCTTGAACTTACATCGCGTAAAATCTCCTGGCGGCCTTGCTTCAGTGTCCTAATCTCCTGCTCCGTATCTTCAAGTCTTGCTTGTAAGTTGGCGATCCTTTTTTGAAGCTCTTCCTTTTCGGTCTTCAGTATGTCGTATGTTGCGTTGTTCTTGTTCAATTGTCGTTTGGTTTTGTCCAATTCATCTTGAAGTTGTCTGACCTTGTTGTTCAGCTCGTCTATTGTCTTATCCTTTCTTCCTATGATGCTGTTCAGGGTTTCGCCAAACTTCTCGTGTTGCACCGACTTGCTTTCGATTTGAATGAAGCGTTCTTGACTGTCGAGAATCTTCTTGTTGGCGGCGTCAAGTTGTTCTCGAAGTTGGGCGATTTGTCGGCGGCAGGTCTCAAGTTGAGTTTCTTGCTTAGAAACTTTGTTCTGGAGATTGTACAACTCTTTTTCAGCCTGATCTTTTTCATCTCTGGCAGTATCGAGGTCTTTCTCCACCTCCTTCAGCTTGCTTTCTGTCGTCAGCAGTTTTTGGTACTCTTTGTTCTTCTCTTCATTGATTCGCTCTATCTCGATATTCAATGTGAGCATCTTTTCTTCAGCGACATCCATGTCATTCTCCAACTTGTCAATCTCTCTTTGTCTGTCGTTCACCTGGGTTTCCAGCGATCTCACTGTGTCGGTAAGGTCGCGTATCTTCTTCTCTAGCTCTGCATTTCTCGCTCGTTCCTCCTCTAAAAGAACTCCAGTGTCCTTTCCGAGTTCCTCAAAACCCATGTATGTCGACTCAAGATCAGAGACTTTCATCTGGACCACTTCAAAATCTGTCTGAAGTAGCTCCTTGCTTTGCGTTGCCGTGTCGTACATGGAGGACAACCGTAAGATCTCCTCCTTAGCTGCATCGAGCTCTTTCTGAAGTCGCTTGTTTTCTTCGTTGACTACATCGTTCTCTGTTCTTAGTCGGTTTATTTCCGAGAGAATGTTGTCCTTGTCTGTTGTCGCGTCCGCTAATTCCCTCCTCAATCGTTCGATCGTGTTGTCCCTGTCCGCAATCTCTTTCTTGTACGCTTCAGCTAGTTTCTTCATATCTGCCAGCTTGTTCTTGAGTGATTCAATTTCCTCTGTATTCCTAGCTTTAGTAGATCGAAGCTCTTGCACTTCAATATCTAAAACAGAATTCTCTCTCTTCGCCTTGCTAAGTTCATCTTCTAGTTTCACGATTTTGTTCGTCAGCACCGCTAGTTGATGTTCTAACTCATTCCTCTGCTGCTCCACGATGTTATAATTAGACTGTAAATTCGACATGTCCTTGTACACAGTTTGAAGCTCTTCATTGATCCGATCTCTCTCCTCCGCAGTGATCTTGTAGTTGGACTCAGAATCTCCCAACCTTTTCTGGAGCTCCATCAGTTCTGAGCGAAGCTCCTCACTCTCGCTTTCCAACAGGTGGATTCGTCTTTCCAGTTTATCTGCTTCCTCGCGGTATTCGTCGACCTTCGTCTCAAGCGAAGACACTCTGGACTTGAGCTCCTCTATCGTCTTGTCTCTTTTCTCAAGATCTCCGTTCAGCCGTTCCATGGCCCGCCGGCTTTCAGACAACTCCTGCTGTAGCACCATCAACTCCTTCTTCATCTGTGCAACCTTGTTCTTCTCCGAATCAAGATCAAATTTGAATCTGTCTCTCGCTTTGGTAACGCTTTCCAGTTGTACCTCTAGCCTCAATATCTTGTTGCGATCTGAGGTCGCCGTGCGCTCTAACTCCGCCCTCTCTTCTTGTACCCGTCGCAGTGAGTCGGTTGTGGTCACCATCTTCGAGTTCAGATTTTCCACAACCTTTCTGAGCTCGTTTCGTTCCTTGATGACAATGTCGTACCTTCCTTGAAGATCAGTCACTGACATCACGGACTCGTCTAACCTGGACTGAAGATGGTCTACTTTACTGAAGAGCTGCCCATCCACTTGGTCAGAGGCTCTCTCCTTCCTTACGTCCAGCTCGGTCTCTAGCTCACCGACCCTCTTCCGTAGCTGTACCTCCACCGACTCCCACTCCTTCACTCGCTCCTGAAGCTTGCCCTGAGATGCCTCAAGGTTGGAGAATTTACCAGTCACCAACACAAGCTCTCGTTCGATGGTCTCCTTCTCTTCTTGTAGAGTCTTCACCGTAACTTCGTACTCTCGAATGGTCTTCTCGTGAAATACGATCGTTTCTTCCAGCGTCATCATTTGCCGTTTTGAACATCTACCGTTGTTTGACATTTGGAAAATTCCGTTCTAATGCTCTCCAGACTATCTTCAAGGGTCGTGTTTTGGTTTTGAAGCGTTTCTAGTCTGTGCGTTTTCAAGATGGATTCCTCTTTGTACTTGTTAGCGTCATTCTGGCTCTGCAGCACATCGCGTTGCAATCGGGATATTGTGTCTCGGGCTTTCTTGAGCTCCTCGCGGAGGTCGTCCAGTTGTTGCTTGAACGACTCCCGCTGTTTCACGACGGTCTGCACCTGCATCTCATACCTACTGATGGTCAAGTTACCTGTCTTCCCAGCCATCTCCGATTGCCTGCGGTAGCGATCACAATCGGCCTGGAGTTGGGTGAAATTCACCTGCAACGTGGACAGCTCGCTCTGAAGCATGTCTCGCTCGTCCGCCGCGTTCTTGCAATCGATTTCCAGCTGAGAGATGGTTTCCTGCAGGAAGGACACCTCCATGTCAGGCGAGGATTCCAGGACTTGCACCTGGGACACCTGGCTAAGCATCTGGTCTCGCATCATCATGAGCTCCTTCTCTATGACAATCTTCTCGGTTCTTATCTTGTCCATGACGCTGTTCTTGGAATTGAGCTCGCGCCGTAGGGACTCTACTTCCCGGTCTCTTTCGCGCAGCCGGCGTTGTGTGGTGGAGATCTCTTCCTGCTGCTTGGTGTACTTGGATTTAAAGTCAAGCAGTTGCTCCTGAAGCTGCTGGTT
The DNA here is from genome assembly GCA_029204205.1 of Desmophyllum pertusum. Classification (NCBI taxonomy): domain Eukaryota; kingdom Metazoa; phylum Cnidaria; class Anthozoa; order Scleractinia; family Caryophylliidae; genus Desmophyllum; species Desmophyllum pertusum. Next base: position 223,828 of record MU827805.1, read on the forward strand.
TTGTCGAGTAAGGTTTTCCACTTTCGTTTTCCATCTCTCTGTCTAAAAAAAATAATTAAAATTTGGATTGTTAACAATGGGTGTCGCCTAATGGTTAGCGAGTTCAGTGGACTCCGGATAGACCTGTCCTGGTCGAACCCTGGCCGGCGTCATTATGTTGTGTTCTTGGGCAAAATACTTAACTCGCACAGTGCATCTCTTCACCCAGGAGTATACATGGGTATTGGAAAATTGGTGGGTTTACCTGCGATGGACTAGCATCCCATCCAGGGGGAGTAGCGATACTCCTAGTTGCTTCATGCTATGGAAACAGTAATTAAAGGGAGTGTTTCACGGTTCGGCGCATGTGCCGGTATATCAACTTTATCCGTCTAATAAAATCCCACTCGATACTACGGTAATCACATATTATAAGTAGTCCACGATGCAAAACGACGAATGACCAAAATTCACAAAATAATTTAACGGATTACATCGAGAATGTCGACATCGAATACCAGAATAAATCCTTCGGGCCAACACTTTATTCTGGTAATTTATTCTTGTATTCAATGTCGACATTCTCGGTGTAATCCATTGAATTTTTTTGTGAATTTTGGCCGTTCGACGTTTTGCATGGACTAATATTTTGGAATTTCTTTATTCTCATCACCTGTCTGCTTGGTAATGTATTGCTTTTGTAAGGAGAAATCAGATGTTGATCACGTTGGGAATTAGGGGCTCGATTTCTGCTGCTGCTTGCCCCCCCCCCCCCCCCCCACCTCTCTCTATGTTCTATTTAATTTGCCTTTGCCTACGCCTTCTCTCTCCTTATTCGAGAATTTTCGTCTATGCATGTATAGACACGCATTTGACCCCCCGTCGTGCATTTTGTCATCATGCTTGAGGATGCACTGGGAATAAGCCTTAACAGTGCTTAGAGCTTTTACTCAACAAACTGACAATATTAGCTATAAAAATAAAAATTGCTATGTCGCAAAATTGCACTATTATGCCAGCAAAATAGTACTATTATGCCGGCATTATGCTCGATGCTCCACCTATAGTATTATGAGGCTAAGTCAACCCCTACTGTTTGATATTAGCCTGTCGAACGCACTCTCTTAATCTGTGATTACTACTAGTCTTTATTATAGGAGGAAATAATAAATTATAACCTATCAAATTTGGTTAGAATCAATTCAAAAGTTACAGGAAAAGATAATTATCAATTTTATCATTAGAATAAATAAACAATGACACAATTACTTTGTTCATGTTTCCAGAATTTAACAACTTAATTTTTACACGAAATACGGAATATTTGCAATAAATCCGTTTCAACGGTGCTACTGTTTAGCTTTCCAGTGTTTCTTTTGTGTTTTCTACAGTTTTAAGCCACTTTTTACAATGTCATTCGATTTTTAGACTATTTTGTTGTCTGGTGGTTTCAATGGTCTGTTTACAAAAACGTTCGCCATCCTTTGTTCTCAATTAACGTTGTGATTGGTCAATTTTCTTCCAAGTGGCCCGGTTCAAGTACTCGCACTCTAAAACAGCGTGAAGAGATTTAGCTCATGCTGTGGTAATAAACTCAAACCATTGTTTTTAGGTTTTATTGAATTTTTGAGAAAGCCTCAATAATTTTAATTTAAAAAGCCACAATAGCCAGTAATTATGTAGAATGTCTGTTGCTATGAACACGCCTTCTTCACACCCCCGTCACGCCCCCTGTCTCTATGGCAACTAAAGCTGATCACGCCACTGGTAGGTCAAAGAAGTTATACAAACTGTGGGCGAACTAAAAACCTTACTTTCCGAAGCGTTTGAAATAAATGGAATGAGCTATTTACGAGCCTAACGAAGTTCCCTAACACCGCTATTCATTTGTTTAAATTTTAATTAAAAGCTCCATTCAAATTTATTATTTCAGCCGGTGCTATGCTTATTGAAATGGTCGGCTGCCTCTCTATTAGATTTGAATACATCTCGAATCTTTCCCACGAGAAAAAATAACTATAAAATAATGTAATAAATTGCCGTCCCACTGTTGCGTGACGTAAGGCCCGCGCCCGTAAAAATTGCATAGCTTCGGAAATATTTATACTTTGATTTACTGCACTGAAATTTCTTGTTTAAAGGTCGAAATCTACGAGAAATAAAATAGACGTAACTAAAAGCTCAAGGGCATATGGTAAATTAATTAAAACAATCTTAGAAGACAGACCCTTTATAGAATGGAATAGGTCGCGGTAACTGGCGATATTTATAGTAACTGTGCGAAGTGGATTTCTACTATTTGATAGCTTTGCCTTAAAAGGCTCTTTTAGTGTAGCGAAAGTTCTAATTTTCTTGCGTCTAAATTTTACAAAATGAAAAGAATTGGTATTGCTTTTGATACGGTCATAACAACGAGCACAGAGTAGTCAAATTTGACTGAACGAAGCATAAGTTGATCTTGCGGTTTATACGGTTCATGAAGTCTTTTCATTTTGACAGCAGGCGCAAAAAAAAATGGAAAGCGGTACTTTTCTTCGTACCCGCTGTCTTCAGGGCTAAGACGGGTAAACAAGATCAAATGATACTTCGTGTGATCAAATTTGAGCTCCTTTGCCCTGTAGAAATGTTTTTTAAGGTCGCCGAATGGATCCATACAGTCTGGCCTTAGTTTAACATTTTTTTCTAACATTTCTAAACATTCCAAACACGATATGATAACCTGTTATTTATTACGTTTGCAAGCCATACCGCAGTGAATAATTGCACGAGTACCTGTATTCAATCGGATGTTATTCCGGCTAATCTTATGTACACTCGGAATAAGAAGGTCTAAGGAAACAAGTCAGGTATTTTGCAAATAGTATTCCTTCATTCCCGTTATATCGTGTGCGCCCGGGGGGGGGGGGGGGGGTACTCCCTATAATGGACTATACGGGGAGGCTCCGCCCGAAAGGGGTCCTTTTTTAGGCTCGAGGTATGTGAAAGGGTAGGGATTTCACGAGTTGAAGTATATGAAAGGTAGGGATTTCACGAGTAAATGATATTATTGTTTGGTTAACATCTCTACTGGTAATGCTTGATGATTTCTGGTGATATATATTGTTCATTAAGTTCATTACAAGGGTATAGAAAAGGGATGCAGTGCTTCTACTGTAGGTACGTGAAAGGGGTACCATTTCATAATTTCTACGGAAGGTATATGAAAGGGGTACCATTTTCTATGGAAGGTATATGAAAGGGGTACCGTTTCTGTGAAAAATGGTATATGAAAGGGTAAGGGGTTGGGCCTCTGGGCGGAGCCTCCCCGTATAAAACTTTTTTGAGTACCCCCCGGGCGTGTGCGCGCATCGGAAACAGGTACCCACTATCACTAATACATATTTAAGAAATAGAACCCTAAATCTTTAAATTTTCTAGTTTCCATTGCTTCTACAGCTATTTCGATTGCTCCCAAAGTTCACGCTCGAAATAAATTTCTGTTTTCATAAGATGGAGTCTTAACGAGCCCAGTGACCCACAACTGCCGGAGCCGTAGCATGAAGCGACTAGGAGTATTGCTATTCCTCCTGGATGGGATGCTGTTAGTGTTACCCTCTAGCATTTTATCAGGTTGCCCAATAAACAATTCTCTGGTATCCATTTATACTCCTGGGTGGAGAGAGGCTCTGTGAGAGTAAAGTGTCTTGCCCAAGAACACAACACAATGTTCCAGACCAAGGCTTGAACCCTCATGTGTCCATAAGGTTATGGTAAACGGCTCTCAACCAATCACAGCGTGCGCATGCATTATCTTGTTGATCTGCTTGTTGATTTCATAAACGATTGATTATTCACATATATACCGTGGAATCTCGATTTCTCGAACCTACAAGAGAAACGAAAATTGGTTCGGTTCGAGAAATCGGGATTCCACTGTAGTATTATTACGGTATGTAGTGTGAAAAAAAGATAGGTACACTTAAGTTAAATCACATTTATTTCTGGTTCTACCACCGTAGCATGCGAACAATCTAGTGCAATCTCTGTTTCCCTTTCGCCTTTCGCGAGTTTTCCGGGTGACTCTGTCAGCAGGGTGTACTGTCTACTGATTTGTGGTCGCTGAGCCGTTCGGTCTGAGGATTGTGCTAGAATTGCAATCAATCATACTTATCATGCATGATCATCAAACAGAGTCAACAGAGGCGAACAAACTAGAAAGAACCCTTGGTAAAACTTGAGTCAGCAGCCGAGTCCAGACATTTAATTACAATTCACAGACAATAGGATATCAACCGAAAAGATGCGGTTTTGCTGTTTGTGACGTGGTAATTAATTTTAGCTACATTTTCTTCCCAGAACAATCTGTTCTCACTTCGTATACATTATGCGCATTTTTCGAGTATTTTTAGCATCATTGTTCAGTCGTAGTGGCGTTTTTGCTGGATAATTCAGTAAAATGTTTTAGAGAAAATACTAGTAAAAATAAAAGATGTTCGAGATTGGGAGTGAAATGGTAAACAAAACCCTCATAGAGTCATATCTTGAGTCAATACAATGTAAGTGTGGTTGTACCTTTTACGTAAGTCTGTGGATGAAACCCTAGTGTGTTACAATTCAAATGAAAGCTATGGAGCAGTACTTTCATGTGGTGCTGTTTGTTTTTGACAATTTTGCAAAATGAAATTCACAATTTTTTCTCGGCCTCGATTTTGAACTTAGCACTCTTGGGAATGAAAGGGTTAAACGCATTTTAGTGACGGAAATAAAAGCATAATGCACATTGAAAAGCCTAGAATGTAGCAACCAAGAGTATACATGTTTTCACTTCGTCTAGAATTTCATCTTTTATCACTTTTTCCTGTTTACATGGCTATGGAAACATTTACACTGTAACTTTACCTCCTCGACTTTTTGTTATGTATCGGCTTCACAGAATATATCTGGAAGACGCCCTGAGAGAGTTCAATAGTTGAAACCTCAGAATGCCAAGTTTACTTAAACCCTAACGGATCTATTTTCATGTCAGGCATTGGTTTTCTTGTACCGAATGCTCGTCTGCTTTTGCACATGTTGTTGTATTAATCAAAGGCTCGTTGTTTATCCCCGTGTACTAATAAAACGAAGTCTGCGATATTTGTACAATACATATGGATGCCAAAAAGTAGCACTGATATATGCTTACAACGTTCAAGAACAATAATATTCAAGAAGAACAACAACATTTCTCTTACAAACTTCAATTATGTGTGATCTATTTTGGAATTAAACATAATGTTTCACGAGGTCATTCGCCAAAGCAGCCCAAAAAGTTGGAGTGTTATTCAGAAAAAAATCTAAACATGCTCTGTAATTAATTAATTCCTACTTTCATTCCTTGCAAATACATTTTCAGAAAGGAAAGTCGCGCTTCTTTTGACACCATAATCTCGATTAATCTTTGGCAGATTAATTTCCTGCAAACGCAACTGTTAGCTATAATAAATTAATAAAGTGTTGCACTTATGTAGGTGGTCCGAGCAAGTGAAACTAATAACTGGTTACTTACGACTGACAAGATAAAGCTAAATTAAGACCTTCTTTGTTGAACAGCGGATAAAATTTCTACCACAAAAATCCACAAACAAAGATTTATTGACCTTGTCAAGTTCTAGTTGATAACAAGTTTAGGTACACACACGCTGATCGCGAAAGAAGTGTAAATATTCCTGAGAAGCGACGCGAACTACATTTGGCGTCTATCTGGTTTTGCTGGTACGCGCTGTAGAAAGCCAGAAGAACAATTCTGGCTTGAATATTTAACCAAATAACCCGCGAAACGACGAACAGGTTCAATGGACATTTTCAATTCGATCTGATCTACAAGTAGCTTGTCAAATCGGTTAACCCTTTCACTCCCAAGAGTGCTAAGTTCAAAACTGAGGAAAAAATCTTGAATTTCATTTTGCAAAATTGTCAAAAACAAACAGTGCCACATGAACTGCTCAATAGCTTTCATTCGAATGGTCACACACTAGGTTAGGGTTTCATCCACAGCCTCAAAAGGTACAACGTAACCACATTTATTGACTCAAGGTTTGACTCTGGGAGTGAAAGGGTTTTAAAGTCATCACCGAAAAAAGCTCCTCTTAAAAAACGCAAGTTGCTAAAGTTGAGAGGCACAGTCATCAAGTACAACATTGAAACACGTTTAAATCTCAAGTAACTGCGAAGCCAACTAACTGCGGAAAGCCAGGTGGCTGCGGAAAGCCATTTCACAGTGACTGAAATTGAACTTGGGAGTGAGAGGTTACAGTACCGATCGACAAATGTGTCACACAACACTCAAACAAGACGATTATAAATCTGATCATTCTCTTCAGCAGTTTCAGGTTTGAAATTTTATTTTTCCCGAGGCTTCCGTGTGCAGAAGATAGAACTCCAAATATAATCGATATTAGCTTTCAAGTGCTTTTAGAAATTGATCTTTCAATATTGACTCAGCAGGTTTTCATATTCCTTCACCTTGTTTAACAGAAATATTAGTCTGCTTTCAAACTTTAAGAATAGCATCTGAAATATTTTTTTCTCGTGGAGCTCAATACTGGGTCTAGAATACCACATTTGTTTATCTAATTCAATTAACACCTAATTATTGACTCTGTGGTGTGTAATATCGGCATGGCTCGCACGATATACAGAAAGTAAATGGATTATTTTCGATAGCAAGAAGGTAGCTTTGGTTGGACATAACCAACCAAACCCATCGTAACTTTAATATTATTGTGCTAACCAAGATTAATTGGCGACGATAAAATACATATTAATTTGAATATTGGAGCGTTTAAGGAAGGTGCTAAAATGTTTAATATAGCCTTAATCCATCACGAGCTTTCACACGAGAAACGTAAACAATGAAATGGAAAGCGCGTACTATCGGTGAAACATGAATGAAATGCTCTTTTGTTGAACTGATGTGTATTCCCTGGTGAATTTTGTGAATTAATGAGAAATATGCACGTTTACTAAAGCGTGAGAAACAAGAACTGCAAAATGTACTTAGAACAATTTAACTTAACAACACTTTAGATTCTGTTAGCGCGCGCAAACACCATTCTCGCTCGCAACCAGCGATACCTTTAAACTTGTAAACAGTTAGGTATCAAATGTCATTTAAAAGGCATTTAAAAAGTTAAAGAAAGACGTAACAAATAAAATTCACCTCGTATCGCCGTTCTTCTTTCGTGGCTTCCACTTGAAGTAGAAGTCTCTTGTACGCGGCTTCCAGAGCGGTGAAAGTGTCCTTCGCTTCATCGTAATGCCGCAAAGCGAGGTCATCGTTGTCGAAGAAACCCTTTGAAATCTTTGACACGCGCGTATAAGAATACACATCATCGCCCAACTTGGTCTTACTCGAAGCCTCAGTGGTATCGCTCTTATAACTCTCCGTTCGCTCAGACACACTTGTCGAGAAACTCTGTCCCTTCTTCGTACTCATCGTCAGACGGAGCCCTCAGCAGATCTTTAACAGCGGTGGTAGTAAGCACAGCGAGCTGTCATGGAGGTGAACAACAGAACAAGCCTGCAAGATAGATTGAAACTAGTACTTAAACTTCACTCTCTTGCTTAATTTATGCCACTGACAACATTCCGAAGCACGTAAATTTTATGCAAATGTTATTACTAGTTCGTTCGCTGTTATCTGACAACGAAGGCGAACACACATGTATCGATAATATGCAAATTTTGCCAAACAATGCATTCAATGAGGGTGTGTGATAGTGCGTAGTGTCTGTGACCGGTGTGAAAGTTCGCAAACAAGCTCGGAGAAAGGAAATTTCTGCCATGTAGATCTGAAAGATTTCAATTTTGTTCTAATTATTAACCTGAGCTAGCATCGTTTGAGCTCAAAGACTGTCACATAGAAGATAAATGATGAAAAGGGAAGTTCGATACGCGGTGATTGAAGGCACAGATATTACAGGGCCGATATCTGGCTGTACGGGAGTCAAATATAACAGAAATACACTTAAATCTTTTATCTGAAAGTATGGGAGCTGCTTGTTCTAAACTAGAGCTACTTAGCGCACGCTATGTGACTTAAACAAGCTTGATCACAACGATTAATTATAAGTTGTGATAAAGTTGGCCATAATGTACATTGTTTATAGCGAACTTAATTGAATATCAAGGACAGCACATTACAGAACTTTCATGGGAAGTCGTGGCCAGCGCTCACTGCGTCAGTACTGTGCAAGGAAAAAAATTCAAACAATGGTTGTTGGCGAGACGAGTGAAAGGAAACCTTTTCAATAATTCAATCTTTTAAAATCGACATGCAAACCCACTCAAGCAAGCAGGCAACACCCATGCTTGCCTCGGCTTTTTACATCTCCGAGCCTATAATTCATTTTGCAGACGCTTGTTTAATCTATAATTTTTACGGCGCCTGTTTGGTCAACCGCCATAGCACATTAGTTAATTGATGTTCCGCTTTGCTAGCTATGCCTTGCTAAGCATTCGAGATAAGGATCACCAAACCTTTACAAAGTAAAAACAGCCCTTGGGTAGGGAAGTACGTTCGCTTGACTTCGGCTTTGTTACTAATAATAGCAAAGAGTTACAACGAGAAAAACCTGTATATGTCGTTCCGTCGCAGATGATGCCAATAAAGTCACAACAAAACGCGCTCTATGTAAAAATGAAAAAATAAAATAAAATAAAAAATAGTTAACCCTTTCACTCCCAGAGTCGAATTTCGAACCTTGAGTTAATAAATGTGGTTGTACTTTTCGAGTCTGTGGATGAAACCCTAGTGTGTGACCATTCAAATGAAAACTATTGAGCAGTACTTTCAATTGGTGCTGTTTGTCTCTGACAATTTTGCAAAATGAAATTCAAGATTTTTCCTCAGTTTTGAATTGTGTAAGGGTTAAAACCTTAAACGGGATGTTTCAGTGAAAAAAGGTCTATGAACAAATGGAAGAACAAGAGTAAAGAAACTTAAATATTTTACCTGAAAGGATGGGAACTGCTTGTTCCAAACTAGAACTATGATTAACTGTAAGTAACTTGTGAAAACCCCACAAAAGAAAGGAATAGACAACACCCATGCTAGCCTTGGCTATTACCTGCGAGCCTGTTATTCAGTTTGAGTATTTGGTCATAGCGAAAGCTGTGAAAGCACATTTGCCATTTGATTAATTTGTTTTCCTTTTGCCTATCACCAAAAAAAAAAAAACAGCAAAAAAAAAAAACAGCCCTTGAGTAAGGAAGTTCGCTTGGTTTCTTCTGCTAACAGCAGAACATCTTATATACTGTCCTTCCGCCGGGTATAATGCCAATAAAGTCACGCACCAAAACGCGTTAGAAATGTAAAAAAAAAGCAGTTAAAAACGGGATGTTTCAGTGAAAAAAATCTATGAACAAGAACAACAAAAAAACAGCCCTTGAGTAAGGCAGTTCGCTTGGTTTCTTCTGCTAATAGCAGAAAAACCTGTATATGTCATTCCGCCGCAGTTTAAAATCAGGTTTGATGCCAATAAAGTCATACCAAAACGCGCTAGAAATGTAAAATGGATGTTTCAGTGAAAAAAGTCTATGAAAAAATGGAACAACTAGAATAAAGAAACTTAAATCTTTTATCTGGTTCCAAACTATGAGCTACTTAGAGCACGCTTTGTGACAGGCTTCATCAAAATGATTACGGTAATTATATTAAAGTTGTGAAATCTTTTAAATTGACATGTAAACCCACTCAAGCAAAGGAATTGGCACCCAAGCTTGCCTTGGCTTTTATCTATGAGCCTGTAATTCAATTTGCAGTCTTTAAATTAATTACACAGCGTTTAATTTAGTACGGTGCCTTTTCTGAGCATTTGGTCAACAGCCAAACACATTTGCTATTTATCTGCGAGCCTGTTATTCAGTTTTCGGTCTTTAACAGTGAGCTACACTGGATGTTGTTTTTTAAAATCTTTTGATCGGAAAGTGACGTCATTACGCACGAATTAATAGTAAGTAACGTGCACAATTTTGTTCTCTATCTATTCGTTGTACAATTTGTCATTTGAAGTCGGTGATATATAGTAGAATATCTTACACGCTATTTTCTTGAATTTTTGAGAATTGTTTTAGCAGAAAAGGGCAAATTTAGGTTGTATTGGTCTCACTTGGGCCGTCCAACATGACAGGCATAAAATTCGATTTATGCTGCACCTAGATTCTTGGGTGTCGTGGCGGATTGTAAATAGAATACTTTTATTAATCAATTACCCCCCTATTAAAAAACACTGTTAACCAATATTATCTTAAAGGAGGTCTTAAGAAACGGGAAAAATGTAAATATCTATATAATATTGAATTAAAAATGAAACTGTATAGTTGAATACCAATTTGCACGTCTGTTTTTCAAGACGTGAAGAACATAAAACTTAAATGTTGAGGTAAATTGTTGGAGACATTTTAAAAATTACCACAACCAGCCTAGCTATGCAGTCTAACATTTATATACTTAAGTAGAATACTTCTGAAAGTTTGTGATTTAGGCTTTCGTGACATCGATACGGTGGTAAAATTAAGGGAGGTATATCTGGCATTGTGTTTCCATAAAAAAAATATATCGTTGCTAATAGCGAAAACATTTTAAAGCCAATATTTCTAGTAATTCAATACGACCTTCCCACTCAAGAGGCAAAAATCAAGAGGCTAGATTGATACGAATAAATAGAAATTCGGATATTCCGTGGTCATTAAATCACGCCACACGCACAGGAATATGAAAGATCACCGAAGGAAAACCGGACATCGAATGGGTTTTTTTTAATTTTAAAGGGAAGCCAAAATCCGTTGGATGTCTAGGGTTTGTAAAATGTTAATGACGGTGCACCAATTTTAATCCTCGCATTATGATGTTGGATGTTATCGAAATCGAACAATATTATCACAACAAAAGCCTCTTAATCCTCTGACAAGAGATTAAGCCTTTCACTCCCAAGAGTGCTAAGTTTAAACTGAGTTAAAAATCTTGAATTTTATTTTACAAAATTGTCAAAAGCAAACAGCACCACATGAAAGTACTGCTTAATAGCTTTCATTTGAATGGTCACACACTAGGGTTTCATCCACAGACTTAAAAGGTACAACCGCACTTACATTGTATTGACTCAAGATATGACTCTGTGAGGGTTTTGTTTATCGTTTCACTCCCAATCTCGAACATCTTTTTAATATAAAACAAGCCCGTTTCTTGGTTTCAAAAATATTGCATTCTGTTATATTACATTTAGCTGGAAAGAAAATAGATTTGAAGCATTTGACGTCAACGCCAAAATGCGAAAATGTTTCGTAAACAAAAATGTTGTCACGAACCAATGCTGTACTACGAAGTCGCCATTTTGTTTTTATAGCTCGAGACCTGTACTGCCAGCTTTGCATTTTGTTGGTTTTATTAGCTTTAAATTGACAGCAGGAAATGTTTCAATTCACCACTTTCGCAAAAATGCCTTCACGGAAAAGTTCGTGCATTGAAAACTAGACGAATACACGAACATCACGAAAAAGATGCGAAAACATGATAAGGGTTAATTTTATGCACTACAAAAGAAATATTTGTTCTTTTATCTGAAGGCATTCAAATTCAAAAGCTCTTTCATATAACGCCGGTTACGGATGTGCTTTATCACCGGAAATGCGTGGGAAATATCATTAAACGAGGTGTTAAATGAAATCAAAATGAAATCATGAAATCAAAATGTATCTATATAGGAAGGTAACTGGAAAACAGAGCGCCAATGAAAATAAAAGATGTTTAAAAAAAATGTATCAGTAAATAAACTTTCCCAAGCATCAACTCTCCTAGAGACTGTCTTGAAAAATAATTCCCACGGCCACGGTTAAATTCATGTTACATTAGCATAGTAATTTAGCGTTGTAAACAATGCATATTCAGTGGGTGTGATGTCGACATACTCGCGACAACATAAAGTGATTAAATTCTTATGTAATGCAATTGTTCGTAGCAACATTTTCCCAGACAATTTTCCAGTGCTGAGAAATGTTCCCAGGACGGCGAGCTTACTAAACAATCGGTTGGCTGCTAAATGGTCACTAAGTGATCCTGGATGACTATATATAGCAAGTCTATTCATTGTCAACGCTTTTCACGCTTGAAAAGTCATGGACGTTTTACCAAACCACACGTTCCCATAAACACTCGCAAAAATCAAATCGTCCAGGGGCGTCCAAGGGTATATGAACGCGTTTAGTCGGCAAGGCTGAACGCGAGCAAGAAAAGTTACAGTTTTAAATCACTCTACAGTACGTACCTTTGGCTTTGCGCACAAGGTGCCCAGAACTTTCGTTTGCCCAATATTCGAACGCGCTCAATTCAGGAATACGGGCCTGAGTGATTTCGCGAGCTATGTCATGACCCCATTGTGCGTATAAACAATCCCAATACAATCCAGCGAGCCAGTTATATTTCATTAAGTCTGCGTCCTGCCCAAATATAATGAGAAACTTCTAGGTCATTGACTGTCTTTTTTTAATTGATTGTCATAGCTTTAGTAATACTGGGCGTGTTGACAGGCGGTTTATAAGGGATGCAAATGACGCGCTGACTGTACAAAACAACGCGCGATTGCACGATAACGCTCACAGTCGCAAGGGAGGCTTAGCAGTGTTGTGAAGTTCTTGTACCGTCTCTGTGTGAGTGCACAAAGAAAGGGCGTCTTCGCTTTAAACTGGGAAACACTGCTCGACAAATTCGCTGACACCAGGTCATTTTTGAAACTGTTACAGGATCTAACACTCGATCCCAACTGCAAAGATGTCCGAGACGGAGCAGACGCGATTGGAAATCGGTGGCGGTGGTGGTGGAAGATCAGCTTCGCCTTCTGTTCGCCGTACTGTAACCTACAAGGCGTCTGAGCTGTCCATGTCATCAAAATCGGGAGACATCACGATCCAACACATCTCCGAAGCCAAAGGCTACCTCAATGAATTTGAACAGATGTACCGAAAGCACCGGGCTGAAATCGACAGTCTCAAGAGAGATCACGCCAGTGAGGTGAGCACACATACATGTTTATAAAATAGGTCGTAATGAAGCCCTTTGAAGTACATTTGATGTGTCTACACACTCTAAATTGACGCGTTATGGATTTCAATTCCCGCAGGAAGGCTCCACTTTAAATTTTATTTCGACTCGAATAAGTTCAAGGTAAACAAATATCAATTTCTACCTTTAACTCCGTTTAAAGTCGCACTCGTATATTACAGACGCTGATATTGCTTAACCTGAATGCAAATTGGCCTTTTCCGTCACACCCAAAGTACAGAATATAAATCTTGTCTCGGCCGCTTTATGTGCAACATGCAACAGACTATTACGGCTGAAAATTTGCACGCAAACATATTTTTCGCCAGAGAGCTGTGTAGTTTCATTCTTTGCGCACAGTTTGACAATTCCTGGTATCTTGTGTGTAATTAGCAGGGGCACCCAACGACAACATTTTCCTGTAGGTGTCAGAACGTCGTTTTTACGTTATAACTGTGCTTTTTGTGCAGTTTAATGGCTTATTTTTAAACGCTAAGAAAAATGTATCTGTTCGGATACGTTAGCTGAACTTTCAAACTTCAGAAAATTTTAGTGATTGAAATCTTATTACCCGAATTTATGAGGTGAATTTTCCTTTCCGAAAATCCTAGCTGACCGTTTTTTGTACCCAAAACGACATTTTTATCTCTCCGAAAACAAAAGGCATTAATTTTTCCATATTACGAAAGTTCGAGATGACATTTCCCTAACCGAATATCCGAGGCGATTATAGGCCTTCCGAACAGATATTTCACCGAAATGATCGTTGGGTGCCCCTGAATTAGGTTTTAAATCGATGTTTAATTTATGCCCAAAACGATCATGGCTTTCTAGTTCTCGATCTGTGCGCGTAACAAGAATCACCAATGTTTCTGGGCCGGAAGTTGTGTATTCGCAGAGGAAAACTTTCACCGTGAGCTTCCATGCCAACTCAACTAAGCGTCGCTTTGAAATTTAATCCGCCCGTTGTGCCAATTTTTTTTTAAATTCAATTCGCGGAGACGCGTCGGTTATGGTACATTGAGCAAACTAGCGCATATTTATTCCAAGAAAGAAGCTTTTAATTAATAGCTACGGATTCTTTAGCGTAAAATCTAAACGAACTAAGGAATATTTTTGCTAGTAATGTACATCTGTTCATTGAACCCATGAACTCTTTGCGCTACGCTGAATAACCTCAATGCCACGTCATAAACTGAAACCCGGCCAGGGAAACCCAAAAGCGACATCTAAATCTCGGAAGAGAAAGTGAATACAAAACAGAGTGAATGGCTTAATCCCTTTGGGTGATAATTATTCTTTTGACACCTCAGATCTAAATTAATTGCGGTAATAGAAATCGTTCGCTAAATATAAGGGATATATTAACTTATTGGATCTCCGAGAAAAATTGGCATGAAAAGAACCATAAAATGCTAATTACGTCGAGTTTGGAAGGACTGGAAGAGTCAACGGGTCAACCGTATATTAAATTGGAAATTAAAAGGTAGTGTATTAAGGAATGCTAACGAGTCTGGGCTTCAGTTGAGATAATGATATGGGCGGTTGTCATCTGCGTTGAAAAATGTTCTTTACGTGAAAAACAAAACGAAGAATAGGTCGGATATTAAATCCACTTGGGAAAGTTTTGAAGTTGAAGTATCTTTCATAGCTAAGTTATATTGCTGACGCACAGTAGAAAAGGCATAAGTTTCCACAGAAGAATGGAATACAAAGCTTGGACAGGACAGGAAGGCATTGATCAAACGCGATCAAATAAGCGATGGACCGTGGACACAAACATTTTAAAATCGGGCTCACGCGATACACAATATCGTAGTAAAAAAAAACGTTTTTAAGTTCCGGAAAAGGTTCGGGGTTGTACGAGTTATTTTGAGCCTCGGCAGGCCTGGAATATTTATACTGATGTTTAGCCGATAATAGGCATTACAATTGCGTTTCAGCAAAAAGCAAAAAATAATCGAATGATGACATAACTATAGCTTTTGTTGAGGATTTAAAATATTGACTTTTCGCATTAGTTCCGATTCGTATCACGCATGCATAAGGCAACACCCGACCCTCACGACTGTCGTAAATTTGCACAGAATGAAACTTTCTAAACCTTACAAAGCACTCGAGCATTTCCTTCTTACTTCTGATCAGGTCCTTCCTACTTCTGACCTGGTTCTGGCGCAGGAAGGAACTGAAGAAAGGTCTGCGCGGAGGCTAGCTATGCAACACTTCAAATTTTGAACACACGCTGTCTTCCTTTGTGTGACTGTTAATTGCGGTTTCTTTTTAAATTCACTTAACACTTTACAGTGGAATCCCGATTTCTCGAACCCTCGATTTCTCAAAAAACCCGATAATTCGATCCAAAAGTCGTTTCCCTTGGATTCGTTTCACTGTAATTGACTCCCAATTTCTCGAACCAATTTTCGTTTCCCTTGGGGGATCGAGAAATCGGGATTCTACTGTATGCGAGAGCATTTCTTTCTCGGTCCGACCTGGTTCTGTTGCAGGAAGGAAACAACAGTCTTCTGCGCGGAGGCTACGCAACACTTCATATTTTATACAAACGCTGTCTCTTTTTTTGTGTAGCCTGCATAGCAGTCGTTTTCCTTTTATTTGCTCCTTTTCGCGCTCCGTGCCTTCACGCGCCTCCCGCGCTCTCGGAAAGGAAACGATTGCTTCGCGCCCCTCAATTCGCGCGTCGCGCACAATATCTTGAGAAAAAGAGAGACTGTTTTGCAGTCTAAAACGACTGCTACGCAGGCTATTTTTTCGTGCAACTGTTGTGAAAACGTAATTAATAGGGTTTGTCCCTGAGGTATAAAAAGAAAAGTGCATTTTATTTCGAAGAGGGAAATCAATCAACACTTGTTAATTGGCGCATGTTTACGTTTGGTGTTTTTCATTAGTGGCGATTATACCTTCTGATAAAGCCGGATAAATCTACCTAAATCACGGATTTTCGACAAAATCGAAACAGAAGTTTGAAAAATAATAGCAGTGAAAGATTATCTCATGACCTTTGGGCGCCACATTCAATTTTTTTTTCGATTCATTAGAAAAAGCTGTGGATTTCAAAATCTTAAAATATCACTTGGCCCTTCAGGCTTGTCACGCTATCTGTGTAAACATAGGTACGCATTGCGTGCAAAAGCGATAACAACATCCGGCATACATCACGCCGCCATTCGCGAAAGTCGCAGAGGAATGAGGAGAATTGGAGTCAAAATTTCTACCCGCAGCTGCACGATCTGAGAAAATGAAGAGGCTGTAAACAGTCTAGACTAGAGTTTAACCGCTATATAGCGGCCATCTTGAATATCAACCCGGAGTAGATTCAAGATGGCGGCTGGCTCCACAAACGAATCGTATTGGCATCGTAAAACCGGTGATGCCGCGCACACTAACCGTCGAACAACCTCGTTCCCAGGGTCTCTCATCTCTCCACCCCAGAGGCCTCTGGGGTGGGGAGATGAGAGGCCCTGGGAACGAGGTTGACAGTCGAACAGGATCAAAGGCTTCTATGGCTGACTCGTGAATGAATGTTCGGTTATTTCTCCAAAAATAAACAAACCAACAAACAAGCAAAACACGGATAATTAATTAAAATGAAAAGACTGGGCAAAACAGAAAATAGATATACCACAGAGAAGGATTAAAGGAGCGATAAATTGAGTCATTTTTATGATGTACAAAATTATTGTCAAATTGATAAATTGGTAGAAAAACACCAAAAAGAATATATGAAACCAAACAGACTCAAGGATAGTTAAGGATGGAGAAGATCAAGACGGATTGCTAACGACAAACTTGGAAAACATTTAGGTTGAATTTTTCACGAACCGTGACGGAGCTCCTTTAAGTTTCCAATTTTTCTTATTTTTCGTATTAAAGGTCCAACAGCTCAGGCTGGAAATCGAGAACTTGAAGAGGCAGAAACGGCAAATAGAGGAGCAGTTCCTGGAAAGCAAGAGTGACAGGAACAGGCTCAATGAAGAACTCACGTCCATCAGAAAACGGCTCTTGATGCGCGAGACCGAGTTGGAAGCGCTCAAACGCGAGTTGTCTTCCAAGAACAACATCATCTCGTCTCTGAAGGCCGATAAGGTGGCACTGCAGCGAGAGCTGGAGACGCTCAAGTCCGAGATGGTAGTTAGCCAATCGGTCAGCACCGTCATGGAATCGGCGCCGATGGAGGAGGAATTCTTCAACACTCAGATCTCGGAGTATGAAGCCACCCTGAAGAGTTCTGCTGATGAAAAGGACGGTCTACAGGAAGAGATTCTGAACCTGCAGACGAAGCTTGCCCGGTTACAGGCTGATTACGATCGAGCGATACGAGACTTGGACGCCACCAAGAAGGAGTGCGACATCAGGGTCAAGAAGTTCGAAGTTCAACTGCAGAATTCCCAGAAGCAACGCGAAGATCTCAAGAGGCAGCTGGAGAAGCTACGGGACGATCTGAAGAGGAGCAAGGAGGCATTGTCGAGTGCACAGACCGAGGCGGTTAACAACAAGAGGGTTGCTGACCGACTCCGGGATGAAGCGGAAGGCAAGAACAGGCAAATCCGCAACCTGGAGCAGAAGAACGGTGCACTGGAGGATCAGCTCGAGCAGCTTAAGCAAGACCTCTCTCAGAGCGAGATGCGTGCCGAGGTTGAAGCCAAACAGGTAAAAGACCTCGAGAACGAGATCCGCTCCTCTGATAGGCGAACTGCTGAGCAGGAGGCACTGATCGACAGTCTTAGAAGTACCAATGAAGATCTCCAACGCGAGTTTGCAATTTCCAACAGCAGGGTGACCACGCTCGAGAGTCAGAATGGCAAGATGACTAGCCGAGTAAGAGAACTGGAGAACGAATTGGTCCGTACACGTACCCGTATACACGACCTGGAAAGTGAGTTTGAAAGCGTCAACACCAAGTATATGCAGCTACAGTCCTCGCATGATTCTTCCATCAGTGAGGTGGACGGGCTACGATCAAGAGTAGGAGGGCATCAGAGCAAGGTAAATGAGTTGGAATCCCGTCACTCCATTACTTCCAAAGAAAGAGACGACCTCAAGTTACGCATGGCTCCTTTGGAGAAGAAGATCTCGGAACTGAGAATTGCTCTGGAAAGAAGTGAAAATTCACGTGACGAGCTTGAGCGCGAGCTTGATGCGGTGAAGAATAAGAACTCGAACCTGGAAGCGCAGCTTACTGCAGCCAACAAAGCTAAAGCTCAGCTAAGGGCAGATTTGGACGCCGAGAAGGACAAGAGCTCGCAGCTCAGGAAGGAGATCGCTGCATTACAGACCCAGTTGGGAGAAGCGCAACGTAACCTCGACAAGCTCAAAAACGACAACGCAAGAAAGCAAAAGGTCATCGATGATCTGAGGGACCAAATCCGTCGTCTTGAGGGAGCTGTCCACGAGAAAGACCAGGATGTCCAACAACTCAACCTCCAAAACAACATGCTCGAAGATGAAAAGAACGACATGCACGACGAGCTGATGGATGGAAATAAGAAACTAGCTGAGCTGGAGGAGGATCTTAAGCAGGCCCAGGAACAGAAAGACAACGCTGAAAGAGATCTCATAGACGCACAGAAGGAGAACTCCGAGCTGGAAAACGCCCTGGATTCCACTGAGAAAGAAAAGAGAGACTTTGAAGAGCAGGTGCTTAATCTGCGGCAGAATCTTGCACGCGCGGAGGCGGAACTTCGTGACGCCCTCAGTAAGAAAGCAGTCCTCGAGGAAGACGCAAAGCAACACGATGCCGTTGTCACCAAGCTTAGCGATGAAATAGAGCGTCTCAAAGGGCTGCTTGCTGAAGCTCAACGTCAAATTGATTCCTATCGCCGAGAGGTTGACGTCAAAGATGCTACAATCGCGGCCCTCAGATCACAGGTCGACGATTTGGACAAAGAAAATGACGATTTAAGAGCAGAACTTTCCAAGACAAAAGCGCAACTTGCATCCGTCGAAGAAGAGAGGAGAAAGCTTCAAATTGCGCTGAACACAAGGACCGAAGAGATCAACCGACTGACTGGAGAAATCGATATCACAGTCAAACGAAATGAAGAGTTACAGAGCGAGTGCGTTGTGGTGTCTGACAAGGTTCAGAATGTCGAGAGCAGCTACCAAGACTTCATGAGTTTGGCCGGTGATAAAGACGGTTTGTTGGAAGGCGAACAAGAAAAGAACACACAGCTGGAGAAAGAGATTAAGAGCCTCAAACTGAAGATTAAAATGCTGGAGGAGAAAGATCGCTCCAAAGAAATAGATCAACTGAAGGCAGAACTCGATCATGCCAATGAGGAAATTGCTAAGTTGCATGATCGCATCCAGAAGTTGGAAGGCGAGAACGATGACCTCTCTCGTGACATCGTCGTGGCCCAAAGTGACCTTGCACAGAAGGAGAATGATCTAGAAGCTGCTGACAAAGACAAAGAGAAGGCCGAGGATGACCTGTACAACGTTCAAGGAAAGATTGACAATCTTGAGAGCCAACTGGCTGCTCAACGCAAGCAAAATGGTCAGCTGAAGGACAACTTGAAGGATGCCAATAACAAGATCGTCAAAGCCAAGGCGGATAACAACGACCTTCAGGCTAAAGTGAATCAGCAGGAGAAGGTCAACGACGGTCTGAAGAACGTAAATGCCAAGAAGGACAAAGTTATCTCCGACCTCAACGACAAGATTAAGAAATTGCAAAACGAGCTGGCCGATGCTAAGCGGGAAGTTATTGCTGCCAACGTAGCAGCCGAGGGTCTCAGGTCTGACAAGAAGGATTTGGAGCGCAAACTCGCCGAACAGTCTAAGCGTGCTCAGCTACTCGAGAACGAGATCAAAGACCTCAAGGCACAAAGAAATGCTCTGGAGACCGAGCTCAGCAATAAGACGCACAAGCTGGCGCTCATGGAATCTCAGCTCAACAGCATCAAAAAAGAAAGAGATAACTTGAGAGAGGAGGTCAAAAACCTTAACGACCGTTTGAAGAAGTTCAAGGAGGAAAACCTATCTTTGCAAACCGAGATACGCCGCTTGGAAAAGGAGCTAGAATCCAGGATCAAGGAGATTCAGGACAAAGACGCCGCCATTGAACGACTGAAAACGGCAAAGGCCGCAGTTGACGAGGAGCTCCTAAACTTGAAGAAAGAACTGATGATGACTCGAAATGCCCTCGACGCCGCTCAAAACAAGATCAAATCCTTGGAGAACAGCCTCAAACAAGTCAACCTCAGCCTGAGTAAGTTCGAGGTCACCATTCAAAACTTGAATAGGGAGCGAGAAGAACGAGATCGTGCCAGTTCCAGTCATGACACTCAGTATATTGAGATCGAGACTCTCTACAAGGCTAGCCAGGACCGCGAGAACAGATGGAAGCAGGAGCTACAAACCCTTAAAGCACGCTTGGAGAAGATGGAGTCCGACTATCGTAAAGTCCAACAGGAGAATGTCGATCTCCGAGCTAAAATTAACGCCTTGAACAAGAAGGTTCGTGACCTACAAGCTGCCTTTGATCGAAGTGACAAGGAAAAGCAAGCAATCCGAAGTGACCTAGAATCTGCCAACAACCAGGTAGCCGATCTTGAGGTGGCATATGACAATGAAGAAAAAGAGAAGGATTCGTTCAAGAAGCAGCTGGATGATGCTCTGGAAAAACTGGCCAAGGCAAGAAAACAGAATCTCGACCTCGAACAGACCATCGTTGAAAACAAGATACAGCTGGAGGAGGCTGAGAAGGAAGCGGTAGAAAAGGATAACGAAATCAAGAACTTGACAGCCAGCAAAGAATTCTTAGAAGGCCAACTTGACGCTGCCAAGTCCCGTCTAGAGAATGCGCAACAGGAGATTGATGCCCTTCAAGCCGAAGATGCCCGCAAGCAGAATGAAATTCTAGACCTGCACAACAAGATAAACGAGTTGGAGGCCCGCATCGTCAAACTGACAGGGGAGAGAGACAGAGCACTAGATGAGGTGAAAATGAGCGCAGATAAAATTGCCAATCTTGAGCGGCACATCAGAGACCTAGAAAGCGAAAAGGTAACACTCCTGGAGAAGATCGACGAATTGAAGAAAGAAATCAATAACCTACGGGAGGAGAGGATGGATGTCGACAAGCAGCTGACTGAACTGCAGGGCAAGATCACTTTCCTGACAAGAGAGATTGAAAACCGAGATAAGATCATAGCTGATTTGAGGAACAAAGACGAAATGCAGGAGAAGGAGATCGATAACCTGCGGAAGAACTTGCGCCGCCTGGAGAGTGAGAATGAATCAATCCGACAAAAGATCAGAGAATTGGAGAAAGCGTACCAGTCTTCCAATGAAAGAACAACATTGATCGAGAGCAAGAGCGACACCAATCGTGACAGGGCTAAGCGTCTCGATGAAGAGAATATTTCTTTGAAACGCAGGATCGCAGAATTGGACATCTCCAACAAGATCCACGAAGAGAAAGGCCAAGAACTTAACGATAAACTCCTTCGAGCCAACGAACAGATTGTCAACTTGGAATCCGTCCCACAAATGTTGGAACCTTCTTTCGTAGTGGAAACAGAAGCCGGCGTCGAATCGGCAGGAGATGGATTTGAAGCTGAACTTCTCAAGAGAGATGTGGAGGATCTGAAAGAGAAAAATGGCCAACTAGAGAAACAGCTACGACAGGCGCTTGATTCAAAAGCGCAGCTACAAGCGCAGGTAGACGACAAAGACAAGACGTTGAAGGAAAACGACGACACCATATTGGATCTAGAGAGACGCATTCAAGAGCTCACCATTCGTCTCCAGAAGTCAGGGGATCAAACAGATGCTCCGGGTATTGTTGCTTCTTTACGTGCACAAAAAGACGCCTTGGAACGTGATAACCAGATGTTAAGGAAAGAGCTCGAGGCTGTTAAAGTAAGCCTGACCGATTCACAGAAGCGTCGTGCAGATGTTGAGAACCAGCTTTACCAGATCAAGAGGAAGTTGAACGAGACCGAACTCAAGCTCAACATGGCCAATACTCAGAACGACAATCTTCACCAGGAACTGCTAAGGGCTCAGGAGAAGAACACTGCTATCGAGGCTGAACGAGATCGTGCGCTGCAGGATCAAGCCAACCTGCGCGGAGAATTAGCTGAGACAGGAGAGCGTTTGCAGAGGGCACGAGTCGAGCTAGACAACTCCAAGATGCAGGTGCGTGACCTTCAAGGAGAGGTCCAATCCGTGAAGCGTGAACTAGACGATAGCCAGAGTAAGATCAACTGGCATGTCAACAACGAGCGACAGCTGAAGGACGAGATAGCCTCTTTGAAGAGAAAGCTGGATAACATGAGGGACGCTAATGACAAACTTGCCGAGACGGTGGACAACTTGAATGCCCAGATACAAGAAAAAGAGGCAAAGATTGCTGACCTTGAACACCACATGACTCTCCTCCGAGATGAGAATGAGAAGCTGCGAAGAGACCTGGCCACTGCTAATGCTAACGCGGCAGACTTCAAGAAGAAGTACCTTAACGCCTTGAACGACATTGAGCGATTACAGAACGAACTCAACATGAAGATTCAGAAGATCGGAAGCCTGGAGAATCGCATCAAGGCATTGGAAGCAGACAAGAATCGTTTCAGGCAAGAGATCACCATCCTCAAAAAGACCATCTCCGAACAAAAGGTCCAACTTGAAGCCAATCGTCAGGCAAAGGATCGCATCCGTTCCGACATCATTGTACAGAATGTTGGTCCTAGCCTTCAGTCGGCTCCAGATATGTTCCAGTTCAGAGATGACACTGTGCCCAACAAGAAATACAAGGACTTGGAATCAACTTACAAGAAAGTACTTCGAGACAAAGAAGATGTCGATAAAAATACTGCAACACTGAAAAACAGGTTAGCCAAGTTAGAAAGTGAACTTGCCGATACCAACAGAGCCAAGAATGCACTAGAGGGCGATAATATGTTTAAGGCAAAGCGAATCAACCAACTGGAAAACGAGCTGAACGATCTGCAGTCCAAAGACATGGTTGATTCCGATGAAGCTCTTGGATGGAAGAACAGAATTACTCAGTTTCAGCAAGACTTGGATGCCGCTAAGAACAAGATATTCCGTCTGGAGGCCAAGAATGAAACTTATGAAGGAAAGGTGAAAGACTTCAGCGAAGATCTCATTAAGGCGAGAGAGAGAGTGGCCCAGCTAGAGTCTAAGGCAGAAGAGGACCAAGACAAAATTGAAGATCAGCGAAAGGAACTGATGGAAGCCTACAAAAGGGTAGCAGACCTTGAGGCAGCCACCAAGTCTTGTCACAACAGCAAGAGTGAATTGAACGGCGTGATACAGACCTTGCGAGACAAGATTGAGGCTCTGGAAAACGACCTCCAGAAAGAAGCCAAACAGCACGCTCACGTGAGAGGCACTCTCGACCAAGTGAAGATAAAGAACGAAGACCTTAAACTGGACATTGCCAAGCTGCAGAAGAAATTGCGAGAAATGCAACAGCAATACGACTCTCAGGTACAGGAGTGGTCAGAGAGAAAGTACACCATCGACGGCCTGGAAAAAGAAAATGCCGAATTAATAGTCCAATTGGAAAAGCTGAGACGAGAGCTGGCTAACTATAGGAACGACTTCGACAACATGGCAACGGAAAAGCGTGATCTACAGAGTGAGTTGAATCAAATGAATCCGAAGATGGATGACACCGAAGCTCGATTGCAGAGGGCTTTGGAAGACAGGTCAAGACTCCAGATGGAACTAGACGACACCAAGAGGGCTTTGGATGAGGCCAGACGCGAGCCAGAGCCTATGATTCGTCAAGTATCAGGTGGAGGTTTGGAATCTGGTGTGCCGGACATGTTCCCTGACATGAACAATGACCTCGAAGCAACCAAGAACGAACGCGACCGTCTCAACAATGATGTTTCCTCCTGGCAGAGCAAGTACACCACGTTGCAAAACACCTACGACAACTTGGACGCTGACAAGAGGCGCCTGGAGGACAAGTTGGACAACATGCAGAAAACTATCACCCACTTGGAGCACAACAACCAGACCATAACATCGGACAAGAATAGGGTGACCGTCGAGCTGGAATCGGCCAAACGAAAGATCGCTGATCTGTTGTCAGAGCTGGATGCCGCAAAACGCGATAAGGATTCCTTGAAAATCGAGTTCGACCTCTTGCAAAAGAAGATCACAAAAATCGAGGCCGAGTACGAGATCCACATCAGCACTCGCCACGAGTATGACGACTCCGGCGCTTATACCAAACTGCAAGAAGCCTACAGACGTAGCCAGGAGAGAGAGAATGAAGTGCAAGCCGAGCTGTTGACTTGCTACAAGGTTATCGGAGAGTTGAAGCACCAGTTGAATGGCGCGCACGAGTCCATTGAAAGGCTTACAATTACCTACAACACAGAGACCATCAGGAGCGTGACACTGCGCGAAGAAGTGGTCAGCTACCAGAGGAGACTCTCAGAACTGGAAGAGAAGTATGAAATCAACCGAGGAACTAACGAAGATATGGAGAACGAGCTGACCGTGCTGCAACAGCGAATGGAGGAGCTCAGCCGAGAGAACGGATCCATCCAAGAGTCAAAGGCTTTGGTGCTTGTTGAAGTGACCAGCCAGCGTACAAGATCGTGCGCCTTGAGCAACAGTTGGACGATTCGGAGCGAGAAACGGAGAGCCTGAGACTGCAGTTGACTGCCATGCACAGCAAGGGAGAATCTGAAGTGCACGAGATCACCAAACAGATCTCCGAGATGTCGGAACGTAGTCTATCGTTCCGTCGTGAAAAGCAAGACCTAGCAAAGAAGCTGGACAAAAAGCACGCGGAGGCCGTAGAAAGCGCTGGAGAGATCAGTTTTCTGAGAACTGAAATTGATGACTACAGGAGAGCCAGGAGCCTGGAAGAACAGCAACGCTCAGGAGAACTCCAGTCCATCAAGCTTACCATGAACCAGCTTCAGCGCGAAAACGAGGATTTGAAGTCGCAGGGGGGATACAGCGATTCTACGAAACAGCAACTTGAATCTTTCTTAAGCTTCGACATCGGTGGCAGCGGTGATGCGGACCTGGGACCATCTGCTGAATCCACCAGGTATGAGCTCGAAGATGACGATTTCGAGGGAGGAGGCACAACCGTAACGACCCGAACTGTAAAGGTAAAGAGCCAGAAAAGCGGAAGGAAAGTGAAGTCCTAAAGAAATGCCAGGACACTGTTATTGTTTGAGCAAAAGATAAACAAGAAAAACATTTGTAGAGAAATACCTCTTTTCAATTCTTTAAGCCTTTTTGGAATAATTTAAATAAGCTACTAACGGATTTTAAAGTCTTAGAAAAAGTGATCAAGTTTTTTTTTTTCTTAGAAAACGGGCCAAACTTGTAGCTACTCGCAGAGGATACGTTAGGTCCAACGAAAAGAAATGCCATTAACTTTAAAAGAGTTAACTTTAAATGCTATTTACCAATGATGATTTAACCACAAGAAATTTATTTGGTGAAAAGGAGACTTCAATTCTCCTAGAAAACTGGGTGTTTACTGTAACACTTTGTATTACGTAAATAGCACTGACTACTTTTCTAATATTTTCTATAATAGATATTTAACTGAAATCGACGTTCATCGGTCGATAGAATAAGAGTGCAATCTTGACGAAATCGGTGTAATTGTAATGCATTTAGGTTCATCAAGTTTCTTTTTTTAGAACGCGGTGCGTTTAACTCCATGGTTGTTGAACAAAACGTTTAACCCTTTCACTCCTAGGAATGTCAAAGCTCAAAATTAAATAAAATCCCAGATTGCACTTTTCAAGATGTGGAAAAACAGACTGTACCACATGAAAGTACTGACCATTAGCTTTCATTTGAATGGTCACACACTAGGGTTTCATCCACAGACTCGAAAGTTAGAAACATAATAATTCACTTGATGCTTGATTCTGGGAGTGAAATGGTTTAACCTTGTTTAAAAACATTGGTTACAAGCTGTCAATAGACAACTTAAAAGTGAGTCGTTTTTTCGTGTCGATCAATTTTAAAATGTTTTTAGAAAATAGTATATTGCCAACTTACTTGTGTCCATTCTAGGAGGAACATAATTTAAGAAGTTACAGTTGGCTTGTGCAAGACAAAACTAATATTATGTCATTGCGAGTACAGTTCTTATTCAGTCGTAAATAATTCGGAGAAAACCGATGTTTTGCCGACAGCCGACGAAAACTGAAGCGGGCGGACCACTCGGTTGAGCCGAACAACGCTCACTAGAAATGATAGCTGTACTCACAATCGATAGCAAAATGAATTGAAGATAGGGAGACTTTGTTTCTGTAGTCTTTGGTATTCACCTGGAAGCTGTATGTTTTACAATTTTTCAAGCACTAATAAATGCATGTTAAAATCAACAACTGTTCTTATTTCGTTGTGAAGACGTGAAGTGGTTAGTATTTGATTCGTCACACAACGTGTCATCTCAGTCACGCAATCTTCTTACCTCACGGCCCAAGTGCAGTAACGCCGGGCCCGGAATTAAATTTGCGAAATTATGAAATTTGATTAGCTATTCGGAGGAAGCATGCCAAAAAACGTCCACTTGCTAAAAATTAGCTCCTCCATTGCAATTTGCAGCCGAGATGTGGGCACTTCTACCCTGGGTACCAGAGGTTATTTCTCCGTCGCGTCGAGATTCGAACGCCGACGACGCCCCGGCGCGGGCCATAAGAGAGATTTGAAACGGAAACCGCGCAAGAAAAGCCTCTGGCACCCAGGGTAGGGCACTTCGGGTTTTAATTTCTTCATACAAACCCTTCTAATTTTGCGTCTGTTCCTTCAGTTTAGAATCGGCGCAAAATTAGAGAGGTTTGTATGGGACGGTACCAAACTTTGAACCTCTATATCTTCTGTGCTATTCGCGCTAACAAGTTGAAATGTTGTGGTTGATCATACAGCAGCAATCATTATCTAACGATGGGATTTGGGGGCTAGATAAAACTGATAATTTGAAAATTTGCGATGTCACACTTTTACCACTCTAATACCTCGTGGCCATAATATAATATATGACAGTGAAGAGAAAGAGTTATGGTAACAAGAACATCACGAGTGGATATTTGGGCGAATGAGAAAAAGTAAACAGAGCCGTTTCCAGCCTAGTCCTTAGGCATTCTCTTCCTCTTGTGGGCGAGCGCGAAGTACACACAAAGGCCTGGTAACGGGTTTGCAGACACGTCATTCGGTGACGTCATTACATTTCGCGCCAAATCGAGTAAACGGGAAGGGTTCTCTGAAACTTTCACGTGTGTTTCCACAACTCCATGGCAACAGCAAACATTCAGCAAACAAGGTTCTTTATTTCTGTTACTGTTGAAATAAACGCTCCGAATAATTTTCAATGTTTCCAATAACGTTATAGTATTAAAGTGGCTTTCTTTTCTGGGAAGACATTCATTTTTTATGGTCACGTGAGTTATGTACTGGCAAAGTCATTTTGCATCAATTTGTCGATCCACGGCTGTTTTAGTTTGTGTGGCCTGGGCACCAGTACTGATATCGCGCCAGAATCGAGCGGGGTGTTTTTACCACATGATCAACTTGAGTTGTTAACATCACGAAACATCGTTTGATTGAAAGAAAAAAAACTTCAAAAACACATACGGCAGCTGAAGTAAAGGGGCTATTTGGAGGTCGTTCCCTCGCTGTAACTTAACTTTCCCTTTCGCTGCGGTGCCAATTCACTGCGAAAAAGAAACGAGTCTCATTAGCAAATTCACTCAGTGGAAGGAAATTTCATCACCAAAACACAATAAGATCAAAGGATATGTGATTATGGAACAGAATGGCCAATATCCCTCAATTAACACTTCTCGCTTCATTGACAAAAAGGCATAGCGGCATCATGGCAACTTGAGTGCCGTATTCTTCGCATCTATTTCACGAGCTGCTGCATATTAAAAACAGTTTTTTTGTCATACAATAAAACACAGCACAAGCCTTTCTGTTGGTATACAACCTTTTAAGACTGACGATAACTTAAATACAACCAAAGGGCCGTCGCCTTATAAAAGACCCATAATTAAATGTACAAAGCGATAATTTAGATCCCCGAAGACCTTCCTTTACGTAATTAAAGGACAAAGCTTTTTGGCTTTAACTGAGCTTATTGGGTTAAGTTTATTAGCACGCGTTAATAAGGGCAACTTGAAATAGAATTAGAAGCTCGTTGCAGCAGAGAAAATATTTATCCAAACAAAAACAGTACAAAAGCTAACAACGTTAGAAAAGGCCCGAAGTGTGCTTGGTTGGGAAACGATAAGAGACTGCTGAACTAGATTCGTGTTTCGACATTGAAAAAACGAAAGAAAAACAATTAATAAGTGACGTGAATTAACTTCCGAAATGGAAAGTAAGCCCTCGAAAAAAAAGGTCACGGTGCGGTTTGAAAATACCGTTCGACAAGTTGAAGAAACATTACAGGAGCTAGGTAAAGAAGACAAAAGCGACGAAGATGTTGAAAACGAAATTAACGATCATAGCAGCGACGATGGCTGGGACACTGATTTGGAAACACCGCCCAAAGACGTGCGCAAGACCCGCAGAAGCGCCGACATCACTGGAAAATCATCCTACCTAAGAACGTGTCGCGCGCTCGGGTTTCGCCGGTCTCTACCATCCTTGATACGATACACACGGCCGAAATTACGCTGGCACATCATGGCTTGGGGCCCAGGGTGGAAGGGCGCTCGCTAAAGCGCTTGCAAAAAGCACCACTGTGGAGAAGCTGGACTTGCAAGAAAACAGCCTCGGCGAGGACGGAGTGGATTGCTTCGCGAAAATGCTGCTAGATAACTGTTATATAAAGTGGGTGAACCTTGCTGGGAACATGATGAGCTCAAGTGGAGCGCGTGCAATGGGCGGAGTCATCGCGCAAAACAAGTACTTGCAGTGGCTTGATCTTTCTTTCAACAACTTCGTTGACAAGGACGCAAAGCCGCTTGCGGAGGGTTTGAAAAGCAATACAAACCTCGAATTCTTAAACTTGAGTCAGAATTCCTTTTGCGAGGCCGGCGGAGAGCTTATAGGTCCAGCTCTAGCGGAAAACAACAGCATCACTGAACTAAATCTGAGCTGGAATCACTTGCGGTTGAAGGGGGCCATCGCGATCTGCAAGGGCATGAAAGGAAACAACTCAATAAAGATTATTGACCTGTCCTGGAACGGTTTCGCGGATGAAGGAGCCGAAGCGATGAGGGAGGCACTTAAAAGAACGACACACTGCTGGAGATGGATTTGAGCCACAATCGCATCACAGAGAAAGGCGCGCTAGGTTTGGCGAAAGGTCTACAGGTCAATGAAACTTTGCGCGTGCTGAAAATCGGATTTAATCCTGTTGGGAACACTGGCGCGTACTCGCTCATGAAAGCGATCAATGCAAACGCAAACTCGGCTTTGGAAGAGCTCCATTTGGACAACATTACTGTCAAGAAGAACTTTATAGCGCTCTTGGAAGAGTTTATGAAAAACAAGCCCGCGTTCAAACTTACATACGGTACCTCGACCCACAACAGCAGCAAAAGGGGCTCGCTGGCTAGTTCCCATGGCAACGACGACAACGACCCGGTAAGGAGAGTGAAGAATGATCTTTTGACGGCGCTGAAGACGTTCTTGTTGGAGAAGAGATTGCGCGCAGTGGATCTGTTCAACTGTTTGGATAAAGACAAGACGCAGAGCG
This sequence comes from Desmophyllum pertusum, assembly GCA_029204205.1. NCBI lineage: Eukaryota > Metazoa > Cnidaria > Anthozoa > Scleractinia > Caryophylliidae > Desmophyllum > Desmophyllum pertusum. The sequence continues at coordinate 253,548 of MU827805.1, forward strand.
TTTCACCCGATGAAATGTTTATCGGCCTGAAGAAACTCAATGTACCGCTAACAGATCTGCAGCTGAAAAAACTAATCCGCATTCTGGACAAAGATGGAGATGGGGAAATCGATTATGGGGAATTTGCTGCAGTCAACGACATATAGATCGTGTTTATATCTCTCCTTAGTTTATCAACAATAGAGTGGTAAAGTGTGACGTCAACAATTTCAAATTATTTTTATCAAGCCTCAAACTCCCATCATTAGATAAAGATTGCTGCTGTATGATCAGCCACAAAATTTCAACTTGTTAGCACGAATAGAACAGAAGATATAGAGGTTCAAAGTTTGGTACCGTCCCATACAAACCTCTCTAATTTTGCACCTGTTCTAAACTGAAGGAACAGACGCAAAATTAGAAGGGTTTGTATGGAGAAATTAAAACCTGAAGTGCCCACATCTAAGCCGCAAATTGTAATGGAGAGCTAATTTTTGGCAAGTGGACGTTTTTGGGCATGCTTCCTCTGAATAGCTGATCAAATTTCATAATTTGCAAATTTAATTTTTGTGATGTCATACTTACACTGCATATGAACACATTGTCACGCAGACAGGTGACACCAAGAGAGAAAGATCTAAGAGAAGGATTCCCTGTGCCCCATGACAATTTTTTGAAATCTATTAATAGTTTTGTGCCATGCTGTGAAAGCTATTTTGATTTCCTTCTGATCGAGGCTCTGACATCACATTACTTGAACTGACCAATCAGGTAACACTCTTAAAATAGCTCAGCTGTGGAATGAAAATTTAAAATAGATTCAAAAAATTATCATTGGAAGAGACCCATGTATGGGGGAATGCTTCTCTTAGATCATCCTGTCTTGGTGATAAGTATAAAGAAAATCATCAACTAGGGATATAATTATCTTGATGTACAGCCATATTCTCATTACTAACATTGTAGGAAATGTATAGCAAATATCACTAAGGAGAATTTATATTTTAAGTGTGGCCGGGAGTGACAGAAATATAGAAAAAAAGTAGAAAAGCACACACTAGGCAATATAGACCTGGGAGAACAATAATTATTGCTTGGCGAGCGATTCGCTGTGTGAATAGAGCATTAAGAGCGTGACTTCACTCTTCAGGATTAAATGTGATCTTGACTTTGTGATCTTGATCAAATGTAATATAACAGGCGTTGCGTGACAATGCGTGATCCTGTGTGACCAGCCAAAGAATGGCAAGTGCATGCTTGGTGTGAAAATTGTTTATCACAAATTAAATTCAACGGAAACAAGACTTTCAAAATTCACTGAAAAGACAACTATTCCAGACCAAAATTAATATGGTAATAAAATAGATCTAGAGATATACATTGTAAGTAAGGACCATTTTCCCCAAAATACTATACTATTGACATCAAAAATCTACGCATAGGCTAACAGTCAGGAACCATTTTTTTCTTTCAAGATGACAAGCTATATGCTATGAGCAAACCTTTTCACTGACGATACAATACAGAGAGACAAAGGCTCCCCCCCCCGACGTCCGAGATGACCGCCCGGAGGGATCTGGTCAACAATCTTGACATTATTTCAGTTGGCGTTTCTATCCATAGACAAGTCAAAAACCCGTTTTATGGGTCATAAAATATTTTCAAATCAATCTAAAAGAAATATTAAAATCAGAAACAGCTGCATCGACGCGACGGAATCCAGAGTTTGTCCATAAAACGGAAAGGAAGGAAGGAAGACAGGCTTCAAATCGCATCACTTGCTATTCCAATTTGCAACACTTGCCACTTTTGCTATTCCAAAAGGAACAGTCGATGTTCACCGCATGTCAGTTCACGAGAAAGGCGATACAGTAGATTTTACATGGCGTGGTGATTGAAAGTCCCGCCAAAGTAATTCTGAACGACCGCTGATCATTCAAACCCAAAGTCGTTTCCAAACCCGCGGGATCCCGACGCGGTTCTGCTTGCAGTTGCAGCTATCAAATGGCTGATTACGGTTCGACCCGATATAAAAATAGGTTTATAATATTTCGATTGAACTAACAAAAAGAAGAAACAAGTTGTCGCAAATATAACGAGGAAGTATTTCAGTGCGCAGCGTTTCCTGGGCTGTGACTCGAGTCCCGAGGGATAGAACCGTTGCCATGGGAATTGACTCAGGAATTACAGGAATGACCTTTGATTTGCTTTGAGTAATGTCGAGTGTCACTGTCAGTTCTTTCTGAAAAGAGCAATCGATTCAACCAAAATATTAATCTAGCGTTTGAACGGTAGAGACATTTGACGGTGGAACGCTAAGCATCTGGTAAGTCCTGTTCTAATGTTCGATTTTAGATAAGCTTTACGATTTCCCATAAGCGCAATATTGAAGAAGCTTAATTAATTTTGTAACGTCATGCGGCCGAATATAAACTTGTAATCGCTTGGTTCAGGTGTTTGGACATACAATGTATTTGACCGGTATATTGAAGGCTCCCTTGCTTTAAAAACAGGTTTGAATAAGCTATCGTGAGTTTCTCTTCTGTGAAGGAATCAATTTGGTGGGATTATATTTTGATTGAAAACAAAGCTTCGAATTTGTTTCACAAAAGATGGTTCATCCCTCACGCTGTCTTCCACAATTGCGATCACGTAATCTATAAACTTTCGTCAACTGTATAGAGTTACGTGTACTATCAAGTCTAAAACGTAATGGTTCTTCATTTCTTCGAAACTCTTATGTTTAATCAAGTATAAATATTTGGGCTCGGAAATAGTTACTAAGGAACGTTGAACACGCACTGAAATCGAAAGAATACCTCAAATTCTAATTGTTCGAATGTATTAAGCTTCTAAAAGGTTTTGTGAGTAAAATGACATCGGCTTTTATAATTACTGATTCAAAATTTTCCAAGGAAGAAAACATCACCATTTAACAAAATGTAAAACAGCTTTTCTACTGGAACAAAAATAATCATTCAAGTGTAAACAAAGCGTTTCGAATCTGAAAATCGGATTATTTTAATGTTGCTTAGATTATAAATTTTACTGAACTGTCCGAAGCAATACCAATGAAAAGAGTAGACTGTTAAGCCAAAGTAATATTTGTTTTACAACGGAAATCGCGTCTGGTTTTGTGTTTTTGGACAGACTGATGCAAAAGCATTCGACGAGCAATTAGCTTGCTTATTGATTAATGCTTGTTTAGACATTAATTTTTATAAAGAGAAAAAAAAAATCATTTTCGTTTTACTGTAGCTGGTGTTTTGGAGACTGTTTTGGATAGTATTTAGGGGCAGAATATTTCATGGTGAATTACTGTAAAATGACCGATCAAACCCCATTTTGCTGTTAAAAGCTGGTTTTAGTGTGATGTGGTTATTTATTCAGGATCAATTAATCTACCTTGGAGATGACAGGTTTTATTAGCTTTAGTTTCACTAAGCTAACAAATCACGCCAAACAATTATCAAGTGAACATAAAAGGCTTACCAGATCACCATAACAAGGCTTCCCTCACTTACAGCAGGGGCGATGCATTCAAGGAACGCAACCGTGAAGAAAGTCGACAAGACTCTGCGGCCTTGAGTTCTGTGACGCTGTCTGTCACTTCAAACCTTGGTCAAGTCAAAGATGGTGTTGTATCACCTTCCATTAGAAGTGAGGACAGTGATGATTCAGACGGATGGGAAACTGACTTGGAGTGCGAGGAGGTACGTAACCCTTGCTTGTACATAACCTTTATTAAACATACATATGTATCACTCCCCAAATCAACTCAGAATTCAACTAATTGTGTTTCTAACTGGTCCCTAAGGCATGATTTCATAAAGCAATAGATCTCGATTTTTTTACAATGTACCAAATATTAAGTATTTACCTTTTTAGGCATATTATCTCTTCTATATCATAGATGCAGCTTATTACCCAGTAGTGTAGGTACATGTATATGCCGTCCGAGGGTATGGTTTTTGAGTCTTTTTAGTTTGAAATACAGTACATTATAGATTTTGACAAGTTTGGTTTGAAATACAGTTGAACCTCCGCTAACGGACACCTCCCATAGGTGGACACCTCTCATAAATGGACAGTTGGTCATGTTCCCAGCTATATACAAACACTACATTTTTAACCTCCCATAAGTGGACACCTCTCTTAAGCGGGACACTTTTTCTGGTCCCGAGGGTGTCCGCTTACGGGAGGTTTGACTGTACAATGTTTTCCCGACTGGTCTGAAATAGGGTCACGGAGCTCTGGGAGGCATACACCCACCCAAAATTCCAAGGGGTCTCCCAAATGGAACACATTAGAAAATGCTATCTTGCTTTTCAAGTTTTTTAAACATCTCTATGCAACCCATGGTGGCAGAAGACATTATTTCTTGGAAAAAATTAATGTAAAATACAGACTCTGTTATAAGAGATAGCTCAGTAAGCCTTTAATTTCTCATATTATCTCTCTTCCTTCAGTCAAAACCACAGTATGACCCAACAGGACGTACACTCTACCAGCGTGCGTGTCAGAAACTCGGCATCATCCCTGCTTCCTTCTTTGTGCGACACATGATTGAACCAACTGTTATCATGGCACACCATGGTCTTGGTCCACTAGGAATTCGCGCTATGGCCTTGGCGCTTTTGTACAACACAAAAGTCACAAGCCTGAACATAAGGGACAACGGAATTGGAGAGGAGGGCGGGGAAATCATGGCAAAGCTTTTAAGAGAAAACTACTTCATAGTGGAGTTAGATATGTCGGAAAATAAGCTTGGTCGAAGGGCTATTACAGAGATCGCAGAAACTCTTAAAGAGAATAACACGTTGACAAAGCTTGGGCTTGCAGGAAATTCCCTGGATGACAAAGACGCTGAAGTAATATGCCAATCACTGCTTGTAAACAACACTCTGAGTCACTTGGATCTCAGCTGCAATAAATTCTCCAACAAAGCTTGTGAGTTCTTTGCAAAGGTTCTTGATGAGAACATTGCTTTGTCGGATCTTGATCTTAGCTGGAATCACATCCAGGTCAAAGGAGGACAGGCTCTTGCTAAAGGACTGAGAGGAAATGTGAAACTTAAATCCCTTAACTTGGCATGGAATGGTTTGGCAAATGATGGAGCGCGTGCTATAGCTGGAGCTTTGCTTGAAAATGGAACGCTACGAATGCTTGACTTGACTTGCAACAGGATTTCACATACGGGTGCTTTTAGCATTGGACGATGTCTAGAGAGCAATTCATCACTTGAAGTGTTAAGACTGGCAAAGAACAATCTGCAAAACAATGGCGCCTGTGCTCTGCTGAACTCTATCAGCAAAAATGGAGACAGTAGAATTTCCAAGGTTGATCTCACAGGTGTAGTCATTAAAGAAGAGTTTCACTTAATTGCAAAAAAATTAAGAAAACTGAAGCAAATTGAAGTCATCACGGACGAAACTCCAGAATTACGGAGCAAACGAGAAGAACCCGACCCTGGGACGCTTCTCCGTAACTACATTGCCAAAGAGCATGTTCTTGTTGTGGACTTGTTTCGCAAGTTAGATCATGATGGCAGCATGCAAGTCAGTGTGAAGGAATTTGCAGAAGGACTGCGTAAATCGCACGTTGGAATGACACAGTATGAGGTGGATAAAATAATTGACATGCTGGATGCCGATAAAGATGGTGAAATCGACTACAGTGAGTTTGTCTGCATTCAAGCCGAGTGGAAAAGTGATGAAAAGGCAAAGAGAAAGATTTCTTCAAAAGAACCATACTAAAACAAAAGTATCAAGAGATTGTTTTGCTCTGACAGGCAGCTTTGGCTGAAATAATTATTTTGTACAGTCAGTCATGTAATACTGAGCAGACTTTTCCCCTTTATTTTTCTGCCATGACTGGTTGCACAGTATTGAATATGTTGTGGTTCAAATTTTTTGGGGTTTAACATTTTCAAACCAGTTTGATTTTTATTTTCCTTTGTCTAATATTCATTACCATAATCTGAAACAAAGGAAAATAAAAATCAAACTGGGTTGAATTATAAACCAAAATAAATTTAAACCACAACAAATATTCCATTTTGAATTTCATGAGACATGCCATACTTTTGTAAAAGCTTGTGCTTTAAGAGAAGAAATCCAAGACTCGCACAGGATTACTTGATGGCAAGATATAAGGAATTGCTTGTAACTTTTTCACCATAATATCTAGATAAATGTAGCTAATGGAAAACGATATTGGGATAAAATAATTATTATACATACAGTAATATCAAACATGAGAGACATCCGATTTCAAAGTCACATCAAACGTTGCCCATGATGTTGTTAAACGACTGTCTTACAATCCCTTTACAGTAAAGATGACGCTACCTTTGCCACTCTACAAAGTTTTTGATTAATTTTTGACATATTTTATGTCAAAAATTAATCAAAAACTTTGTCAAGTGGCAAAGGTAGCGTCATCTTTACTGAAGGTGCATTTTAGCCAGTTTTTGATTTCTAGTTCCATTTCACATAAAATTATATACATGTAATACCCAAGGTTATTGATTTCTATTAGCTATCCATACTAGCAACTCTGGGCTTCCTTGCATGTAACCAGAAAAAAATTAATGTCACTTGTATTATACTGAAAAAATTATGAATTGCTAAAAAATAAATTGCTATTAATTTTTATTGAGATTATTATTTTTTTATTAATATCTATCCAAACTGTTAAATGAGATTATCATGATGCTTATGAAATAAATGATGACGATGTTCAAGAAGTGTCACAGCAGAAGTAATTCTTTGTACTCTGGGTTTGTAAGGTATTTTAATATTATTGACAATCACATTCTGCAGTTATTCCATTATTCACAGTATTTTAACACCTTGAACACAACAGTAACAGTATTTTAACAGAGAAGCAACAACATTTACTTTGTTATAAATTATTTACACAACTTAGCTATCGTTTCAGTTCTGTCAAAGTCAGATCTGTACAGTCATTCCTCTCTAGTCACAATTCCTTTAGTCTTAGCGCGAGAAGACAGTCATCTCATTGCATGTACTCATTTTATCCCTGGCAAGTGGAACATCAGAGATTCTAGCCAAAAACTCCATCCTGGTGACATACTGTAACACTAGAGACCTACAGTGGAACCCTGTTAATACAGACACCTACGGGCCAAAGAAAACTGGACGTAATAATGGGGTGGCCGTTTTAAAGGTAACTGATTGAGCTTTTGCTCGAGCCAAATAAAGTGGCCGTAATAACAAGGTGGCTGTAAGGCGGGGTTCCACTGTAAATAATTTTCTAGTCTGACTCGTCCCCAGTCGTCTCTCTTGTCAACAAAGGAGAGAGACGACTGGGATGAGTCAGGTTTTCTAGTTACTCATTGTCTTAGGGGTGATCATGCAATGTGAGATATCACAAAGACGATGGATATCTTTCATCTACATCTTTACCAATACAGAATGGACTTGTATACATGTATTAACAGTGCCTGACACAAGACTCTTGAAAGCATTCAATAAATTATATTGTAATTCTGCTTGTTATTACGAAACTTGAGGATTTTTCTGCATAATCCAGTTGACTGTTTCTTCCAGAAGTGACAACTTGTAATGCCTGAAACAAAACCGGATTAAACTAAATTAGTACAGGTGCCAGTAGACCAAGCCTGTATGGCAGTTTTCTTGTACAATGACAAAATAATAGCGACAAAGCCGCTCATGTATTTTTCCATCGCTGCGAACGTTTTATGGGCCCTTCCTTATAAACAGGTCTGGATCTGCCACTGATCGTACACCAACAAACCACAGCTACACAGGCTACAGTACATGTATATACCTTAATTTAAGCCTCTTAAGTTGTACAGGTGTACTTGAAAGAGGCTGACTGTTCACATTTGAGGTCTAACAATTTTCTCATGAGAGATGACTGGGGACGATTCAGTGACTGATATGCAATGTTCTGTCATGGTATTAAACTAATGGAAGGCATGAAACTATGCAATCAGGAAACAGTACACTGCTTTCTACTAAGCCATTCATAAAAAAATATTGACTGGACGGACACATGAAATCTTTACATATTTCTCGCAGAAATATGCTGAATAGAAAGAAACCTAACTTTTAGAAACAAAATAAATTAATAACTTCATAGATATAGTTATTTCTTGCATACCAACCTTGCATGCCTGGATTGTTTTAAGCATACCTGGCCACATTTCTGAACGTCTTCAACTTGTCAAAAAAAGTCATCAATGGATATGGTGTAGACAAAGTTGCCAGCACATGTGGCAGTATCTTGACATGTTGGTAGCCTTCACCTGTAAGTTTAAAAAAAAAAAATTATGTATCAACAAAAATGTGCCTATACCCTCAGGCTGTCACACATTAAGTTTGCATTCTTCTCACAAATTCTTGCATGTCCTTACTGAAGAAGTGGACATGAGCACAAGGCTGAACAGAGTATGAAGAATAGATATGTGATGTAACCTTGCTTGGTTATACAGTCAACTCTCACCTTGCGGGAACCCGTTATTACGCACACCCACTATTACAGTCAAAATTCAAGCCCTCATCCCGGTGGAAGCTATAGAGGTTTGACTGAAAATGACTCCCGCTATTGTGGGCTCTCGCTATTACGGACTCCAAACCACATCCAGAGGGTGTCCGATTAACGAGAGTTGACTGTATTTTGTATCCTAACCAAAGTTATATGCCTTTATACTCTGATAAAGATCATAGCACATCATTGCACTCACTCAAATGGCTCTACTACATCAGGGCAGATCATCGTACATTGTTCGGAGACCCAAGGGCAGTTAGTCAGGTGAGACGAAATATTAAATCAGGCAAAATCGGCACAATAAAATTTTGCCTGATTTACTTTCTTTCACCCCAGCAAACTGCCCCTGGGTCTCCGGGGATGAATGACGTAAGTTATGATCCTTAAAATATTGGTGGCAAACATAAGATCACTTACTCCACGGCATTTGGCACATTTCAGATCTTGAAGAACAAATGCCATTGACTGCTTCTGTACCATGTCAATCAACTGACTCTCAATGAAGTCCATGTCATATTCACTGCCGCATTCTAAATTGGCACATCTGCAAACATGCACTGTAAACAAACAGAGAAGACTATTATTTTGTGCAAGTCTGTTGCCATCTTGCATGTACGCCCAAATGGATTCACAAGTCGATGCAAGTATGAACTTGTACATAACAACCGGTCACTTGGTCCTTCAACTTGAAGGACCAAGTGACCGGTTGTATGTATGACAAGTCCATTCAATGGAGTCACAAGTTAAATTCCAAGCACACGCAAGTCACAAAAAGCCACTGCAATGGTTCTGCCAGATTAGTCCTGTGCAGGTACATTGTACATTTGTGTAGCAATCCTAAAGAATCCGATTTCTCGAACCTCCAAGGGAAACGATAATTATTGGTTCAAGAAATATCAGGGGTAAAATTACAGTGAAACAAATCCAATGCAAACAACTTTTGGTTTGAGAAATCATGATTCTACTGTATCAAGAAAAATGTAACTTTTATATTGATTATACATACGGCTTGTTTCCTTCTGCTGGGGTTATGAAGGGATCCCTGCACAAGTCAAGGTCACGGCATGAATTGCAGGACAAGCAAATAACCTGTTGGAAAATGGCAAGCAATAATATTAGTAGCATTCTGCCAATGAGCATAGTTCATAATTTATGTGGCACATTATGTATACAAAGAAAAGGGGAAGACTGAGAAACATATAGACTTTGAGAAACCACCAGTACTGAGTTTGGTAAATTAATTATTCCAAAGGCTGGGATAATTATATTTCTTACAAAAGTTGGATTATTGGCTAGAAGTTAATATAATTTACCTATGCTGAAGTCAAAATATTTAAAAAGTAAAATCACTGGCTGGCATACCTCTGGAAGTACCAGCGAGGAGCAAGGGTCCCTAAATGTTGCTTCTGAGGAAAATTCCCCGATACCTAAGAGTCTCAACAAGTCTCGTCTAAAGAAGAACACAAGCAACATACATAAATCAGTTGCAGATTAATGCTAAGAAGCTAAATAATCTGACCAAAAGCATAATATTGAACATGAAATTTCTACCTAAGCTTATTCACTTGATGCTGTGTGTTGGAGTCTAGCGACAACACCTAAATAAATAATAATTAAAAAGTGTTAATAAATAGTTAAGTGTGAATCAGAGTGAAGTCTGGTTGAAGTTTTTTCTTTCAATTAAGATCTTTGATCCATGATGAATGACTGACAGTAGTTAGCATAACACGGCTCCCAGTTAAGTTAAGGGGGGGGGGGGGGGGGGGGGGGGGGGGTGAGGGAGGCGGGAGAAGAGAGGGCAGGAAGCAGTATTCCTGGGATGGGAACCGGGGGGGGGGGGGAACTTCCATATAAAAGTGATGGGGGTGATCGTCGTACCTTTTAGGGGTTAATATTCGTGGTTTGGTGCCGCTTAGGGTGTTAAAATCTAAAATTACTACCTTTAGAGTTACCAGTATTCCGGTACCTTTTAGGGTATTACGTTAGAACAAAAAAATGACAGGCACTAGTTTTGTCTTAGAATTGGAACCTCTTAGGGGTGAAAATGAATTTGAGCCACACTCACACAAAACAAGATTTTGGTACCTTTTAGGGGTTATTTTCAAAATTTCCAACAATCACCCCCGTCACCTTTATATGGGAGTCCCCCCACCCCGGGTGGGAAACTGGGTGTAAATAGGGAAAAAATAATAACATTGCACAATATTTTGCAAGAGAAAAAGCACAAAGAGGTGGAAGTCGGGAGTATAAGGAAGAATGAGGTACAGGTCAAAATATTTCCAAAAACTATCCTTCCTAATAACAGGAACACTGGAATCATCAAACACACCTCAGGCTTATCCATGATAATGTAATGTTGCTAGCAAAGTTTATGGCAACACAGTCCATAAATGAATTTATTGGAGCAACAAGCCTCACCTTACAAATGAACTTCACAAACTCCAAGGCGGGGTTATTCAGAGGAAGATGGGAGCCTGGCAGAAGTGGAAACTCTGCACTTGCGTCCGTACTTGAAGATCTGTCCCCTGACAACGTGTTCTGTATCTTCTGTGTTACACTGCAGAAAGAAATGGAAATTTTGAAAACCTACATTAGAGCATTTAAAAACCTCTCTAAAATGGCAACCCTGAGGCCGTTATAGGGAGGCTTCAATACGAGTAAAGTGTATGGATCGGCCCCCGGTCAGGACAAAAAATCCTGGCCATTGTAGAGAGGTGACCGTTAGTGAAGGTTTGATGCACTTTTCTGTGATGATTGAGTGGCTTGGACATTGCCGAGACTTAACAATGTATGATGCAATTTTAACCAGTGCTATAATTTACCCAAGTACTGCAAGTCTGCCATCTTCAGATTACCTCAGAAATTCTCTAGTTGTCAATTAATAAGTTTGCAAAATAAAATTATCATCTCTGAGCACCTTGTAGGCTCAATTATCAGCTGCTGTTCAGGAAAATGTGCTCACACTCCTCTCCTTGGGAATAATGAAGACTGGACTTGAGAGAGGGGCACAAATCAAGCCTAAGCACCTTGCTGTATGATACTTACGAGAAAAGAGTCTGTGTCAGTTCTCCAGAGATTCTCTCTTGAGCAAATGTAACCAGACTGGGTGTGGCTGATGTTTCTGCAACTCTCTGTTGAGCAGTAGAGATTTAATTTAAAGTCAAATCTCTTCTTTAATGAAGACACGTCCCATAGGGGGAAACCACCTGTAAGGTGACACCTTTCACAAAGGAATATCTCACACAAGAGGATACTTCACCTACAAGGGGATACCTTCCTTGTGGAAGGCATGGTAATTGTGTTTTAACCAATAAAGTTTATTCATTCATTCATAGTGGTCTAATGGTTAGTACGTTGGACTGCGGATTGAGCGATCCAGGTTTGAGCGCTGGCCGGGGTAATATCCTTATGTCATACACTGTCATGCAGACAGGTGTTGAGAATATAAATCACAAAAATTATTTTTTATTATTTAGGAAATTGTACATTTTTTTACTGTTGTATGATTAAAGTGAGTTAATAAACTAGCTGGGAAGTTTACCTTGATGTATCACCAAATTCTCGCAACAAACATTAAAAAGAATGTATAGCAATCAGTAGAGAGGATTGATATTTTGAGCTTGGTGCCAAACCTGTGATTGGGAGCTGGTTCTTTTCTTGATCGGAGTATTGCCAGGCTCAATGCTCCGTCTTTCTTCCAAGGAATGCGTATAAAACTGCATGAATGTGACTAGCAATGACGATCTACAGGAGATGAAACATGTTAGGGGCGGACCATTAGATATCCCGGGAGGGGGGGTGACAATTACCAAAAAAAAATTCCTGCAAAGGAAAATTGTCTAAAAAAAATATCCTGCAAGCAGCTGACCATCAAAAAAAAATTCCTGCAAGCAAACTGGAACATATGTATATATAAGAAGATCTGTGGAAAAAAAATTTGTGCAGAGCTTGCTCTCCTAAAAAAAAAATCCTGCAGACAACTCAGGCTGGAAAAAAAGATCATGCACTGGAATTTTTTACCCCCCCCCCCCCCCCTCCCGGGATATCTAATGGTCCGCCCCTTAGATAAATATGATAAAGAATCTCACTTCACTAACACTTCATGCAAGACGTTCTGTGCAACACACTACTGGCACAATACCAACATTGGCCAGTGCACTACCAATACTGACTGACGTAGTTCCAACACGTGAACATTGGCCAACACACTAATACCAACACAATAACATTGTACTAATATTCTAATATTCCACAATAACATGGCCAACACATAATTACCAATATGGACTGACATAGTTCCAACACATTGACCAACACACTACCAATACTGACTGACATAGTTCAACACCACTGACTGGCACTGTAAATAATTAGTCATGATTACGTAACTTCTCACAAGGTCTTTTAAATTCAATTATGTAACAAAATACGCATTAGATCTCAAGGACGCTTCGCGAATCATAAGACGATCATTAAGAAGAATACGATCAATAAGAGAAGTTTTAAGAATCTAAAGAGCAAGTCTATAATCGGAGAAAAGAGGTATGATTATTTTATCTACAGTATGTATTTTGTGGCGCATATGTACACGAGTGATTACATAATACATGTTGTACAACTTCGAATTCCTTTATAATTTATAGTATTTTATGTCGCCGATTATTTTCAGTTTTTACGTCATTGCAAGTACCTCAATTAAAGAATGTGTTGGATAAAAGAACATGAGTGCTTGGAATATTAGTACAACTCTGCGTGGTTCTGATAATGACCTGATTTAAAGACAAGAAATGATCTAATTCGCTACAGGCACAGACTTGCAGCATAAATACCTGAAAATAGTTCTGACAAGATGCAGCTGAAGGGAGATACTTCTTCATGTTCCAGTTCATTTCCACATTAGGCTGCAGGAGAAGGAATCAAAATTAGATTTGTTGACAACACAAACACTTTCTCTCAATATAATCTATCCTGACTTAAAGGAGCTACGTCACGGATGGCGCATCTTGAATAAATTGGCCAATTTTTTCAAGTTCGTCGTTTGCAATCCGTCTTAATCTTCTCCATCCTCAACCATCCTTGTTCCTGTTTGGTTTGTTATCACCTCTTTGGTGTTTTATCACCTTAGTAAAACTATTATTATGCGACTTTCTTCAATTTGAAGGTGATTTTGCACGTCGCAAAAATGACTTAAAATATCGTGACATAGCTCCTTTAAAGGGACACTGTCCCGGCGTATTTGCTCAAAACTGTTATAAATGCATGAAATGGTCCCTAAATCTATGGAATAAGAACTTAAAAAACTCTAACTAAATGATAAAAAGCAATTTCTTCAAGAAATTCCATACTGCAACAAAATTTTTAAGATTTCCGAGCCAAATTTGAAACTTTGAAAAACTGACATCCTAACGTTTTTTTCAAAAATCCATATTGCAATCCATTTCCATCCTCGCTGTCGTTTGTCACCCTCACTTCCTAATGGGTTCTTGTCATTTGTCGAGTGCTATTCTACAGAATCAAACCATTATTGTTCAACTTCCTATGATCTAGATATGTTTCTGAGCTTCCCAAAATCATGCTAAAATCAGGACAGTGTCCCTTTAATAGCACTAATCTAAGAAGTGGATGGAGACATGGAGGCTGAAACTTCCCGCTTCCTGTACTTTGTACTCCCGGTTCCCGCCCCTTCCATTGTGGTTTCCGCCTCTGTGTTTGTGTATTGCAAAATAATACACAATGTTGCAAATTTCTTTCTTATTTTTCCTGGTTCTTGCCACCGTGGGAATCCCACTTCCCGCACTCTCTTCTCCTGCCTCTCGTAGACCTGCCCCCTTTACTCCTGGGTACCTGCCACCTTATCCCCCCTCCCCCCACTAAGCAGCAATAAATCAACAGTGAGAAATCCATACATACAAAAAAACAATCTTAAATGTTATTGTTTGCTTTTACCTCATCATCAGGGGTAGCCATCAATTCATCGCCACTGTTTCTCGAGATCTGCTGTATTTTCTATAACCTCCTCATCATCAACTTCTTTAGGAAGCTTGCCTCGTACACCACCATGGTTTGCCTAAAACAAAACAATTACTGAGTTTAACAATGATCTATTATTGAAGTATCTTCTGGCTGGGAGTCATTGTGTTGTGATCTTGGGTAAGACACTTTACATTCATAGTGCATCTCTCCGCCCTGACCCCAGTTGTTCAAAGGGTGGATAACACTATCCACCGGATAAATCGCTATCCAGTGGATAGGTGTTAACAAAACAAACTACTCTATATGTTGGATAGTGTTATCCATCCTTTGATCAACCAGGCCCTGGAGTATAAATGGGTACTTCACTAGTCACTTCATACTATGGAAAACCAGTTGTTGGGCCACAAGCTAGGCTTGCAAAGCCTTAACCTACCCATCACCTCTTCTAATGACGATAAAACACCCCCCCCCCCCCCCCCCCCCCCTCCCAAAACAAAAATTAAATAAATAAATAAATAGGATTTTAGATGTAAATATGTGATGAAAGTCATAAAGTAACATGGAACAAGTTTCTACAAGAACTGTCTACAAAAACAAAGGAAGGAAGATGTTTTTTTAGATGGTTGTTACCTGGTCCATCCACAGAAGATACTCCCAGCATGATTCAGGTTTAATCTCAATGCTATGGAACAAATCCTTTCTGCGTATACTATTAAGAATGAAATCCACATATGCCTTGGCATCAGATACACTGTGAAAGACAACGGCATCGCATTTATTAGTTGTCATGTTTTACAGAATAAAATCTTAAATGGATTAACAGAAATTTTACCTTCTCTTCTTGGTGCAAATAATAATTTTGCTGAGACTTGCAAACACAATTGTGGAACCAAGGCGCTTGAATTCTGCTACAAGCTGAATAAAAATAAAATGTTTTGAACACAATGGTAGTTACCAGAAACATTCTGGTCTGGAAATCTTGGGAAAAGGGAAGGGAAGTAGAGGAGAGGGCGGGGTGGGGCATGCAGGTATTGGAGAGGGGGCTAAAGAGGGTAGGGGTTACAAGAAAGGGGGCTTAATAATGGGGAGGGATTATTAGAGAGAGGGCTAAAGAAAATGGGAGGGGTTATTAGAGAAGGGGGCTAAATAGAAGGTGGGAAGTGTTATTAGAGAAGGGGAGCCGGTTTTAGAGAAGGGGCTAAATATAGAGGGAGAGGTTATTAAAGAGGGGGATAAATAATTATAGAGGGAGGGGATTAGCAGAGAGAAGGGGCTAAAAGAAGGGAGAGGTTTTTAGAGAGGGGGCTAGAGGGAGGAGTCATCAGATTATGGCAGCTAAATAGAAGGTAAAGACTGGTCTCATGAACCCCAGTGGCTTCTAAACAGGTTTTGGCTTATAGGGAGGAGGGGACGTGGCAGAGGGGGATTAAAAGAGAGCAGGGATAACTTGAGAATTACCATCATACCTGCATGTATAGCTTCTTCATCATCCTTTGCACCATTCTACAAAGAGCTGGATCATAAAGAAGAGCTGACGGGGATGACAACCACCTAATTCAGAGTAGAAACTGAAGTTATTCAACATCAAAAATAAATAATAAATAAATAAAAGCATAGCACTGTTATTTTTAAAATTCACATTAATTTTTCAAACTTTACTATTACACCACTAACTGAAACAGAACCAGAAATGGGTTATGTATTACCATCTTACAAAATAATGCAACGTCATTTATACCCTATCTCAATGATAGTTCTGGAAATTATAGACCACATTTCAATACAAAGTGACTGAAACACCAGAAAATATTGCCTGACAGAAGGTGGGGCTTAACAGAGAGACAGAGAGGGGGGACTTATTACAAAATCGGATTTCCAAAAGGGGGGGGGGGGGGGCTTAATAGAGAGGGGGGGCTAAATAGAGCTTTTACGATATTTATGTATCGGTACCTGTAAAAGTGCATCAACTGTGCATCTGCATTTAGGTTCCCATAGGTAGACACTTCATGTAGCCAGCTGTGAACCATACCCTTCAGGATTCTGTAACAAATGCACTACCTTGTTATAATAATCATCAACTTTATCTGGGGAGGGTGACACATAACAGTAATTCAACTGACGAGCTAGTGGCCCTCCGTCCTAAAACTATAAATACAAATACAATCAATATACCTAAATTATGGACAAGAATAATGAAATACAGCTAAAAAATTACAATATCAGATTAAAATTGGGCAATGCTAAAAATTACAGCTAAAAATTACAATATCGGATTAAAATTTGGTAATGCATGTAAACCAGTGAGGAAAATATATGTACTTTTTGCTTGGGAATGAAAGGATTAATGGGGAAACCTTGCAGTCTAATAACATGACATACAAGTATAGGATTGCATCAGCAAGGTTTTACGATGGTGTGATGATGCTAGACTTTATCTAAAAATGTATGCAAAGTATGCCTAGGATGCTAGATATTTATAGAATCAACAATTGAAAATAGGTATCAAACTTGTTACCTAAAGGCACTGGAGCACAGGGCAGCTTCATCGTAAGTAGTCAAACTGGAAGCCACACTCGGCCCTCCCTGGACCAACTCTTCTAAAGATGCCTAAAGAGTAAAACAGTAAGTTAAAGGAGTGAGAGGGGGGAGGGGAGAGGGAGAGGAGAGGCAGGGGCAGGGGGGAGAGAGAATACAGCACACTAATACACACTGCCTCAACAAAACTTCAAATGGAGCAGTGTGAAATTATTTCTTGTTCTTACCTGCGGCATACTATCAAAGCTGATTCCTGTTACAGAGCCTCCCTCAAAGTCATTGATGTGTGCAGACTGAAAACATTAAAGAGAAATACTCCCATCTAAAAACTTTGTCCACATGTATAGTTTGAACAAGTGAAAAAAATACAAGAACAATGGAATGATTATGATTACCTGGCCTTGATTGTGAAAACAACAATAATAATAATAGCCTTGAATATAATTTGAGGATAAGTTCTTAGCACATAAAGAGGTTATTTAGCGGACAGTTGTGTAATACGGTTGGGTATTTTTACAAGTCAGTTTGTATTTTTTCAAGCCTTTAGGCGAGAAAAAATAAAACATTGACGAGTAAAAATTCCCAGCCATATTACACAACTTTCTGCTGAATAAATTGTTTATTATACGACATAATTCTTTCCTAAAATATAGGCTTTCAACGTGTTTTCCATAGCAGGCGGTCAGGGGGACTAAGACGAGTGTAATACAGTCTCATATTTGCACTTGTTTTGGTGCGTATTCACACTCTAAAATGCTATGTCGTATAATAAGTTGAGTTATTTCATCCTTACCTGTAACACAGTGTTGACTGCAAAACAGTCAATTGAGAGCTCCACGCACACTGTAGGATAACAGCCTGGATTGTTCACCTCAATGTTCCCTCCTTCGTCAGACGTTACACTGAGTCTGTTGTTTGGGATGAATAAAAAAAATTCAGCCTTTCAGTATTTTCACCCACAAGGAGGGGACCTGGGGTCCCTGGGCCCCTCTCCTAGATCTGCCACTGAGGAGATACAGACATTCAAGTCAAGTTATGTTATGTTGGATGCAGCAAAACAGCCTGGTAGATTCTGCCTTTATTTGCTAGGTGGACAGATTGATGACGAATACAAGTGAAAGCTGGAAGGGAGAGGGAGATGGGCTTTAAAGCCTGGGAGTAGGCAGTAGCTGCTGCGGCTGACAGAACAGCTTGGAGATGGCAGGCATATGGCGCAATTCCCCACTAGCTGAGATGGCTGAGTATGACAATGATCATCCTCATCATCATCAACATCATCATCTTGCCTCCAAGTAACTAAACTTTTCTAACTGGAACTATTGAGTGGTATTCACTAAACAAATGACATGGATTACCAGACCTGTTATCATCATCCTCTTTGCCGCCCAGATCAGGTCTATCAGTTGGCGACATCCACAGTAAGTGATTGTGCTTTTGAAGGTGACGAGCGTAGAAGAGATCTCCGGCAAACAGGGTGGGGTCTGATTGGACATTCCCCACTGGAACATGAAAGTACTGTGCTAGTTCAAGCTGTGTCTAAACGGTAAATAAAAACATCATGTTAGGGTCTTACAGGAAGAACAGTGTAAACTTATAAATGGAGTTACACTGCCTAAAGAAAGCTTCCCCTGAAAGCTCTCTATAATGACTGTAAGTATCTTTCACTTTCAATAATTCTGACAGACTTTTAACCTTTTATGATCTGCCTTCAAAGGGTTTGCACTCATCAGTGGAAAAATTCCTGGCCTTTCCCTTACCATAACCAATTTTCACTGACTATCATTGTCACAAAGCATTGCATTTTTGTTTGAAGATCTTCTATTTCTACCACATATACGCTACATATACAGTGGAACCCTGCCTTATGATGCCACCTCGTTAATACGGCCACCACGTTAATTAATATCAACACTTTCTTTTGTCCCGAACTTAGGTTCAGTTAGTCATTGTTTTTATTTGAATCCCTTTAATATCCAGTGGAATCCCGATTTCTCAAGTCTCCAAGTGAAACGAAAATTGTTTCGAGTTATCAGGGTGTTTTAAGAAATTGAGGGTTTGAGAAATCGGGATTCCACTGTACTCCTTCTAACACTGATGTATAACTGGAAAAATACTCTATTCATGCCCAACCTGGTAAAACATGTCCACTTCAAGATAATGATGGATCATCCTCCTCGCAGCATGACGCTGCCAGTCAAGAACATTGTGCTGAGCATTACTGCAAGATAAATAATAATTATTAGATAAATAGATAAATAAAGTTGTTCAGCATGTCATGAGCATCGGACTAAAAAGAAAAACATTAAAATGTTGCATTCCTGGCCCTATCTATCTATCAGTGTCTCATAGACACTGCAAACCATGTGCTAGTAAGACGCTATAATGTCAACAAGTGACCAGAAATGACTTTGCTAGTTGATACTATCCTTACCTGTCACTATATGGCAAACACACAAGAGGAAACTCTTGGAGACTGGGAATAGATGATGTCAGGTGACTAAGATCTATGGAAGAAACAAAGAAACATATGTTGCTTTTAAAATGTAAGCCTTATGGAAAGACAACAAGCTCTAACTTGAAAGTTAGAAACTGTGGCAATCCCCTAGGAAAACTAGGAAAAACAATGCTGGGATCTGTATGGAAAGAAATGATGGTAAATGGTAATGTTAAGCTTGGTAGAAACACAATGAGAAAGATATTGTTCAGTCAGTGACACAAGCTACTCGGAAAAATAATTCTGAGTTCTTCCCAACAGGAGTCGATCTGCACACCAGTTGGACGCTGTACCACTGAGCTACAGGAGACTAGTGGGAACTAGGCCACATAACTAAGGTTCAAATGTGGCAAACTTCCCGCATAATGCTAGAATTCTTTTTCCAAGTAGCTTGTGTCACTGACTGAATAATATCTTTCTCATTATGCTAGGATCTCCTGCTAATATTGTTGCGTTGGAAACAGGGCAAAATAATAAAAACAAGTTGGATGGAGTTGATTATTTTTTACTTATAATGGTGGAAAGTTATAACTAATTCATAATAAATTATTGTTGAAACAATAACAACATAAGATGCAATGGAAAGATTGTTTTACCCCAAGGAGACTGTACCAGGATCATTGTGGGTCCTCGCTTCTCTTCTTTGTAGGTCATGAGGAATCTATGAATTGCCCTGTAGGTCTGAAAAAGATGTTAAATTTGTCACAAACGAAACCCAAAGCTACAGCATGTGCATCTGTGTCCTACTGAACTAAACTGTTTTTAATTGCTTGGGCTTTTCACATTCTCATATTGGGGGGAAATGGTGAGGTGTGATCGGCCGACAGCATGTACGGGCGCCTATGGCAACTGCTATGAGTCCATTCATGATCTCACCCCACCCGCCCACCCAAAGTTCAGGTTAGAACATAAAACTGAAATTTAAAAAAAACCTCACCTGAACTTTGGGTGGGCGGGTGCAGGCCGCGGGGTGAGATCATGAATTGACTGATAGCAGTTGCCATAGGCTCCTTTACATGCTGACGTCCAATCTTACCTCTGAGTTCAAATTGTTCAAAATTCAAAAGCGCATTTGAACATATACACATGGAAAATGTGCTATATAAATCCCTTACCATTACTATTAACTCAATCTAGTGATCCCAAGTTGTTTTCAATAGAACACATCTCACATGCAATAATTCATTTTCGACAGTTGTAATTCTCCTAACAATGTTGTAATACTTCATACCTGTCTTGGATCGGTATCAACTCTGACATCAAATGTAAAATTCTCTGCTGGGAGAAAACTCTCATCTCCTTCCCTTTCCACCCTATAAGAGATAAATTTGTAAGCAAATGTCTTGTCTGTGTATAAAGAAGGGGCATGGCTTCAGTGTAAATACTAATACAACTCCTATGACAGACAATCCTCCCAACCAAGAGCACCCACGCTACATGTATATGCTGTATAAAGCTGACAGGTCTTACAGGCCAGACAGATGAATCAGACAGGTCAGACAAGTCAGACAGGTTAGACAGGCTAGACAGGTCAGATGGGTCAGACAGATTGGATGGGTCAGAAAGGTCAGACCAGTCAGATAGGTCACACTGGTTAGACAGATCAAATTGGGTCAAACAGGCTAGACAGACCATATGGGTCAGACAGGCCAGAAAAGTGGTTAAGAGAGACAATTTTAGGTCACACCAGTAGATGGCTCAGACAGATCAGACTAATCAGATGGGTCAGACTGACCAAATAGGTCAGACCAGTCAAATGTGTCAGATAGCTCAGACTGGTCAGACAGACCAAATGGGGTCAGACAGACCAAATGGGGTCAGACAGACCAAATGGGGTCAGACAGACAGACAGACCGACCAAATGGGATCAGACAGGTGGTCCAGACTAGGCTGGACAGATGCATACAAAACATTTGATTATTATAGCTTAGCATTATTGCTCTATTTGTACCTTGCAGTTCTTTCAGATTGATACAAAGAGGACAGGTTGGGCATTTGGTTGTTTCTCACCATATCTATGACAAACACAGAGGCCTGAAATAACACAAGTACCGGTAGTTGACATCAAATTAAAGGTATATAACAAATATATATATATTTGTATGGAGGCAAGTTCTTTATGACAATGCTTACTAAAGATACATTTCACATGATACAGTGGAATCCCGATTTCTCGAACCTCCAAGGGAAATGAAAATGGTTCAAGAAATCGGGAGTTCGAAATATTGGGGGTAAAATTAGTGAAACAAATCCAAGGGAAACTACTTTTGGTTTGAGTTATCGGGGTTTTTGAGAAATCAAGGGTTCGAGAAATTGGGGTTTCACTGTATTTACAGGTAGAAAAGCTATAACAGTAATAAAAACATGAGCCATCCAAAAAAATAGCACTTTCCACAGTTTTCAATGCCATTCTGATTGGGGGCAACAATGGCAAAAATTACAATACTATACCGTGGTAGTCTTGGGATTTTTTTTAAACAAGATATGAGGATTAGAAGAATTGAATGATATCTTTGCATATGTTTTTTAGAACAGAAGTTCAGACAAAGAGTTTTGCACTGATTTCTTATCTTTATTCGGATCCTTACCTTGCGAGAAGCAGGGATGAAGATAGCAAGTATGACACGATTATCCCTACAATGGATACAGACGAAATAAGATAAATAAATAAGCAAAATATATATCAAATTAAAATCATGTCATATCATATTTATAATGTCAGACTTGAAATAAATCACACTGAATTCAAGTAATAAACTATAAACCAAGACATTTTAAAAATGTCTTTCTTGTATTGTAGAAGTAAAACAATACAAACACCAACTGCAGTGACATGAAGATAAAACATTGTTTTCGTAATCCGGCGGTCCGGTGACGTCATTATGCTTCTGTAATGTAGATGCTTCACTACATTACCCCTTACTGGGACACTATCACTCTTTAATGGACAAACAATCATCTGCATAGGAGACTACACTGACAACCCAAAAACACCGGAAAACTATTCTTACGAGGAGCTGTGGTAGAAGTACATTCTCTTCAGATTCACATTTTCCATGTAGGAATACTCTGCAAGAGTCTTGAACTCAAGTTGGTCCAAATCAAAAGTGTCCAAGTCCTAAAAGAGATAATTAGTTTTTAAATAGAACTAGGACAATCGTAAAGTACTGCAGCAAAGTAACACAAATGAAACTTTCTGATTTAAGCCATAATTGTTTTATAAACATTCGGTACTGACCTTGCCATTAAAAAGCCTTGCAAAGATCTTGTTCACTTTGCAAACACAGCCAAGTTTGATTATTGCTCTCATAGACAAGGGAACCTTCAATAAATATGAAATAGTACATATATTAACTAAAGGCAACAATGCAACAAATTTTATT
This sequence comes from Desmophyllum pertusum, assembly GCA_029204205.1. Taxonomy (NCBI): domain Eukaryota; kingdom Metazoa; phylum Cnidaria; class Anthozoa; order Scleractinia; family Caryophylliidae; genus Desmophyllum; species Desmophyllum pertusum. The sequence continues at coordinate 276,450 of MU827805.1, forward strand.
ATACACAGGCAAATATATTATTCAAGATATATTAAAACAGTGAATGTGCTTAAGATAAGGTAAGTTCAAACCTGTGATTCATAAATTCCTTCAATGTCAGGGGCAGACAAATCTGTAGCCAGCTCACTGAAGAAAAAAACACAAATGATAAAAAGTTGTGCTAGATACAGTGGTGTAACTGGAAACTTTAGATATGAACAAATCAGAAATCAATAGTGAACAAGAATCAATGTGACACTTGCATTTCTTGACCAGGGGCGGATCCAGTCATTTGGTAGTCATTTGGTAGTCACTTGGTAGTCATTTGGTGGTCATATGGTGGTCACTTGGTAGTCACTTGGTAGTCACTTGGTACCAAGTGACTACCAAGTGACAACCTTGACTACCAAATGACTACCAAGTGACTACCAAGTGACAACCTTGACTACCAAATGACTACCAAGTGACTACCAAGTGAGTACCAAGTGACTACCAAGTGACAACCTTGACTACCAAATGACTACCAAGTGACTACCAAGTGACAACCTTGACTACCAAATGACTACCAAGTGACTACCAAGTGACAACCTTGACTACCAAATGACTACCAAGTGACTACCAAGTGAGTACCAAGTGACTACCAAGTGACAACCTTGACTACCAAATGACTACCAAGTGACTACCAAGTGACAACCTTGACTACCAAATGACTACCAAGTGACTACCAAGTGAGTACCAAATGACTACCAAGTGACAACCTTGACTACCAAATGACTACTAAGTGACTACCAAGTGACCACCAAGTTACTACCAAATGACTACCAAGTGACTACCAAATCTCTACCAAGTGACTACCAAGTGCCAAGTGACTATCAAGTGACAACCTTGATAGTCTACCAAATGACTACCAAATGACTAAAATGTGACTACAAAGTGACAACCTTGACTTCCAAGTGACTACCAAGCGACTGCCAAGTGACTACCTAGTGACCACCAAATGACTACCAAATGACTACCAAGTGACTACCAAGTGACTACCAAGTGACTACCAAGTGACAACCTTGACTACCAAATGACTACCAAGTGACAACCTTGACTACCAAATGACTACCAAGTGACTACCAAGTGACCACCAAATGACTACCAAGTGACTAAAATGTGACTACAAAGTGACAACCTTGACTACCAAGTGACTACCAAGCGACTGCCAAGTGACTACCTAGTGACCACCAAATGACTACCAAATGACTACCAAGTGACTTCCAAGTGACTACCAAGTGACTACCAAGTGACAACCTTGACTACCAAATGACTACCAAGTGACAACCTTGACTACCAAATGACTACTAAGTGACTACCAAGTGACCACCAAATGACTACCAAGTGACAACCAAGTGACAACCTTGACTACCAAGTGACTACCAAGTGACTACCAAGTGACCACAAATTACCAAATGACTACCAAGTGACCACCGTGACTACCAAGTGACTACCAAGTGACCACCAAATGACCACCAAATGACTACCAAGTGACTACCAAGTGACTACCAAGTGACAACCTTGACTACCAAATGACTACCAAGTGACAACCTTGACTACCAAATGACTACCAAGTGACTACCAAGTGACCACCAAATGACTACCAAGTGACTAAAATGTGACTACAAAGTGACAACCTTGACTACCAAGTGACTACCAAGCGACTGCCAAGTGACTACCTAGTGACCACCAAATGACTACCAAATGACTACCAAGTGACTTCAAGTGACTACCAAGTGACTACAAGTGACAACCTTGACTACCAAATGACTACCAAGTGACAACCTTGACTACCAAATGACTACTAAGTGACTACCAAGTGACCACCAAATGACTACCAAGTGACAACCAAGTGACAACCTTGACTACCAAGTGACTACCAAGTGACTACCAAGTGACCACCAAATTACTACCAAATGACTACCAAGTGACCACCGTGACTACCAAGTGACTACCAAGTGACCACCAAATGACCACCAAATGACTACCAAGTGACTACCAAGTGACAACATTGACTACCAAACGACTACCAAATGACTACCAAGTGACCACCAATGAATAACAAATGACTACCAAGTGACTACCAAGTGACCACCAAATGACCACCAAATGACTACCAAGTGACTACCAAGTGACCACCAAATGACTACCAAATGACTACCAAGTGACTACCAAGTGACAACATTGACTACCAACGACTACCAAATGACTACCAAATGAATAACAAATGACTACCATGTGACTAAAATGTAAATACAAAGTGACAAACTTGACTTCCAAGTGACTACCAAGCGACTACCAAGTGACTACTTAGTGACCACCAAATGACTACTAAATGACTACCAAGTGACTTCCAAGTGACTACCAAGTGACAACCAAATGAATAACAAATGACTACCAAGTGACTACCAAATGACTACCAAGTGACTACCATGTGACTAAAATGTAAATACAAAGTGACAAACTTGACTTCCAAGTGACTACCAAGTGACTACCAAGTGACCACCAAATGACTACCAAATGACAACCAAGTGACAACCAAGTGACAACCTTGACTACCAAGTGACTACCAAGTGACTACCAAGTGACCACCAAATTACTACCAAATTACTACCAAGTGACTACCAAGTGACAACCTTGACCACCAAGTGACAACCTTGACTACCAAATGACTGTCAAGTGACTACCAAGTGACAACCACACAACTACCAAGTGACTACCAAGTGACTACCAAGTGACAACCTTGACTACCAAATGACTGCCAAGTGACTACCAAGTGACTACCAAGTGAGTACCAAACGACTACCAAATGACTACCAACTGACAATCTTGACTACCAAATGACTACTAAGTGACTACCTAGTGACCACCAAATGACTACCAAATGACTACCAAGTGACTACCAAGCGACCACCAAGTGACTACCAAATGACTACCAAGTGACTTCCAAGTGACTACCAAGTGACAACCTTGACTACCACGTGACTACCAAGTGACCACCAAATTACTACCAAATGACTACCAAGTGACTGCCAAGTGACCACCAAATTACTACCAAGTGACAACATTGACTACCAAATGACTACCAAATGACTACCAAGTGACAACCTTGACTACCAAATGACTACCAAGTGACTACCAAATGACTACCAAGTGACTAAAATGTGACTACAAAGTGACAACCTTGACTACCAAGTGACTACCAAGCGACTACCTAGTGACCACCAAATGACTACCAAATGACTACCAAGTGACTTCCAAGTGACAACCTTGACTACCAAATGACTACCTAGTGACCACCAAATGACTACCAAATGACTACCAAGTGACTACCAAGCGACCACCAAATGACTACCAAATGACTACCAAGTGACTTCCAAGTGACAACCTTGGCTACCAAATGACTACAAAGTGACTACCAAGTGACTACCAAGTGAGTACGAAACGACTACCAAATGACTACCAAGTGACAACCTTGACTACCAAATGACTACTAAGTGATTACCAAGTGACCACCAAATGACTACCAAATGACTACCAAGTGACTACCAAATGACTACCAAGTGACTACCACATGACTAAAATGTGACTACAAAGTGACAACCTTGACTACCAAGTGACTACCAAGCGACTACCAAGTGACTACCAAGTGACAACCAAATGACTACCAAGTGACAACCTTGACTACCAAGCGACTACCAAGTGACTACCAAGTGACCACCAAATGACTACCAAATGACTACCAAGTGACTACCACATGACTAAAATGTGACTACAAAGTGACAACCTTGACTACCAAGTGACTACCAAGTGACTACCAAGTGACTACCAAGTGACCACCAAATTACTACCAAATGACTACCAAATGACTACCAAGTGACTACCAAGTGACTACCAAATGACTACCAAGTGACTACCAAGTGACTACCAAGTGACAACCTTGACTACCAAGTGACTACCAAGTGACAACCTTGACTACCAAATGACTACCAAGTGACTACCAAGTGACTACCAAGTGACTTCCAAGTGACTACCAAGTGACTACCAAGTGACTACCAAGTGACAACCTTGACTACCAAGTGACTACCAAGTGACTACCAAGTAACCACCAAATTACTACCAAATGACTACCAAGTGACTGCCAAGTGACCACCAAATGACTACCAAGTGACTACCAAGTGACAACATTGACTAGCAAACGACTACCAAATGACTACCAAGTGACAACCTTGACTACCAAATGACTACCAAGTGACTAACAAGTGACAACCTTGACTACCAAATGACTACCAAGTGACTACCAAGTGACTACCAAGTGACAACCTTGACTACCAAATGACTACCAAGTGACTACCAAGTGACTACCAAGTGACTACCAAGTGACAACCTTGACTACCAAATTACTACCAAATGACTACCAAGTCACTACCAAGTGACTACCAAGTGACTACCAAGTGACTACCAAGTGACTACCAAGTGACCACCAAATTACTACCAAATGACTACCAAGTGACTACCAAGCGACTGCCAAGTGACTACCTAGTGACCACCAAGTGACTACCAAGTGACTACCAAGTGACCACCAAATTACTACCAAATGACTGCCAAGTGACCACCAAATTACTACCAAATGACTACCAAGTCACTACCAAGTGACTAACAAGTGACAACCTTGACTACCAAGTGACTACCAAGTGACTACCAAGTGACCACCAAATTACTACCAAGTGACTACCAAGTGACTACCAAGTGACTACCAAGTGACTACCAAGTGACCACCAAATTACTACCAAATGACTACCAAGTGACTAGGAATTTTTGATAGGGGGGTACCAGGGTTTTCCTGAAAATGTGAAGTACGTAGAAGGAGATTTTTCGGAAGTAGACTGCAATAGTTATTACTAAACGCTTCTACAAGGGGCGAATGGGGGCGCTCCCCCAGAAAAGATTTGAGATTTCAGGCTCTGAAAAGTGCTATGGATGGTTTTTGCTATGGATAATGGAAAAAGCAAAAAACCTCTAAGGTCTGATAGGGGGTCTGGATCCCCCCCGACCCTCCCCCTGGATCCGCCGCTGCGTACACCAAGCACTCACCTTGAATGATCCCTGAATATTTTTTCAGGCACAGTATACTCGTAGAGGTTGAGTACTGTGTGAGAGCGTGGCAGAGTTCGGGAAACTTTCCTCCATGCTGTAAGGACAGAGTGTAAAAAGATGTTAACCCTTTCACTCCCAGAAGCAATCCTGTGTTTCTAACTTTTACGTCTGTGGATGAAACCCTTGTGTGTAACCATTCAAATGAAAGCCTATGAGCAGTGCTGTAATGTGGTACTGTTTGTTTTTTCATATCTTACAAAATGAAATTTGGGATTTTTTTTTTTCAATTTTGAGCTTTACATCTTACCTAAAAGAAATATTTACTATAACTTGCATGCACCACAAATGATCAGTTGCAACTTTATTTAGCTTGGCAACTGAGGAAAAGTTGTTTGGGTAGACTAGGATAAGTGAAGAGAAAGCTTGCAACTTCATTCCAAAATTACACAACAACAGCTGCAAGGCAGATCATGTGCCAACATTACAAGTGCATAATTTATGCCAATAACATCACATCTCCCCTCACTGGAGTTAAAGTAAATCTAACTTCAGTATAAACTTCTAAAAACATTGAATAAGCCACGAGAAACAGGTTTTCAAGTTACTTTAAAATTCCAACAACAATTATTGAAAGAGTATGTAACACATAAGCCAGTCTTACTTGTCCCAGCTCCTTCTTTGGGGGTGTGGCAATTTACGTAGAAAATCCTTGGCACATTTACTTTGATGGCGTGGAGATCTGCTCCAATTACAGCCCACGCTTTGAATGTTCCTGGATCACTAGTCTCTGCCAACTGAAATGAAGGATAAAGCAAAATCAAATAAAAAAAGCTTAAAATGCAAGGTGGAGGATAAAAGAAAAAAGGCATCTTCACACATGTCAACTCTTCATAACCTTACCTGTATTATCTGCCAAGGTGAGTCCACAAGAGACCTTGCTTGCTGTCTCATAAAATTCGACAACCCAGTTGATGGGCCACGCCCGACTGCCAATGTGCTTATACCCATAGTGTCTGCTTCCTTGCGTAGACGTTTCCTCTCAGCTCGCTGTTTGGACTGAAATTCCCATTTTCTCTTTTGAAATCCAAGCCATTTCTCCTTGTCATCCTGAAAGAAAAGAAACGTTATTATTCAATCCAGATTAAACAGCCTTTCTATTTAAATCAAGGCTGTTTATTTTTATTTCCAGCACATACTAAGTTAAGTTTCAGGTAAATGTAGTAGAACTGACTCAAAACATAGAGCAGCTAGACTCTAAATCGTAGACAGACAAACTATCCTAGACTAGCTATCAGAGACAGACGACCTATCCTAGACTAACTATCCTAGACTAACTATGCTAGAATAGCTATGCTAAACTCACTATACTAGACTAACTATTGACTAACTATCCTAGACTACCTATCCTACACAGACAAACTATCCTTGACTAGCTATCATAGACAGACAAACTATCCTAGGCTAACTATCCTATACTAACTATGCTAGAATAGCTATGCTAAACTCACTATGCTAGACTAACTATTGACTAACTATCCTAGACTACCTATCCTACACAGACAAACTATCCTTGACTAGCTATCATAGACAGACAAACTATCCTAGGCTAACTATCCTATACTAACTATGCTAGAATAGCTATGCTAAACTCACTATGCTAGACTAACTATTGACTAACTATCCTAGACTACCTATCCTACACAGACAAACTATCCATGACTAGCTATCATAGACAGACAAACTATCCTAGGCTAACTATCCTATACTAACTATGCTAGAATAGCTATGCTAAACTCACTATGTTAGACTAACTATTGACTAACTATCCTAGACTACCTATCCTAGACAGACAACCTATACTAGATTAACTATCCTAGACTAACTATGCTAGATTAGCTATCCTAGATTAACCATGCTAGACTCACTGTGTATTAACCAACTTTCCTAGACTACCTATCAAAGACAGGCAACCTATCCTGGATTAACTATCCTAGACTTACTATGCTAGTTTAGCTATCCTACTATCCTAGACTACAGTACCTATCCTAAACAGAACCTATCCTAGACTAGCTATCTTAAGGCCGGTTTACACGCTACGATTTGTCGGCGTGATCTGTCAGTACACTCGTAAGGCTCATTTACACGCTACAATTTGTCGGGCCGATTTCTCTTTTATCGATATAGCACGAGGATGAAAATCGACCCGATTTATAAAATCTGTTGCACTGCAACAGATTTTTATAAATCGGGCTGGTTTTCGTCTGCTCAGTCATTTTCTTAATCAAATCAGGCCAAATCGGGCCGACAAATCGTAGCGTGTAAACCGGCCTTTAGACAGACAAACTATCCTAGACTAGCTATCCTAGACAGACTAGACTAACTATCCTACCTTGTTCGGTCCCCACTGGGGTGTTTCCCCAAGCGCCTCCCTCCATGTTTTTGACAGCTGTCCTTCACTCTGCTGGGAGGAGTTCTGACTATTGCTGTTAGATGAACTGGTTACAAGCGTCATTTGTCCACGCTTCCTTTTAGTTGTCACAGGAATACCAGTTGATGATGATCCTTTGCTGGCAATATCCTCTATGTCCAGTGATTGGTTGGTGGGATGACTGCGGTTATCTAGATTGTTTTCCTGTGGCTGTGTGAGAATCAAGTGAAAGTCAATAAACAGTCTTTTGCTAGAGGTTTGACTGTCCCCCTCCCCCCTTAATCGCTTCCACCCAGCTTTTAGCCAGAAGGGCATCTGAGTGTGCTTTGAAAGCCCAATTTTGGGAGAAAATGATGAAAAATGCACCAAAGCATTAATAAATGTCCACTTTTCAAATTCTGGCTAAAAGCCCATTTCACCCTGTGTGGGACATAGGTCTTTCAAGACACCTTTCCATCCCGTTCTGTCCCGAGCCTGTCTCTCCAGCTGATCCCAGTTGGAGTCCACCTCTCTCTCGTAGATCTCACCTTCTAACATCTGTCGCCAGCCATTTCTAGGCCACTACAGTCAATATTTATACATTTTCTTTCAAACAGATAAAATATTACAGACCTTCTTCTTAGGGAGTGGTGCAAACATGGCATTGATCTTCTGCTGTTTGAACACATCATTTCTCTCTAACAGTCTCTTGTGTAACCAGTCTGGATGGGTGCAGCGTGGGACAGGGTTGCTTACCTGAACACAGACAAAATAATAAATCATATACCTGAAAATATCCCAATTTTGACTAGCAGAGAGCAATCCAATTTCAGTTAATTTTGTGCTAATAACTACGGTAAATTGTAATTTGGTGCATAAAGTTGAAATTAAGGGTAGTTTAGGGTTACCACGCAATAAAAAAAAAAATTGTTGGCACAAGAGTCCTTGAGTCAAAGAGGGCGGGAAAAGAAGGCCTTAGCCATTGGAAGCCAAGTCAATTGCCATCTCTATTTACACCTGTGATAGGATGTATATATGACAGTGAATATAGCATTGATGAAAAGAAAGAATGCAAGGCCTGAATGACAAGAAAACTCACATCTTCACCCATCCTTATTCCTGTTTGGTTTCTTATTACCTCTTTGGTGTTTTTCTACCTTAATAAATAATTCTTTTTAGGTTTCCTTCAATTTGAAGGCAATTTTCTACATTAGTTCTAAAAAATGACTTCAAATATTGTGACATTTACGACGTTTTTAAAACTGTCTTGTCATCATAGTAGGCTTTTTACATACCCCTTGCAATGCTGCCGGAATGGTAATAATCTTCTGAATACAACTGTTCAACCGCTCAATGTAATATTGCCAATCCAAGATTTCTCTGATATCAAAGGTGCTCATTGACGCATCCTTCAGCCATCGCCGTAGGTAATGTTTCTTGACGCTGTCCTCTGTTTGGAAGATTGCCAAGGGTATCGCTCGTTCAGTGACAGGCGATCCTTCTGGTTTCCTTGAAATGATGAACCGACAGCTCAGACCTTTATCTTTGACCATCTGATCTCCAAGAAATTCTGCCAACCTCTTTGCTGTACTGATTGAAGTCGATTTCTGTCCTTCGTAATCCTCAAGCTTTCTAGACATGCTGCGGTTCTCGCAGATTAGTTCAAAGAGTTCACTGTCTGGCATATTTGCTGCCTGAAATCAAGGGAACTTGTATGAGAAGTGTGCTGATAATTCCTGCATTATAAAAATGGTCAGTCCCAAATGACTTAATTAAGCTCTTGCTTTAACCCTTTTGATCTTTTGAGTGCCAAAATTAAAAAGTAAAATAATCTCAAATTCCATTTTGAGAAATGCTGAACAACAAACAGTACCAGATGAAAGTACTGCTCCGTAGCTTTCATTTGAATGGTCACACATTGGGGTTAAATCCACAGAATGTTAATGTTAGAATAACCTTGTGCAGCATAATAAACAGTACCATATGAAAGTACTGCTCAATAGCTTTCATTTGAAACACACACAAGGGTTTCATCCACAAATGCAAAACGTGGATTATGGACACAAGGTTTGACTGGAAGTGAAAGTTGGGCACATAGAAAAACAAGTGGACACAAGATCAAGAGAATGAAGTGTTAAAGCTGTGTCGCCATTGTTGGTGCTGTCATCAGACCAAGCTAAGATGCTAAGTTCAAAACTGAGGAAAAAATCTTGAATTTCAGTTTGCAAAATTGTCAAAAACAAACAGCACCACTTGAAAGTATTGCTAGATAGCTTTTATTTGAATGGTCACACACTGGGGTTTCATCCACAGACTTAAAAGTTACAATCACATCTATTGACTCTAGGTTTGACTCTGAGAGTGAGAGCATACCTTGCTATAAAGAACATCGAGCCAGTAGTCTGCCACTTTAGCAACAGCTGCATACACTTGATCCAGTGCCGTCCCAAGAAGAAAAGATTCAAACACAGATGATTGGAAAATCTTGATCAGCTGCAGCTCACCACGGCGCTTCACTTCAAATCCTTTCAACTCGGCGAGAGAGCCATCTTCATTAAACACAGCGTACCTTAAGAAAAATCAAAACAGTCAGCATCATTATCAATTAAGCTGGAAAATGTACACAAGAGTTTATTAAATGATACTTGCAGTGCTCCTAAATATGCCTTTAGTTTACATTGGTTGTTAGACTGCAAACAGTCTCTTTCTTTTCCTAATATTTCTGGGGCGCGAGATGCAACAATTGAGCAGCGAGAATCGCAGACACTACTTCTTCTGCAAGCTCAGCCAGGAAGGAAACAGTCAATTTCTTCTTTACAGTTATAATTCACACAGCATGAATAAAATCGCGCATCATCATAATCAGTTCTTGTCATGCCATGTGACATACAAGCCCTCACAGCATGAACTCACTACACATTAATGGTTGATACCTTTTCTTTAATTTCTTCCCTTCTTCTTTGGAGGCTGGAAGAATCATTGCCTTGTAGGGCCCATCAACCTAACAGTTAATTAAATTGAAATTAATTTCCATTCTTGTTCTCAACATCGTCATACAGTATTTTCCATTATTACAGTCTGATGGGTCCAATCAAGCAGAGTGGTCTAACCTCAGTCTAAATATGGACTGTTTTTCCTGAAAATTTCCAGTCAGACAAGACTAGACCATTATTTTTATTTTTCCAATTCATTTTTCGACCAAAACTATCAGAAATGTTACTCAGTTAGGCAACTAGAATGTACAATGTATCTCTTGAAAATCCATGACAGACATTTTGAGAACTTTTACTTTTATTTTATTTTATTTTTTTATTATTATTTTTTTTTACTAATATTCCTGATAATCCACGAAACACCCATTTAACAGTTCAAGTGAACTGCTTATATTGACAACAGCATGATTTATTAAAAATATCACCAAGAAATAACATTTAATTATTCACCTCAAAAAAGATTGAGTTCTCACTCCTAACTTCATACATCAGATTATCGGCATCTGTGAGCTCATGATACTGTTCATTGGTGTAATGATTCTGAAAGTAGAGAAAAACATCACAGCAAAATGTAACACTTAAATTTTATCATTCCTGGCTTACTAACTAAATTACAGTTGAACCTCTCCACAACGGCCACCCTGGTGTAGAATTATCTGGCCATTGTAGAGAGGTGGCCGTTGTAGGGAGGTTTCAATAAGAGTAAAGTGTATGGATCGGCGCACGGACGGGACAAAAAGTCCTGGCTGTTGTAGAGAGGTGGCCGTTATAGAGAGGTGGCCGTTATAGGGAGGTGGCTGTTGTAGAGGTGGCCGTTATAGAGAGGTGGCTGTTATAGAGAGGTGGCTGTTATAGAGAGGTGGCCGTTATAAAGAGGTGGCCGTTATAGAGAGGTGGCCGTTATAGAGAGGTGGCCGTTATAGAGAGGTCGCCGTTATAGAGAGGTGGCTGTTGTAGAGAGGTGGCCGTTATAGAGAGGTGGCCGTTATAGGGAGGTGGCTGTTGTAGAGGTGGTCATTATAGAGAGGTGGCTATTATAGAGAGGTGGCCGTTATAGAGAGGTGGCCGTTATAGAGAGGTGGCTGTTGTAGAGGTGGCCGTTATAGAGAGGTGGCTGTTATAGAGAGGTGGCCGTTATAGAGAGGTGGCCGTTATAGAGAGGTGGCCGTTATAGAGAGGTGGCCGTTATAGAGAGGTGGCCATTGTAGAGAGGAGGCCGTTATAGAGAGGTGGCCATTGTAGAGAGGTGGCTGTTATAGAGGTGCCCATTAGTGGAGGTTAGAGTGTATACATTGTGTGGTTCTAGAAAATATCCATACCCACCACAAGGAAGGTCATTGGAAATTCCGGTGGGGGGGGGGTCTCAAAAGCCAACACATTCCAAACAAAAGCTATGTAATAACAAAATACCTTGACCATGATATTCAGCATAGCTCCAGGATATGATATTGCCACTTTACTCTTCTTAGGATTACTTGTAGTGATCTAGGAGCAAAATCATTCATCAGTGAACATTTTTACAGTGAAGAGTGCCCTACCGATGCCACTCAACAAAGTTTTCGATACATTTTGACATATTTTTGTCAACTTTCTGATGGTTTTCATTTCAACTGGCCAATCAAAATGCAAGAACTATGAGAGGTGGAGATGTCAAGCTCCATGTTCACATTCTGACAATAATATTGACATCTCTGCCTCCCACAATTCTTACAATTTGCTAGTGTAAATGCCATCAGAAAACAGTCAAAAAGATGTCAAAAATTAATTTAAAACTTTGCCGAGTGGCAACAGTAGGGCGTTCTTTGCTGTAAATGCTTATTATTGTAAAACAAATTGTGCCATTCTAGATGCTATCCTGTAATAAATTGAAAGAAATAACTTGGATATATATACTTGATACAAATTAGAAATGATCATGATAAATTAAGGCTACAGTTAACTCTCTCTTAACAGACACCTCTATAAGACGCACACAGGCCTGTACAAGACGGACACCTGGTGTTGGTCCCTGCACGCCATTTTTTCAGTCATTTTACTGTATCTAAACTCTCTATAAGGTGGGCACCTCTCTAAGATGGACAGTTGGTGCCGGTCCCGATGGTGTCCGTCTTAGCGAGAGTTGACTGTATTACAAACAAACATAATTTTATATAGAATCTACCACTGGTGGCAATGCAATGTCTATAGAGTCTGATTTTTCCTTATGACAGTTGTATGCAATTTGTGATGTATGCATGTCGCAATCATGTCACATGCAACAGTTGTAATGTAATGGAAAATCATACCATCTAAATCGGACCTAACAAAGTTAAGTCTCAAACACTATAAACATCATGGTAAACATCATCACCTGGAAGTTTTCAGGGAAACTTGCTGGCAGAACACACCAGATTCCATCAGTATCCAGCTCAAGAGGCCGTCTAAGAAAAACAGGAAAATCAATACTTATTAATCTCTTCCATTTTCAATGTCAAAAAATCCATTTAGGTCATTCACAGGTTCATGTTGTTAAATGGTTACCAGAGTGGCAGATCCACATGTGCTCAAAAGGGGAGGGTCCAAAGTGGTGTGTGGAGGGGGGATAAAATTGTTGACCCTGCAGGCCTTACATTTTTTTTAAAAGGGCCCGCCACCTCCAGTAAACCCGCCACTGTTATTGTCTTATGGCCTTGGATTAATCAACTCACCCAATCTGTTCCACGATTTCTCTGGCTTGTCTGATAATGTTTGCTCCAGTGTGGCAAACAATGCCAGCCATCTCCATAGAATACCATCGTGCACTGAAAAGAACAGGTAAGGCCACACATCAGTATGACAGTCATTCAGTATGAACAAGAAATACTATGCTGTGCTAGCTCTGTGCTGTGCCGTACCCTATGCTGTGCTATGAATTCTCCAACTCATGTGCAGAGTGAGTATCAGCTGATACTGTTGGTTGATGCTAAGCCGTAGGTACCATAAGTATCCATGACTCAAAAAAATTATTGTCCTTTGCTCTTACCCCTTTCTCATGACATAACCATAAAAAGAGTTCAAAATACACTTGTGGGCCAGTTGAAGAGAATCGTACAAAATCTCCTTGCTTTTACAACTGAAAAAGAGAATAATAATAATGGCAATCAGATTCCTTTATAATGTACTTTAAAGTAGGTATCTCTTATTGAAGTCTATATGGATGACTAAATCTGTATGGAATATTATTTTATTACCTTTTTATTTCCTCTGCATCACCACTCTGCATTGCTGCTCCAAGTTTACGTTTCCAAACCTTCAAATGAACAAAGCGGTTTTGAAGACGTCAACGATTATTAAAGTTGGAAACAATGTTAGGTTCTAAGATTAGGCGCTTAACTCCGTTTCCATAGCATAAAGCGACTAGGAGTATTGCAACTCCCCTGGATCATTGCAAGTTACCCTCCAGCATTTTTGTCAGGTTTCCCCAACAATTCGCCAATACTCATTTATACTCCTGGGTGGAGAGAGGCACTGTGAGAGTGTCTTGCCCAAGAACACAACACACATCCCAGCCAGTGCTTGAACCCAGATCACCTGATCAAGAGTCCAAAATGCTAACCATTAGGCTGCCACACACCCCACAGTGGACCTGTGTTATTTTGTGCTTAGAGTAATCAACCATGGAACATAAATGAGGTGTTTGCTTTAGACTGAAAGGATTGAAGTACCTTGAGCAATCCTTTGAATTCATAACGGCGATCACGAAAAGCTCGCACTGTGTCGACATAGAATGAATTCTCCCGCTGACAAATCATGGTGTTACGAGTTTCTTGTTTGCTTATGCGCACTCTCTTGTAAGCTTTGTGGCAGTAATCTGTTGACAAACAAAGAACAAGTTAGGACATACATGTAGCTGTGTGGTGGCCATAAGTGGCCCTCCATATAAAAACTGCTTTCTACAGAAAGTGTGCTATATTAGACTACGAGCAGTCTCTATTTCTTCTCTAAAATCAGTGGTGAGTGAATCCAAAATAGCGTAAGTAGTACAGACCCGGGATACTAGAGCCACGCCCACGCTACTCATGGCTTTTTCACTCGCTACTTGTATATTGCACTATTTTGCTTTCGCTCGCCACAGATTTTAGAGACACAGAGGCCTAGTGGTTAGCGCGGTGGACTCCGGATCGAGAGGTCTGGGTTCAAACAATGGCAAGTGTTCTTTGGCAAGACACTTAACTCTCACATTGCCTCTCTCCACCCAGGAGTATAAACATTGTGTTGTGTTCTTGGACAAGACACTTAACTCTCACATTGCCTCTCTCCACCAGGAGTATAAACATTGTGTTGTGTTCTTGGGCAAGACACTTTACTCTCACATTGCCTCTCTCCACCCAGGAGTATAAACATTGTGTTGTGTTCTTGGACAAGACACTTTACTCTCACAGTGCCTCTCTCCACCCAGGAGTATAAACATTGTGTTGTGTTCTTGGACAAGACACTTTACTCTCACAGTGCCTCTCTCCACCCAGGAGTATAAACATTGTGTTGTGTTGTTGGGCAAGACACTTTACTCTCACAGTGCCTCTCTCCACCCAGGAGTATAAATGGGTACTGGTAAACTGTTCTAAAGGAAAACTAACAAAAATAATGCTGGGGGTAACTTGGTGTTGGACTAGCATCCCTCCCAGGGGGAGTAGCAATACTCGATCCTAGTTGGCTTCATGTTACAGAAACCAGGATAAGCTGCGACAGTGTTGGCAAGTTTGGCCACAAACAGCTTTACCTACAAAACATACCTTGTAATCTCTTTTTCTCCATCTGAGCTTGTTCAGCAAGGGTTAGAGAGTGAAATGGCCGAGTAGGATCCCCTGGATTCACGCCAGGAATTTTTTCTACTTCTAGTTGTTGTTTGATGGTTTGATATTCATTACGACTTGCTGGCACTGTATGGGAAAAGGAAAACAAGGAAAGGGCAAATTAATGAGGAAAATGAGAAAAAATGGAACAGGTTGAAAAAGTTATTGGAAGGGGAAAAGGGGAAAGAAAGGAGAAAATTAATGAAAAGAAAGGAAGCAAGAAAGAGAGAGGGGTGGAAGGAAAAAGGAATGGCTGTGTGAGAGCAAATTAATACACAGACAAAACATTGCTGCACTTATCGATCAAATTAATAATTCACAGATGGACATTTGGTGTTGCTTACATGAAATGATTCTAAGTGAATTTCGTGATGCTTACACGAAGTTCCTCCCTTAGATGGCACTGGCATAATGAGGTGAACAGTGTAGGAAGGGAGTATTTTGATACAGTAAGAAATGATAGAATAAGAAAGGAGGTATGGGTGGGATTAGGGATAGGGCCAGTGATCAAGAGGGTTGAATGAGGAGGGAAAAGATAAAATAAAGAGAGACAGGGATGAAAAAAAAACAGGAAGAAAATCTTCATACTATAGTCTCCTCTCCAAGTCCAGTTCATGGCCCTCTGGCACTGTGCACCTGGCTTGTTGAAGTCACATGCAGCACAAGTTGCCTCATCTACCATGGCAGACGGCTACACAAACAAAACAAGAAAGAAAGAAAAAACAAGCCATAAGATAAAAATAATTAATAATGCAAAGTTAAGGCCAATTTTGAAACAAATTAACAGCTTGCAAACTTCAACATTACCTGAAGTCTGTTAGTGAGAATGATGTTAGGATACATGGCACCCACATCAAGATGATAGATCAATGGGTTCTCCAGTCTTGCAGGTGTGTCACGTAGACTTCCCAGCTTGTCTTTGATCTCAGCACAAACCTAACCAGGAATTCAAGATTTAAATATTAACCAAGAAAAATGATGTTCAGAATATTTCATTATTTGAAAAAGTCAGAGTAAAGCCTGGGTTATTGTGTTGTGACATTCTAAGGCAAGATACTTAACCCTTTCACTCCCAGAAGCAAGCGTCAAGTCAATTTTTGCATTACTACCTTTTACGTATGTGGATGAAACCCTAGTGTGTGACTATTCAAATGAAAGCTATTGAGCAGTACTTTCATGTGGTACTGTTTGTTTTTCCATATCTTGCAAAATGATTTTTCTTTTTCAATTTTTAGCTTTGGCACTCTTGGGAGTGAAAGGGTTAACTCTCACATTGCCTCTCTCCACCAAGGAGTATTTTATGGGTACCGGCAATGGACCAGCATCCCGTCCAGGAGGAGTGGCAATACTCTTAGCTGCAAACCGGAGTTATGCGCCGGACTGATAAGCCACCTATAGGCTTGTAGACAGACTTTAAAGTTTTAACACTGTACAGACGAACCTCCACTAATAGACACTTCCTGTAGGCAGACACCCCTTGTAAACGGACACTTTGTCATGTTCTCAGCCACATATAAGTGGACAACTCTCTTAAGCGGACACTTTTTCTGGTCCTAAGGGCGACTGTTTATGGGAGGTTTGACTGTACAAGTAACTTCCAAAAAAGGGAAAAGTGGGTCAAGGGTTAAGTGTTCCAGAATTTGAGCAAAGTTATTCACGGCCTTTATGTTTATCTCTTTGTATTAACCTCATCAAAATTTGTAACAGTCTCCATGGGGATATTTTCCTCCTCGACAATTGCATGCCGTATGGTGCTTTCCACATTATCAATCAGTTTCTGAAATGCATCTGGAACCTTTATAAAGAGAAAGGGTGGATGTCAATCACAGGCTTATTAAATGCAAATGGGCGTTTCAGATTATTGTATTCTGTGACACTCACCAATCGGAATCTACAAGGGAGGTCACTTCTGAAGACACCGGACTCCAGCGCTTCTACATGGCCTCCAACGTAAGTCTCCGAGTCCAGAACATGGCCATCATTGGTCAGCTTGTTAAACACCTGCAAAATAAATAATTATTGTGTTGACAAGGAATAACAATAAAGGTTAGTTACAAGCAACAATTCTGCGGTTTCCGTAGCATGAAGCGACCAGGAGTACTGTAACTATTGCTACTCCCATGGATGGAATGCTAGTCCATCTCAGGTTACCTCCGCATTTTCTAACAATTTGCTGATACCCATTTATACCCCTGGTTGGTGAGAGGCACTGCGAGAGTAAAGACTCGTGTCTTTCCCAAAACGCAACACAATGAACCCAGCCTGAGCTAAAATGGGTGAGTATATAAAGTAGAAGACTTAATTAATAACCAACCTGTTCTTGTTTGTTAGGATAGATGATGTTTGCATGGAAGGCTTGCACCATCAGCAGAGCTTCACAGAGAGTTCCAGAACCCTTCCTGAGAACCTACAGTATGATGGCAAGCTTAACATCTAACAATTTATTAAAAGAAGTAAAAACATTTTAAAGTAATTTGAATGACATTATTAAAATGTTTTGATAATGAATATTTGAATGAAATCATATATGTGAACTGCAGAAATGAAATTAAATGAATAAATTATCATCACAGTGAATGCAATAATTATTTATTTTTGCGATATTGCAAGTATTAAAGCCAGAAAAAATTCTGGCTTCAACGGATTTCAACCCAAGACCTCCGTGTTACTAGTGCGATGTAAATGTTTTCCCCGTTTATAAATCTTCAATCCTTCTTTTCACCATAAAAAAAGTTAATTACAACCTGCAAGTTTGGGTACTTTCTTCTCTAAGATGACTGTAAATATATGTACCAAGAAAGAGACACTTAGCAGGCCCGTAGACAGGATTTTGATTGGGGGGGTGCGTTAGAGTGCCAAAGGTGTGATCGTACGAGCGCCGAAGGCGCGAGCGAGCTACTAGAGGGGTCCGAAAGATTAGGTTGTCCGAGACTGCATTTCGTGCATTTTAAAGGCAGCTTGATATGAAACCAGGCAGCCAAAAGCGAACGTAAAAACATGATTATTTCTGGAACTTTTCAGTTAAATTCAAACTTTATGTGCATGTAATTTACAAGTTTAGGGAATACCGATGAAAGAATACTAAAAATACATATTGCGGACCTTCGATTAAAGACATTTTCAAGCCAATGGAGTGAATATTTGGATGAAGAAAATGACTCGCTTGATGTTGTCTTTGTCGATGAAGGCGATATGCAAACATGTTCAAAGCTGCGATTGTTTTGGTTTATTGGATGAATCAGTTGATTCAGACTTCATTTTCAAACTACACCAGTTATCGAATTAGAGCACAAGCACTACTATTTCACTACTATTTCACTTTCTTTTGAACTTTCGGTCCACAATAGGTGGACCTCCACAGCCCGTGGGGGAGTGCAGACGCACCCATCGCACCCATCGCACCCCCCCCCCCCCCCCTCCCTACGGGCCTGCTTAGGCTACAGTCAGGATCTTTAGAAAGGATCTCATCTAATGTCAGGATCTTAAGTTAGGGTATCAAATCAGGACTTCAAGGGATAATGTACCCAGTATACATGTATTTCAGACAGCCAATTAGCTAAGCTCATATGAACAGTCTGCTGTGTCTGGTGTTTTGGTATAGGTAAAGCTAAAGGTCATTCAAGTCTGTCTTCAAGACAAGGTGGCTTACCAGGCCGACACTTAGCTCTGGTTTCTGTAGCATGAAATGACTGGTAGTATTGCTTCACCAGGCTCCTGTATGGGATTCTAGTCCATGCAGGCTACCTTTCAGCATTTTAGTATGTTTCCCTAACAATATTAGCTGGTACATTTATACCCCTGGGTGGAGAGAGGCATTATGTGAGTATAAAAGTGTCTTGCCCAAGAACACAATACAAATCCCAACCAGGGTTCAAACCCAGACCTCAATTTTATGCACCCAATGTACTAGCCATTAGGTTATCATACGTCCGACTGGTGCTTTGGTACACATTATAAATATAGTATAGTAGTAGAATAACGTTCCTCTGACCTCGTCTGGTTCCATTGGAATAATGGTACACAGTGCAAAGATGAAGGGATGGACGTACTTCATGTAAAGGTAATAAGTAGCGACGGCATCAGATACTGAGTAATTAGACAATTCCTGGTAAATAAAAAACAAATAATCAACAGCAATATTCTCTTGATGTACCATCAAATTCTATTTTGAGCTGCAGACTGAAATGGTTGATAACAGTGACATTTATGATTAATTTTGAATTTTGCTATCATATGTCACAAATCTCTGAAACAGAAACAGTGAATCTCTGATATAAAAAATCCCATCTTTCAAAGATTTTTGATTGATGCCATTTTACAGCTGCCATTGCCAAAGGACAGTTTTTAGATCCAGAGAGTAATTGATCTTTAAGACGATTCAAGAATACCGGTAATATCATATGCAAAAAAATTAAAATTAAATGATGAAATAGATTATGCATTGAAAATGTTTCCAGTCAGATGCACGTAACTTAACTAAATCAAATTATATTCAAAATTTAAAAAAAATAATATATCATATGTGCATAGAAAGTATTCTCACCTGAGGCTGTTCGCTAGCCATGCGGCACATGTCCTCTGGGTCCAGTTCAATGGGATCATATCGTAGTTTGGCCTGGGAAATAAAAGAGGCAAAGGAAATGCCAAATGAGAGGCTGTTGCTGTTGTGATACTGACCTCCAATAAGCCCCCATGAGTTTAGGCCCCCATGAGGTTGGGCCCCCATGAGTTTATGACCCACAAGTTCAGGCCTCAACGGGCCCTTGCAGCTAACTGAATAAAGACTTATTTTTTATGGTAATTATTAACAACCAGTAACAATAATGTAGATAAATGTATTCCTGCTCTTCTTACTTTAGTAGTAGCCTTTAAGTTTTGACTTCCAACAGGAAGGTAACTGTCTCTCTTCACCCATCTACAGATAAAGGCACAAAGCAGATATAAACATAAACACACAAAAAATGTACCAGTAAATACATGGGAATGTGATGATTATGCACTGGATCGGTGTTGTAACCTTTCCAGTCCCACATTCAAAATGTTGTATGTTTGCTTGAGAATTTGGTGATAATTCAAGACAATATCTTCTGTTCAAGATGATGATTTTATTAATTTTATTCTCGACACCTGTCTGCTTGAGAATACACTGTTACAATAAAGACAAATTAGCTGCTGATCACTTTATCCAACCTGTAAGCATCCATGTGGATTGCCGGCCTGCTCTTGTACTCTCCCTGTGCATCAACAACAAAACCTGGAAAATAATTCACAAAATGCATTGATTTAAAAAATATTCATAAATAGGGCAGCCCCAGGGGGTACTCAGGTATAACAGTGACGGGGATGTCTGAATGAGGCCAGATTGTTAGACCCCCAAAAAAACCTATTAGGCTAAAACCAGACCCAAAAAAGTACAACAGCCCAGAACATAACCCAATAAAAGTCCGCATTAAAAAAGTCCTTACCAAAACCTTTCATCAAAAAAGTCACCACAACATTTCTAACCCCAAAAAGCCGTCAGATCGCAAATTTCAAACCCAAAAAAGGTCTTTGGACATCCCAATCACTATTACACCTGAGTGCCCCCCTGGGAGGGCAGCTGTAGTAACATTAGTACCTCATCTAGGTAGGTACAGCGCACCTAATGATTCACCGAGGGTAGTCATGTCTCTTCCCTCCATTTAAAAAAATTACTGAGTCAAATGAACCAAGTGAAAGTTTAACCATTTGCAGATGTTATTTTAAGACCTAAACTGCACTCTCCTTTGCAAAATTTCACAAACCAATAACGAAAAATCATAAAATTTGTAAATTTGTAGTTGAAGTGAAAAATCGCAAAAATTGTAAAATTTGTAGAACTTTGCGTTCAATCCTGGACATAAGTGTTTTTGTTTGCTGGTTTATTTGGATAATTTTTACTCACCAATTTCATCATACATGTTGACACCGTGGTGAAGTGCACGGGCCTCGACAAATGGCCTGCAGAAAGAAAATTAATGTTAACGTATGCACTGCAGGTGTTATATTGTAACATTTGCTTACAACTAAGCAGGGTTTTCATCTTTTTTAGGGGGGGAGAGGTCGCTACTTTCATAGTCACCAATTTCCGGAGGGGATCATTAATTTGGAGAATTACTAGAAGTTAAGGTTGCCAAACTTGTGATTACTTACTGAGTGTCTCTACTTATGGAATTACAGTATAAGATTCTTACCAATCAAAAGAATCTCCATTGTATGTCACAAAGATGTTTGGTTTGACTTCTAGAATGTGCTCAAAGAAACGCTGTATGAGGCTTGACTGGAAAAAGGAACATCAATTAAGTTTATAATATTATTGTAAGAGGTGCAACGTAACCAGTACTAAACAATAGAAGAAAAACCTCAATCTTACGATACATTACAGACATTGTGAGCATGTTTCTTACCTCATCCGGCTCATTTATAACTGTAAACTGTCCTTCGTACTCAGGTTTTGGCGTGTACTCAAAATCTTCTATATCTTCTGACACTATCTCTCTGTTGATGATTAAGTAGCCCTGCAAGAATACAATGACTGTATTTTACAACAAGAAGCTAGTGAAACATAGCAATAATTCCCTTTGGGATTGCATTACAAAATGAATAATACATTGTTCGTAGCAGTAATCAGTTTCTGTTCTTTTTTATATGTCACACTTAGAGCATTGAAGAATTTAGTTTACCTCAGACTTCACTAGCGACATGGCATCAATAAAACCCAGATCACATCACAGATTAGATCATGGATTGGATCAGATGATGGATCAGATCAGATCAAATCCGATGATCCGATCCGATGATCCGATCCGATCCGATCCGTTGATCCGATCCAATTATCCGATCCAATGATCTGATCCGTTGATCCGATCCGTTGATCTGATCTGACAATCTGATCCAATGATCCGATCCGATCCAATGATCTGACAAACACTGAGAAACACAAGCACAAATGCACTGACATGGGTTACATGTTTGTTTGCGTAAAGACGATCCGTACCTGACCATCAATCATGTAAGAAATCATCATTATGGAATCTGTGCTGGACTCGGGAAATTTGAGCGGCAGTTTTGTTGTCTCTATATCAAATGCCAGTACTACAGGTTCCTGAAGAGATAAATAGAAATATTATTTTACAACAGGAACAACAGCTAATTTTTGGCAAGTGGACGTTTTTTGGCATGCTTCCTCTGAATAGCTGATCAAATTTCATAATTTCGCAATTTAATTTTTGTGACATCATAACATTAGAACTTTATGGAACAGACCTTTTAGTACGTACTACTCAAAGTACATGAATATACTGAAATTGAAAAGAACAATACAAAAGGTCAAGATAGCATTTGCTTACTGGTCTATCCAAAAGGTCATCTCTCCTGGTAATCTCAGCATGAATCCCACCACGAACTTTCACGTTATACCAGTGACCCTGTTATACAAGACAAAAACAGAGTAAAGAAAATTATCAGATGTTGACATTGATGTACATGTACAATCAACTCTCTCTTACCGGACACCTCTATAAGACGGACATCTCTATAAGACGGACACTTGGTGTTGGTCCCTACGTGCCATTTTTCAGTCATGTTACTGTATCTAAACTCTCTATAAGCGGACACCTCTCTAAGACGGACAGGTTTGTGCCGGTCCTGATGGTGTCCGTCTTAGAGAGAGTTCACTGTACCACACAATTCTCAGAACTATTATTGTTCACAAAAGTATAGGAAATGTATTGCATGAGTACAGATAAATCGTATTTTGAGCTTGCAACTGAAAGGATTGAATAAACTTTTATTTGACCAGGGCTCTTTTCACTTACCACAAAAATCTTGAGATCAATGGCTGCTCTAACATGGTAGGGCACATCATATTCCCTAATCAAACAAAATTGTTTTTTTAGTTTTTTTTTGTGCAAGATATACCTCAATAACAACACAAGTACAATAATAAAATAACAGTCACTCGCATCTAAGTGGAAAACATGTTCTCTTTGTCAGCTAAGTAACAAATGTTCAATGATCTGTCAGCATATTTTCAAAAGTTTTTTGAAGGTTTGCATGACTTTCCTTGATTTTGCTGACAAAAATTTGAAATCATTGCAAGTTTGATGATGACAATGATGATGAAGAAAACATGTTTTTGCACCAAGTGGTGTCACTTAGTAGCATATGACTGTAAATTTAGCAAGTCTAAAAAATGTTTGGCTTTCAGTCAACCAACAGACCTTACTGTGCATGGTGTGTACCTTCCAGCCCCCCGATTGGCCAATAAGAACCGCACAATAAATAACATGACTGCTGTTACCTGATATCAATAACATTTGCCATTTGATCGGCATTTCTTCTGTTAGCTGCAATCATATCCTCCTCATTCGTGTCAGCACCCATAACAATGTTGTAAGCTGCATTCGACTTGGCTTGTTCTTTGTTCTTCCGAACAGCTGGCATGATAACCCTTGAGACAAAATAAAGACAGATTTTAATGGTTTGTGAATAATATACAGTGGAACCCTGTTAATCCGACCACCAACGGGCCACCAAAATCTGGTCGTATTGACGAGGTGGTCATATTAAAGGGGTTCAAGAAAATGACTGACAGAACTTTAGTTAGGGACAAAATAAAGTGGTTGTATTAACAAGGTGGTCCCATTATTGAGGTGATCGTAAGGCGGGGTTCCACGTCTGTACCACTGAAAGACTATAATTCCTTGTGAAGCGAGGCCAGAGCCGGAGCATGCAAGGTTTATGATTTTGTCGGCCCAACAGCTCACAGGAAAGGATCAAGTTTTGTGAAGAGTTTCTGTTGATATTTACAGTCGAACCTTGGACCTACGGACACCCTTGGGACCAAAGAAAGTGTCCGCTTATGAGAGGTGTCCGCCTACAGGAGGTGTCCGTTAGTGGAGGTTCGACTGTATTTATTAATGGAGATTAGCACCGGCCACATGATGTGACACTGCACGCTTCTTACTTGTTACAACTACGCAATTATCAACAACTTACTTCTTCACTTTCATCAAGTCATTCACAGTTAGAAACGACAACTTGATGTAGTTTCTTTTCAGTCCAACAAGGTGATTGTTCTAAAAAAACAAAAAGAGCAATGGTTTATTATTTTGCGGTCCATAACTTGCATGTGTAATATAAGATAGCTATAAGAGGTTTTAACCTTACCAAATCAAGATCTTCCTTTGCAACTGTTTCAATACTTGATATCAATCCACCAAACTTTCTGTTCAAGAACGTGGCCACTTCACGATCGGTATCCTAACATTTTGAGAAGAAATAGTCAAGACATTTTATAATAATATTAAAATAAATTGAACATGAACTCTTGACCTTATTCTCCACCAGGAGCTAAGGTGGAGAAATATGTACTCGGACATGGCTTTCTTCAGGAACAGCTTACACAAACAGAAGCCATCGATTCAAAGATCATCTCCCGAGATTGTATGTGTTGTATGGTGAGACAAGGACTTTCGATGATAGATCACTTCCAGATATTGTCGTCAATTACCATCTGGTTATATTGTATTGATAAACAAAATACTGTAATACAATCAATCAAATGAATTCTGTCCCATATGAACCATTTTTCTCAACATCATTTGTATTATACTGACCAAGAGCCCACTTACTTTCTTAGCAAGGATGTAGAAATAAGGCTTGTAAGGCAACGGCACCTGAAAAACAATAATTAAAGGGGTACCATCATGAGTTGTGCAAGTGTGACTTTCTGCTCACAAATTGATTGATTGATCGACTGACCAACTGATTGATCGATCAATCGATTGATCGATCGATCGATTGATTGAATCCCAAATTAACAATAATTCTTAGGTTGCACTAACATTTGGTGTGCTGGCAGCTCTGCACTATTCCCAAGCACCAGCATGGTACTGTGAATCAGTCACACTACTGGTGCCCATAATAAAGTTAACATTTTTACCCACAAGGGGGGGCCGGGACCTTCCCCTAGATCCGCCACTGCTTTGGCCATTCCTCATCGACACCTCGCCTATAAAACTTATCTGGAACCCTGCCTTAGTACTCACCCTAAAACGTCCTCCGTCATCTTGAATGAAGTAAAGGTCCACAGCACTGACCAACTTCTTGTCATCATCAATGATCTCTGTCTGAGAAAATAAACTCCCAAACATGAAAATCTAATTTCTCCTAAAGCCCCCAACACACTAGGCGATTTTATACGCTCATTGCGGCGATTGGCTAAAATCGCCAAGTGTGCCCACTTCTGCAACAGAGAATTTCGTCAGCAATTTTTATCACCGTGACCTGCAATATCTGGCATGTCAGATATCGGCGAAAAAAATTCACTGGCAATTGCCAAGTGTGCCCATTCCCGCGATTGAAATCGTCAATCAATCAAGTTACATAAGCACTGCCATTTTGAATGTGGAGAATGCCCTGGGATTGAATCACCAGAAAAATCGCCAAGTCTACTGCAGCACGCAGCGACAAAAATTCGCTGACAAATTTCGCTGGCGGATTTCGCTGGCAATCAAATTCACTGCATGCAACGGGTGTATAAAAGCGCCTAGTGTGTCATGGAGCTTAACAGTATCAATACATTGTCAAGCAGACATGTGATGCAAATGTAAGGCAACTGATTGATCTTCAAAATAAATTAAGAGAATGTTTGATCACTATTTCCAGTTGGTACTTGTATTCTTAGTTATATTCTGATGCTATTCTCGCCTTCTCTGCCGAGATCGAAAACATTTTTTCGATAGAACAGTGTATAAAAGGTTTCAGGTTTGATCTTTGACTTACTGGGTGCATGTTCATAAGCCATCCTAGTCTATCAACTGGCTCCTTGTAGCGATCAAATCCATATTTGACATCAAGCGTATCATTTGACTGAATCCTGAGAACTCTTGCCTCAATCGAGTTTCCTTCATCGGGCCTGGAAAAATAACATTAAAAACAGTTAAAAAGTAGAGTGGGCAATTGACACGATCCAAAAATACAAAAACATGGATCTCTGCTTCGATTCGAGCCTTCCTCTTTCCCGATTTTCCTGGGAAAGATCGAAGCGACTCTGCTAGCAGGGTACTGCTTTGATGCATTGGAACAATAAATCAACCATTCAAACTTTGAATAGACTTCGAAAGCGACAAATTTGAAATGTACAGTGTACACAACGTTTTCATTACACAAAATCCAAGATGGAGTCCTTACCGCCATCGAGAATTGCTATCATTGCTTTCCTCGCCATCCCCTTTGTTTCTTTTGCCACTGTTCAGAAGAACCATGGTTGCTTTCACAAAGTTTCTTCAACGATCTATTTCTTCATAATAAACCATCGAGAAAGAGAAACATAAGCTTACTGCTCCGCTACGAACTGTGCGATCGAGAACATTGTCGCATTTTAATTTTTTGGCGGGAAACAAGATTGCGTCGCGCGCATTCGCTTGAAGGGTATCCGCAAACCTCGTTCCCAGGGTCTACTCCGCTTTCAAGATGGCGGCTGGGCGCGGAGAAGACCCTGGGAACGAGGTTGGGGTATCCGCTGTTCAATGTCACACCTGTTTATATTTTGGTCACGCAATCTTGAAACTGATTCAGTGTGGATTTTAACGTCGTACTCTTGGTTTAATTTCTGGAGGGAAGAAGAGCCATATCGGTGATATAAAACAGTTGCGTTCTTGTTCAGTCCAAGAGTCGCGATCGCCTAAGATGAGTGGTCCAAAATTTAAAGGCCATACTCCGGGCATGGATCCAAACGCTCACAAATTTTTCGATGGATTTTCATGTAAAGAGGCTATGGACGCATCGCTCAAGTGTTTGACTGACAATGACTACGATAAAAACAAGTGCGGAGACCATTTCATGGCGTACAAGGAGTGTAAGAAGGAGTGGTTACAGGCGAAGAGAAAACAAGGCAAACTTGACCTCCTGAGCTGAGATTCTGTGATCTTCCCAGTTGATCAGTAGGATCGAAGCATGATGTTTATCCCGGGTGTTCATAGATTTAGTGTATTTCCGATGGTCACCAGATGCACATCTGTAATATAAACACTCGCAATTACCTAGCCTCCTCGCAGACTTTCTTTTGGCTCGTCACGCAATCTCTCCTCCCCAACGTGACGAGCCAAAACTGAGAAAGTCAGCGAGGAGGCTAGCGATTACCACGCCGTGATTAGAAGTTGTAAGTAAGCCGTGCATAGGATAATCAGTCCAGGGGGCATTCCCCTCCGGAGACATAATGAGGCTTTATGTAATTTAAAAGACGCACAGAAAGATCGTACCAAGTAGAAGCCTGGGAGGAGTGCGTGACGACCCAAATAACGGCTGCGTAGCTTAGGAGACTATCCCACTAATAGCCTCCTACGCAGACATTCTTTGGGCTCGTCACGCACTCCTTCCCCCGTGGGTTTAGGAAAGATTGCGTGATGAGCCCAAGGAGCGTCTGCGTAGGAGGCCCCACTAACCAAACGCCTGGAACATACAGCCTTTGCCACAGAGAGGATTGCGTGACAAGTCAGTTTCAATAGGTCCGCAATGCGGACATGTGTGATTAAACTTGTTCATTTATGAGTCAAAGTGAGTTGTGTTTTTTAGTTCAAATAATAATGTAAATCATACAAAAATCAATTAGGATTCGAGCAACATGTTTTAACCAATAATATTTAAAATAATTATTAGAATTAAGTTAATATTTCCATCAGGAGAAAAAACAAAACCTCTGCGTTTTTGAGCTTCGCGGAGTAGCGTCATGGGCTCCTGTTTGCGTTTATTTAGTCAAATGTGATTCCTTTGGTTTGGGTTTTATGACTACAGTGATCAGAAAACCGCTCTTATAGCCATCAGTCTATTTTCTGTAGTTTGCGTTACCATCGGTAAATGCCACTATTCTTTCTATTCAAAAATCTGAAACTTTTGTGCTCTATGAACTTGAAAATTCATTCATTTAACTCTGTGTCAAAAGTTGTGTAACCTTTAAGTTTCCATAGCTTGAAGCGAGTATACCGGGATGCTAGTCCATCGCAGGTAACTACCTCCCCCCCCCCCCCCCTCCAGCGTTTTTTGTTGGGTTTCCCGTATTCATTTATACAACCTCGTTCCCAGGGAGGGAAAAGCCCTGGGAATGAGGTCCCGGCCAGCGCTCGAACCGGCCGGAGAACCATAAGACTACTGTGTCTCCCACACAAAAGTATGTGAGGGATGAAGTAAATATAATTCAGTCAATCGCAAGGGAGTACAACTTTATTTCAAGGCCAAGTAACGCCCCTTTTACATCCTTTTCTATAGCGCTTCTTTATTTGATTCGTTGTTTAGCCAAGACCGTACTTTTCCCATTTGTTCATGGACTTCATTTCTTCTTTCCAGTACTTTCTATTCTCCTCCGATTCTCTGCGAACTCTATCCAGCATTTCTAAATGTTCTTCCATCGTTTGCGGTTCGTCGGATTTGGACTCCTCTTGTTGGTTAGCAGACTCATCTGTAATGATAAAACAAAAGCATTTCTGAGAGACCAGAGAAAGAGGAAAATTGTTTTCTTCCAACAATCGAGCGGAAAATTGTTCCTTTCTGGAATTCATTCGATAAGTTTAGTTTTTCCACACGTACGCACGATGAGTGATAGCGTATTCCAGGCGTTCAGTTAATGTTAGACTACGAGCAGTCCCAGTGTGGGAGAGCACGCGAGCGTGAAAATCACGTCCCACGAGGAGACGCGACGCGCGAGGGCGGGAGATCATTTTTTCTCGCCCCCGCGCGTCGCGTCTCCTCGTGGAAGGTAATTTTCTCGCGCGCTCGCGTGTTCTCCCACTCGACTATCCCTAATAAAAATAAGAGACTGCTCGTAGCGGCGCGAAGAATAGGGAGTGAAGAAAAAAAAGGCCGGGCACTTTGTCTGCCTCGTATCCTCGTACCCAGCCTGCGCTATCGCTTTCCGCGCTCTCATATAGGGCTTGAGGACGAGGTTGTAAAGAAGAACAAACTGGCCCTCCTCTCCTAATCATTTTTCGGGGGCCGTCGTGTCGGTCACTTTAAAACAACTGCGAGGGAACGCTAACGATAAATTAGCCATGACGAAACATTAAATTTGATGAAACATTTAGTTTAATTTCATCACTAATTGTATTCACAACAGCTCATAAAAAGACGACATGGGGGTGACAGTGTGTCATTTGCGCACGCACACCTGCCAGGGAATTAACAGGTCTATAATGAAATATTAATTGCTGGACATTTTAGTTAGACGTGAATTTTACGCGTGGTAAGACCGGCCGACCAGCAGTGAAGCCAAGAGAATTCGCCATGGGGAATACTCTAACCAGATTGTTCAAACGGCTGTTTGGCAAAGAAGAGGTTCGGATTTTAATGGTTGGTTTAGACGCAGCAGGGAAAACAACAATTTTATATCAGTTGAAACTGGACGAACCCGTCACCACTATCCAACGATTGGATTTAACGTCGAAACGGTTGAATACAAAAATATCAGTTTTACTGTGTGGGATATTGGTGGGCAGGACAAAATCCGTGTTTTATGGCGGCTGTATTATCAAGAAACGCAAGGACTTATTTTTGTGGTGGATAGCAGTGATAGAAATCGCGTTGAGGAGGCAAAAAATGAGTTATTTCGGCTCCTAGCCGAGGATGAACTTCAGGAAGCTGTTCTTTTGATCTTTGCGAATAAACAAGATCTGCCTAACGCCATGTCGACCGCGGAACTGAGCGATAAGTTGGGGCTGCATAGCCTGAAGGGAAGGAGCTGGTTTATTCAGGCCACGTGCGCTTTAAAGGAAAAGGACTTTACGAGGGCTTGGAATGGCTTTCTCAGCAGATTCGAGAACAACAGATCAAATTCACATGAAGTTTCTACCATCAATTAACGAGAACCCGCTCCGATTCGAACCTACACTACAGGGGATCGCAGAGAATGGTGAAACGATCTAATAAGTGAATTTCTAAGATACGCTGAAGATACGACGGAATTCGGGCAAAATGGTGTTTATATAGAACAGGGAACGCGAAAATAATAAGAAAAAACTCATGCACTTGTTTGCGTTCAAGGGTCAATAAACTGCCAACGCACAATGCAAAGATGGTTGCTTGGTTGTTTGCGTTTCGCCCGCTTGAATGGCTATAATTTGTACAGGTATAAAATATGCCAATTACAGAAGACATTTTCTAAAACGTATCCTGAACATATCTTATTCTCACTTATTTTCGCGAATATTAATTTTCCCGATTTTCGCGATGTAGCAAAAAAACGCGAAAATAAAGACGACATTTTCGCAAAATTTTTAAAGTCCTTTTTTCTCTGAAATCGCGAAAATAAAGCCTCGCGAAATACGGATCTGTCGATTTCAAGAAATTAAGTACGCGCGAAAATTAGTGAGAATAAGGTATCTCGAAAGAAATGTTCTGAAGTCCTTCTATCTAGTTTCATCTACAGTACAAGAAATTTAAAACCACACCAAATTTCGACAATATATAACCCTCAATAGGGTACATGAAAAAATATTTTTTTTACATATTCATTTTTTTTTTTAAACAGCTATGTCAATCAACTCGCCTGTTTAGGAATAAAGACAAAGCAGAAGCAATAGGAAAACTGTCAAAAGATCGATCTGGAAAATGAGTGAACAGTGCTTCAGCATTCATAAATACTGAATATCCAGAAGGAACGATTTAAAGTTCAAGGTTCAGTTTTAAACCATTTCTAGCTGAATTTTAAAAAAGTCAACTAGGAATCAATTAAAATAATTTTTTGTGGAGCCTGTGCGTTGCTAGGATTTGTGTATGGCTACTATGTATTCATATTCTTGCTTTGTTATAATAAGACCTCCAATGTGATAAGTAGTTGTTCGTCTCGATTATAATGCATTGTCAAGTTAACTGAACCCGAAATAACCA
Organism: Desmophyllum pertusum; assembly: GCA_029204205.1. Lineage (NCBI taxonomy): Eukaryota > Metazoa > Cnidaria > Anthozoa > Scleractinia > Caryophylliidae > Desmophyllum > Desmophyllum pertusum. The sequence continues at coordinate 307,676 of MU827805.1, forward strand.
CTTATAATAATACTTGCGAAACCATTAGATAAGGCTTTTAGCGCACTCTTATTGGGCAGCCATGCAACATGCACGGCGATACCTCAATGTGACAAAATTCTCTTATTAGCAGACTTATTTGACAACCAATTAGAGCACGAACCAGCTTTTGAATGGGTTCTTATTTTGTGGAGCAGACTTTGAAAGAAGTTTACGTCTTTTCGTTACCGTAAAATTTCACAAACACCGGCCGATATAGTCTTTTTTCATCAACTTTTATCATTGCATGTAATTAAAAAGCCGTATAGGACGTCACTACTTGTAATTTCAAATCGACCGAAATTATTTGTCAATTACACTTAGTTGTTTCGTGATATTATGGCAAACTGGTCCATGATGAAAACGAGCATTTTGATTGGTTCCCTGAGCGGTTCGCCGCAAATTTTGCAATACGGACCACTAAGATGGACCGCGCAGGAATTAAGTTCACGGAATTCCTTTTATGAAACATTGAACAAAAGAAAACTGTTTTCTATTAAGTAGAAAAATTTCCCTTTATGTCTGACGGACAGTTTCGGTTAAAGCTTTTATGAAACAGGCCAGAAAAGTGCAAGTATATATGCTTAACATTGGCGCGCCTGTTGCCTAGAATGGTTTATTATCCTTATGCATGTTTACATCAGGGTAGCTAATTTTACTCGCTTTCGAAGTCCAAACTTGTAAAATTTTATCATAAATGAATTCCCAAAACATCAAAGATAAAAAGAATACCCACGTGTAAACGAGGCTTGGTGGCGGAACCAATCAGAACTAGAAAGTAAAAACTTAACATGCAATTAACTTGCGCCATGCGCCATGCGCGGGAAAACGCACGTACTAGGCCTTAACCAAAGCGCGATTGGTTTTTCTTTTACTTCTGATTGGTTTAAAAACAGCGTGCTTACTCTGATTAGTTAGAGCATGTTGCGCAATCTTTTTTACCCAATCAAGCCAGGATCAAACGAGAACCAGAGTCATCGACAGTTGACGAGAGTTCTAGAGTGTTGGCGCGCGCGATGGCAAAATTCGCGAGGGCGAATGCGCGCCAACAAACCATCAGTTACGCAGGCTACGAGAGTTCAATCTTGCGCAAACTCTCGTGTGCTCTTATCGAATTTGAACCTGTTCAAACTTTGATGAGAGTTTTCGTTCGTTTGACAGGCAGAAGATGTTAACTCTCGCATACTCGCTGCTCGTTTATACATGTAAACCATGCGCGCTGGTGATACTAATCGATGATACTTACTCTACTCCCGTTCTCGTTTGATTTGAACGTTAGACAGGTCTTGAGTACAAATAAAGGCTTTTACGAGCAACGCAAGCATAGCATAACTTAAGCGCAAGCGCAAGAGCGGTTTTAAATGAGTGTTGGAAAACCAAAAGTGACCATGTTATCGTCGCTGTGATCATGGTGAGACAATGAGAACTCAAAGCAAATACACGTAACCGGCGCCGAGCGCGGGAAAACGCGTGTGACCAAGTCGCGAAATTGGTTTTGGTTTTGCATCTGATTGGTCGAGTAGGTGACGCAAGTTGTTTTTTTTTAACCAATCACAGAGCGTAGTAAAGCAAAAGCAAAGCAATCCCGGATCGCTTTCGACACTCGAAAACCGCTCTGAAAATACTAAGAAACGCAAGCGCAAGCACAAGAATCAGAAAATTTTGATCCTTGTGTTTGGGTTTGTATTTCTCACTGTTTGTATGGGCTCTTGGGTCGCTATTACCCCGCCATTCATGGGAGCCCCTTCTGATCCTACCTTCCGGTTGATCTTCGTTCACTGGCTCCTTTGCTTCCTCTACCTCTCGAATGCACTCGGCTTTGTCAGTTTCCGACTCGCACAAGTTTCTGTTTTCCTCTTTGAGAAAAAACAACAAAAATATATATTACTTTTTCAGAAATATAATTTACTTTAATTATCAAACCTGTTTGTTGATTCGTATATAAAGCGGGATTCTCCTGCAAACTCGCGTATAACCGCGGGAGGGTTTTTGCATCGAATGATAGGTCCAAATATTCTTTCAACGAAACTTTTATGGAAAAGAGCAAAATTTCCAAAAAAACAGTGATAGCTATGGCTTTCGATAGTAGTTGGATCGTCGCGCAACACTCAAAGAGTGTGACGACCTTGCACTGCAAAACAGTCTTCTTTTTTCGGTCGTGACTAGAATGGATACCCCAAAATAAGATCCTCTTTTTCCAGGGTTTTTCGAGATATCGTTGCGTGACGCGCGAAGCGAGCCTCGTGATTTGAATGCTCGTTCCAGATCCTTTTCGGGCCACTGCACTCGCGCCAAAATACAGACTATTTGCAGGTCTTCACTTTGCAGTCTAGGTTGGTCGATTAAAATTACAACAATTCGTGTTTGTGATTATAGTGAAAGCGAATCTAGCTCACCGAACATTCTTTGGAAGTTTCTGAGATTTGTCAAGGTTCTGCTCAAATTCAATGCAAAATGGCGTCAGCTGATATAGGAATCAAGATATTTTCCTTTGCGCTTCGCTGTGTTACTATACGTTATATTCAATATCGAAAAAGAAATGCACACTAGACACTATAAATAAACAGGGTAAACTGACTGAATACAAAATCATCAATAGGTTAAAATAAGACGGTTAAATGAAGAGCTTTATCAGGTGGACCGGCGGCTGGACCGGCGAGCGAAATAAATGTGCATTTTTCGCCCGTTCCGCAACAATCCAAACCCCTGAAAACAGGACAACTATCAAAAACAATCTCTTAGATTTTTTGCGTAAAAATTCAAAAATCAGTACGTCCGAGCAACTGAGATTGAAATTGAAACAATCAAGTTTGGCCGCGCGTTTACTGGGGCTTTAAAAATTATTAATCATTCATCAAATTTTACACAAAGAAGATATTGTTTTGCCAATCTATGAGCGCCGATGCTTTTCGTATAACTAAAAAGAAGTATCATAATAGAAAATGGATAATGATATATACTGGTATAAATGTGGAACCTGCATTCGTGTCTGGCGCAAATACTGCAAGCGAACTCAAAATTTCGTCTTCAGTATACCTTAACGAACTTGCATTCAATTGGCTTACCGTTCAAAGCTGGCTTCCCAGAGACCTCGACACAAGACAGAAGTGTAATAAAGCTAACGAGCGTAAAAATCACGATTATTCGTTTCATGGTTGTTCATCAATGGTCGCGAACACGACGAAAAAGGAACCTGACTCGCTGTCGGCTTTGACTTGTAAGCAACGTTCCGGGTGCCGCTTAGCAACAATTGAGGCATCCAAAAAAATGAGACAGAATTTCCATTGTTCCTGATTCGCGCTCGCATAAATAAAAACTTCAGTCATGTTGTGTGTTTTAGGACGGATATTTTCGCAGACAGAAGGCGGCAATGCCTTCAACTTCTGACCTATTTTCGTACGTATATATATTGAGGTACGTGATAGGGCAGAAGAAGGAGAGAGCATTTTTCTTTTAAACACTGGGTTCTTAACGCGAGAAGGTAGGGAAAAAATACTTTCTGTTCCATTTCTCGCCTTCAATTTCAATTTGTCCACTCCATTCAAGTCGTACTGTACCGTTAACCAATGCAAACCCACATCAGTTTTCAAAAACTTTTCAACGCCATTAGCTCTATGAACATCAATGTATTGTATTGACAAACTGGTCCAAGATGAAAGAAACATTCTATATCTGATTATTTATCAGTAAAGGTGTACAAGAGGCCAATATATAGTTTAATGAACTCGGCCCGTATTGGGAAAATATTGGTCTTGTTCTTTTTTTTAACTCGACCAATATTTCACCTAAGGTACATTACGTACAAAAATGCTCAGTTAGCCCTGAAAATAACACGAGTAGTGTGTATAAACGGACGAATGAACGACGTGAACAGTGTGGAAAATAAAAGTTCAAACCAGAGAGATAGTCGCTTAATGAGAAACTATTTGTGATGAAAATGCGACTGCACGTTTCTCCGACACCAATCAGAGCTAATCAGACTGCGAATATATATCACGCGAGCGACGTCACGAAAGCAAGAAGTCTGGGGGGACGCCCATATAAAAGTGACGGGGGTGATCGATGGACATTTTGAAAGGAGCCCCTAAAGGGTACCAAAATTTCGTTTGTGTGTGCGTGGCTCGGATTCATTTTCACCAAGAGAATATAAAGGGTATATTATCTTGTTTTCACCCATTAGAGGTACCAAAACTACATGCAGTGTACATATATAGTTCCTGTCATTTTCTTTTTACCTGATGCCCTAAAGGTCGGCACACGTAAGGAACAAGTCCTGCAACAAGTCCCTTCGTGTGAGCAAAAATATTGTCCCCGCAAAATTTTGTCCCCGCGACTTGTCCCACGAATTCAAACAAACTGGACGAATCACCTCACAAATGAATTACGCCTTGTCCCCTCGTGTGTACTGTTCGTGGGGACAAGTCCCTGCGACCAAATAAGAAAAGAACTTGACCTATCAAAGCCAAATCGGACTGTCCCTGAAACAAGTCCCCGGGACACAGTGTTGCAACAAGTCCCTGTAACACGTCCCCACGTGTGAACAGCTACAGGGGACATGTTGCAGGGACTAGTCCAGGGAACAAGTCCCCTGGTGTGTACCCGGTACCTTTTTGAAAGGTACCGGGAGCTCTAACTGTGGTCATTTTAGCAAGCGGAACTAAGCCACGAATTTTAACCCCTATAAAAGGTACAACGACCATCCCCGTCACTTTTATATGTGAGTCCCCCGGGAACAGACCCCCGAGATAAGATATTAAAACTGCTGCTTCGATCCTGAGCAATGTTCCTAGCGCCATTGGACAGCTATCTACCCCCACCCACCCCTCACCCCCTCTGTGTCGCATTGTTATAATAATGGCTGGTGGGCGGGCTATTTATATTAGTACCACTTAATTTCGTTTTATAATTGGAACGAAAGATAAAATATATATTTGCATAACAATACGGTGCCAGACTGGGTGGACTGACTGGCAAGCAATTAATATACAGCTGTTTCGAGAAAGGTTGTCGGAAAAAAGCGCACGCGACACGCGACAATCCCGAAAGGTAATCTGGGAAATGATCAGCAAGGTACGTTCCTGACACTGTAGCTGTCGAACCTACTTTTGTTGCTTTCTTTTAGCACTCGCAAACATACGTCCATGGCCTCTCGTGCCATTTTCTCAGATTTTCCTGAAATGCTGAAGTCAAGGAACCGTGAACTTAAAACTACCCACAATACCTTTCGGGATTGTCGCGTGCGCTTTTTACGACAACCTTTCTCGAAACAGCTGTATACATTAGGTTTCATCACCAAGCAGAAAGATAAAGAAAGAAATGCTGAGACATGTGCAAGGTTCTCTCTTTCTCCGCCCCCAACAGAATGATCGCCAATGCCCCATGGGATGTGGTCATGAAGATACTGGTAGAAGCAGAGACCGATACAACGTAGATTTTAAAGTTTTTTAAGTACTATATTTCGACTGGCCAAAACCACTCTTCTTCAGGTACAATGAGGAAATTTTACTTTACTTCAATTTCCAACCGGGAATTTCGATCGAAGACGGAACTGCAACTGTCAAAACAGCAGGGTTTCTCCGCTTGCGGTTGCTTTCGGTGTGAAAACAAAGGGAGGGGTGCTGAATATTTTAAACACTGGCGCAGGTGCTATTGCTGAGAGCTTCACGTGTTTGAACGAATTTTGATCGAGGGTGTTTGTTCATCTGCTTCGCTATTGTATTTTAATAGCCTGGGTACTATATCTCGGTTTATTCAGGCTAGTAATTAAAAAGCAATAAGTCAAGTCCGAAAAGATATATTTTAAAAAAACAGGATGAAAATTAACTTGCGAAATTTTATATATCGCAGCTCTTTCGCCTTGGATAGGCTGTTATTTATCCAAAAGGTTGTTTCTAGGAGTTATTTATCGAGTGGCGTTGAGGATTTTTGCAACTTTGGACGAAAAACCGAACGATAGCGTGTTTTAAAGGGACACTGTCCTGATTTTAGCATGATTTGGGGAAGCTCAGAAACATATCTAGATTATAGGAAGTTGAACAATAATGGTTTAATTCTGTAGAATAGCACTCGACAAATGACAGGAACCCCATTAGGAAGTGAGGATGACAAACGACAGCGAGGATGGAAATGGATTGCAATATGGATTTTTGAAAAAAACGTTAGGATGTCAGTTTTTCAAAGTTTCAAATTTGGATCGGAAATCTTTGAAATTTTGCAAACATTTTGTTGCAGTATGGAATTTCTTGAAGAAATTGTTTTTATCATTTAGTTAGAGTTTATTAAGTTCTTATCCCATAGATTTAGGGACCATTTCATGCATTTATAACAGTTTTGAGCAAATACGCCGGGACAGTGTCCCTAAGGAAGATGATGGTGTCACGCGTTTAATATTGCGCAATCCCTGTCACCTTGCCGTGCGTGACAAAGTGACCTTCTTTATTATATTAGCATAGTTTTTATGTGATTTTCCTTGTGGCGATCTAATGAACTTTTGCTAGAACATTGAGTGATTAACCGGAAAAATCGACGAGCATTTCGAACGGAATTGCAAAATATTAACCCAGCTGGGTACACACGTGCCATAGGATGGGCCGTAGTCTATTTTGAGCGATTCACGCATTGCCGAAAAGAAAACATAGATTGTCAGTGCTCAACAATTATTTTTGTTTGTTGATTTATATCTGAGAATTTAACGTCGAATGAATGTTTTATTGACAGTTCTTTTTTTAAGTTTGAAGCTCGTATATTAGATCGAGTTAGAAGAAAGAATTCGAAAAACGAAATTACCGCGTGACAAACGAAAAGCACATGTAATATTCGGAAACGATACGCATGCGTTAATCTAAAAATAGACAGTCAATTTTGGTCAAAGAGCAGTCAGAAAGTATCCATAAAACGACAATGATGGTTTGGAGGAAGTTGCGTCGAGGATTTATGCTTTTAATTCCTATCTATGTTTGTTTAGTGTTTATAGGATTTTTCTCATTTATTTGGTCTCGCGCGAAAACTCCATACATTGGACGCAAGATTGAACACAGGAAAGTTGTCTTCAATGAACCGATTTCACTGGGAAACGATTCTTTCAATTCATCTAGTCTACCTGGAGTACTCAATTTACATGTGTGGAATGATCTATGTGGATTTGATGTCGATATTCTTCGTGAAACACCGCTCTTTCCTCGATATCCACACGAGAGATTATTCGTTAGGAGTTTTCAAACCGTGCGGGACTTCGACAGCTACGGACAGAGGATTTTCGGTTTTATTCAACCAAAAGTTTCGGGGCTTTACACGTTCGCTGTCTCCTCCGACGATTCGTCGGAGTTGTGGCTAAGTTTTGATGAAAGACCACACAATCTTCGTCTGATTGCGAGCGTTTTTCTCTCCAGCAGAAAAAGCGTGGACCGAGGAAAGCATTTTTTCGAAATATCCTACACAACAATCTCGAAATATTCGCTTGCTCGCGCAAAAGAGCTACTTCGTTGAAGCCCTACATAAGCAAGCGGGCGGGAACGGGCGTATACAAGTGCACTGGAGGAAACCAGGCTCGCTAAAACTCGAACCTATCACGGGGGAATATCTAAGCTCGTATTTCGATGACAGAATTATGCTTATAAACGATAGTGAAGGATTCGAAGCGCTCGCTTGGATTCCCAGTCACGTAAAACAAAGAAAATACAAAGGGTTGGATTTGAGCAGTCAGTTCAACTATACCGCCCTTCCCTTTATCGACCACAGTGTCGTAAAAGGGATTTTAAAGACGTGCCCCTACAAACCGAGTTACATTATCGAAAGAAATTTGACTCGTTACGAAGGAGTGTACCTTGTACACGATTCTTCGGTTTATCCAATCGACAACACGTATCTCGGTCAGCCAAGAGTACCTTGGTCACAAGGGAACAAACTCGTGGAAAATCAAACGGTGGATAATGTTGTTGGGAAATATATGACTAATCTTCAGGATTTCCAGAGGTGAGTTTGACGGTTCGAAGTTTTTTTTTTATTATCTTCTCAGCACTCGATCACAAGACCATTAACTTAAGCTTAATATGTCAAGCGTTCGCCTATCGACTTTCAATTGGCAAACATACACGAAGACACGAGACAGTTTGATTCATTTAATCGCGCCGCTAAATGTCAAAGATGGAGCTCTGTGATTTAATAGTACAAGTCAAGATCGCAACAATTTTGTCAGCATAAAATTTCCGTCAGTCGATCGATCACGCAAATATAATCAGTGAACCGGGTCGAGATAATTTCATTTCGTCGCAAAGTAGGTGTGAAAACGTGGTATAAATAATTAAATAGTTGAACAGATTCATTTTTTCACAATTTTTTTCGAAACAGGAATTCATTAGTTCCCATGCATGGGGTTTTTTCATGCTGTCAGATAAATTGCCATAATATTGGGACATTACAAAAAATTTCGAATATTTAAAATATAAATGTCACCTCAATATAATCTCTCATGTAAGGCTAAAATGTTACCCTCTGGTTTAAAAGCAATTATTATAAAATGAATTTGAAAGTCCCCAATATTTTTGTTTAGGCTAGAAACGTCATTTGGGAAGTGACTACAAGTATAGATTAAAAATATGCAAGAATATGAAAAAGCTGTTTTTATTCAAACTGATTTAGATGTTAATTTTTTTATTTATAATTTCCTTTGTATAGAAATATAATCTTGGCTGTTCATATTTTCTTGCTTTTGTTGATAGTCCAACAAGCTGCGACAATAGGTTTGTTTTGCCATTTAGCGAGACATTAAAAAACCTGTTTATATTCAAATATTTAGCTTCATGTTCACCAAGTTTACATTAATTTTGGTGTTTCTGATGTACATGTGCGTGAAATATAATATATGACACCTCTGATCCTTAATGACTTTTTTTACAGAAGAATACATACACTTGACCTTGAAGATAGATTAAATTTTAAACAACCATTTCAAGACAAAAGAAATTCACATCTCTGCATATAATTCACAGGTTATTGATTGGCTGTTTATAAAATACATCTTTCACATTTCTTCCCTCAATGGCCGTTTTCACACTAGAGACGGGAAACAAGTCTTGACGGAAAACTCATCTGATGGGTTTCTCGTCCTAGTGTGAATTCGAGACGAGTCTACAGTTGCCTTTCCTTATAAGACGAGTTATCCGTCACAGATGGGAAACTCATCTTAGAAATCTGTCTAAAGCGACAGACGGATAAAATCAGACACCAGTTACCAGTCTAAAATTGTAAGTGTCCCACGCTAGGAGGGGAAACTCGTCTGAGACGGATTAGTTTTCCGTCTCTAGTGTGAAAACGGCCAATGACGGTTTGAATTATTCCTGCCTGAACCGAAATGTTGGGAACAATTTACTATTCAGGGTTCTCAAGAACTTTTTCATGAACCATTGCATTTCAGTATTCAAGCATAACAAGACGGCACATGGCCATCAGCCGATCAGGCCTTAATTCTGTACAGCACTTATTTCACAGCTGTAACACTTACTAATGACACCCGAGCTCACTGGTGTTATGGGTTACATTTAAGGTCATGACTAGAATGGATAGCCCAAAATAGCTCAGACGTTACCCTAACCCACAAAAGAAAGCTAACAATTCTCGGGGTTACAATAGGCTAACCGGGGCGCTATTCTCAAGGCTAATCAGCGCTATTCTCGGGGCTTATTAAATCAGTGCTATTATAGGCTGGACTGGGGTGCTAAAGTAGGCTGATCTTAATTTGGGCTATCCATGTAAGGCATAGCCTTACATTTAACCCTTTCACTCCCAAACTGAGGAAAAAATCTTGAATTTCATTTTGTAAAATTTTCAAAAAATGATAGTATCACATGAAAGTATTGCTCTATAGCTTTCATTTGAATGGTCACACATTTTAGCTTTTCATTATAGGGGTGGCGAATGGTAAAGTCCGAGACTGCCGAGATGCCGAGACCCTGGTTTAAAAATCTGAGCCCGAGACGCAGTGATCCAAAACTCTGAGAAAATAGAGTATAAAAGAAGCTGTATTTACGAGATTCAAAATTTGAGACTCCGAGACCGTCCTATTTCTGGCGAGCCCGAGATTCCGAGACGCTTTTTTAAGCGCCGAGATTCCGAGACTCGTCTTAAATTTGCCCAGATTCGTTATTTTTGATAGCCCATTTGCCACTCCTCATTGAATTATGGCTTCACCTGGTTGCATGCCCAATAGTTTTTTAGAGTTTTCATGTCGATCTTGAAATACTGACTTTAGAATGAAAAACATTTCTTTTGCAGGGGATACTATTTGAAACACATCCTAAACATTGAGCAGAACCCAGATCCTAAAAATGGGAATCGTTTTCTTCTTGAACTCAAATTGGGTTTCCATGGATCAAATGAAAGTTTCCGTCTCTCAGAATATGTCTTTGCGCCAATTGGGAAGGACGAGCTCTGTTTTCCGGAAGGAATGGTATGGCAGAGAAACGCAACAGTGTATTTTATACTCCCTGTAAAAAACCAAGGCAAGTGGGTACATCACTTTGCAACTCAACTGGCGAACATGTCACATAACACCGGTGACTTGGACTTTCATGTTGTCATAGTGGATTTTGCCAGTGAAGACATTGACATTGATAAAGTATTTAGTGTGTGGCCTCTTCAAGAACGATACACGTTGATCAAGCTGAAGGGACCTTTCTATAAGACACTGGCGCTCACGGAAGCCGTCAAAGCTGTTTCCACATGATAATGATATAGTATTTCTTTTCGATCTTCACATTGATGTTCCTATAGGACTTTTGGATAGTGTAAGAAAGGTGAGATTTGTTTATTAATTCTCCTTACCAATAGCCATACTTTTAATGTCAGTTCCGAGAATTTGGTGTTAGATCAAGAAAATTTCCCCCGGCCACCCCATTATTACGGCCACCTCTTTTTGGCCCGGCGAAATCGCACTTAATCTCTTGTATAAAACCCCTTTAATACTGCCACCTCGTAATACGGCCAATGGCCAGATTTTGCGATCCCTGTGCGCCTATTTTCTTTGTAATTTTACCCCACATTACGGCCACTAATAACTCGGCAATGGATAATTGAATATTGCAAATCATTGACACACTCGGACTCCGTATGAGCAGGTTTTCATAAGCAGTTTTCATTGTTTTGACGAATTTGTGTCTGTTTTCGGACCTTCCTGTACATTGGCTCAGGTTGCCTTTAGTGCTCGTTCAGTCGCTTTTGTTGTACATTTACAATGACCCCGTATATTACGGCCACCCCGTTATTACGGCCAGCTTTTTTGGCCTGTAGGTGTCCGTATTAACAGGGTTCCACTGTATTTCTAGTTTTGGTTTGTTATGTATGTACTTGCGCGCAGTCCCAGGGCAGTCTACTGAAAACTAGACTGCCAGCGCCCTTGCGTAGGCAATCAGATTTCGAGTTTGCCTAATACAGTCAACTCTCTCAAAGCGGACACCACTGTAAGGCGGACACCTCTTTAAGGCGGACAGCTAGAGCTGATCCCAAAGGTGTCCGTCTTAGAGAAAGTTGACTGTAGTCGGTCACTCGCTTATGCTAATGATAGTCAGTTAGTACATTTACAATAATTTATTACTAGTCCAGTCCAGATTCAGGCTAAGCTAGAGATATTTATTCTTAATTTCATAAATTTCAATCTATACATTGTGTGGTTCCAGAAAATATCCATACCCACCCCATGTAATTAAGGTCATTGGAAATTCCGGGGGGGGGGGGGGGGGGGGAGGGTCTTGAAAGCCAACATTTTGAAAGGAAAGTACAGTATGAAGCTAAACTGAAAATTCCAGGGGGGTGGGCGGTTCAAACCAAAAAAACCTTCTGTGGGGGAGGTATGGATAATTTCTGGAACTTCAATGATATAAATGTGATTTTTGTGTGTCTACAGCACACCGTTTTAGGCAAGGTGGCGTATGCACCAACTGTTGGTCGGTTGGAGTGTGGTGCTTTCCCAAGTTATCCCAATGGTTTTTGGCAGGAAAATGGTTTTGGGATTTTAGGAGTTTACAAAGCGGACTGGGACAGATTTGGAGGTATGTGATTGGCTATTACAGTGAAGAGCACCCTACCGTTGCCACTCAACAAACGTTTTGATAAATTTTTGACATTCAGGCTTGTTTGCCATCCAGCAACTTTTTTTCCATTTAATCTTAATTCTTCAAACTTTTTAACTGCATACATACTAATTTCATCACACTCTTAATAATATGAAATGGTATTTATTACCATTTCATATTACCCCCCTCCTGGAGATCATCATACATTGTATCTTCTAGGCATAGAGTGGTAAAGTGTGATGTCACAAATTTTCAAATTTGCGAAATTATGAAATTTGATCAGCTATTCAGAGGAAGCATGATAAAAAACGTCCACTTGCCAAAATTTAGCTCTCCATTACAATTTGCGGCCGAGATATAGAGGTTCAAAGTTTGGTACCATCCCATACAAACCTCTCTAATTTTGCGCCTGTTCTAAACTGAAGGAACAGACGCAAAATTAGAAGGGTTTGTATGGAAAAATTAAAACTTGAAGTGCCCATATCGCGGCGGCAAAGTGCAATGAAGAGCTAATTTTTGGCAAGTGGACGTTTTTTTGGCATGCTTCCTCTGAATAGCTGATAAAATTTCATAATTTCGCAACTTTAATTTTTGTGATGTCATGACTTTAGTACTCTATTAAAATGCCTGGTTTGGTACTGCTTGGCGTGTTTAATCTAAAATGACCACCGTTACGGTTATCCCGGTACCTTTTATGGTGTTCACCTGGAAAAATATAGGATAGGAACTAGTTTTGTTTTAGGATTGTTACCCCTTAGGGGTGAAAGTTAAAGGGACACTGTCCTGATTTTAGCATGATTTTGGGAAGCTCGGAAACATATCTAGATCATAGAAAGTGTTAATTTGAGCCACACCCTCATCCTTCTGGTACCTTTAATTTTAGGGGTTCCTTTAAAAATTCAGACGATCACCTCTGCCACTGGTACTGTAATCCCTGGGATATTACCGCCTTTTTATGAAGGCCTAGGTCACAGGAAAGTGTTCTGCAAATAGCCTTTTGTTCAATCTCTACATGCCAGGAAAGTGCCAGACCACAAAGTGAATATTCTGCAAGGCATCTCTATAGGGAAAACTAATGTGTCTTTTTATCTCGTGTAACCATGTAGTGTCTACATGGTTACAGGAGATATTGTAGTTGGATTTGTGTCACTCACTTCCCACATATTTGTTAGCTAATTTTTTAATATTTTTATTTTCTAGGGATGAACATTAAAGAGTTTACCACAAAGTGGGGAGGCGAAGACTGGGATCTGATTGATCGGGTATTTTCCATACAACTAGAAATCGAAAGACTCAAACAACCAGGCCTGTTTCACTACTATCATTCTCATAAAGGAATGTGGCAGTAACATTGTGTATCAGCCTGGGCCAAATGAAACAAGAGTTACCATGAGTTGAGAGACAAGAGTTTTCTTAAACACTCATCGACCATCATCAAGCGTTCGCCAAATGAAGGAAAACCCTCAACAGCTCTCAAGAAAGGTTTGAGGCAAGTTAGAATTCGACGAGAGCACACAAGAGTCAACAAGAGTTGCCAGAGCACATGAGAGTTTTCAGGCCAAAGGAGAGCGAGAGCTTGAACTCTTGTCAATTCTTGTTTCTTGTTTTCTGCAGTGCAATACGATATAAGCCATTTTGCAACATACAACATATTATCTTAAAAATAGTAGATAGCTTAGTTAAGTAGAAAAAAATATCAACATTGTCATTACTAGTAAAGGAGCGCATTTTATTCTTCCCAACAAACGATCTGTGGGAGACGCGGTGGCCTAATGGTTAGCGCATTGGACTCTGGATCAAGCGGTCTGAGTTCGAGCGCATGTTGGTGTCATCGTGTTGTGTTCTTGGGCAAGACATTACGGACCTTCAGATTGGGGTACGAGTACGAGAACGAGTACAAGCACGACTTTTTAAACCTATTGCTCAGCCTCAAGATCATCATGTGTCACGCCAATCTTCTCCGTCAGTCTACCAGTGAGTCCACAGGGAAGAGCGAGGGCTCTGGGAACAATATTGTTTTGAAAGTAGAAAGTCGTACTCGTTCTCGTACTCGTACCCCAATCTGAAGGTCCGTATTTAACACTCACAGTGCCTCTCTCCGCCCAGGAGTATAAATGGATACCTGCGACAAAATGCTGGGGGGGGGGGGGGGGGGTAACCTGTGATGGACTAGCATCCCATCCAGGGGAGTAGCAATACTCCTAGTCAGCTTCATGCTACGGAAACCGGGATCTGGATTAAAAATTCACAATATTTTTTATTTTATTTTTGTCCCATCGGCAAACAAAATCCAAATATAAATAACAATTTTTTTTAAAAGCTGAATTTGTTTCCTTTGTGGAATCGAGATTTGGGTTTTAAAGCCAAAATTGTGTTCGAGATTTTATAGTAATTAATGTTTTGGTGTCTTCTCAAGCTTATTTATTTTTATTTTATTAGCTTTTCCAATAATATTTAAATGAATAAAATTAATGGTTCATACAAAAAAATGATAATATGGCAGGGTGACCACAACAGCGCGAGCCAGTTACTACAGTTACTACAGGCCCCGAAAGAAATAAGACTTGCAAAATTATTTAAATTTATTATAATTATACAATAATGAATAATAATATAGTGCTAATATACATGTACATATATTTCAAAGTTAAATGAATTAATGGCCTAAACTAATTTACAAAACAGATAAAAAGCTAAAACCTAAGTTCTATTACAACTTCAAATATGTCATGAAATGTCATAAAAAGGTTAGGATGACTAACAAAAACATGAAGTTATCTGACGTATGAGGCTGCACGTGGTATTACAACTTGGACATGTACTAATCAGCCTCTGTGAATAAAAGCTAAGCTCATTAACATGGCCAGGTTGAGATGTTGGGAGTATTATTTTGATATTCAGTCGATCACCACTGAACACAAGGTGAAAATTACAGTGAAGATGACGCTACCGTTGCCACTCGACAAAGTTTTTGATTAATTTTTGACATCTTTTTGACAACTTTGATAGGTTCCGTTTTGTGGCGCCACATCTGAACTAGACTAGAAACTAAAACCATTCAAATTTCATGACTCCGCCTCCAACACTCCTTGGATTTTGATTGGTCAAGTCAAACGGAACCCATCCGAAAGTCGTCAAAAAGTTGTCAAAAATTTAATCAAAAACTTTGTTGAGTGGCAACGGTAGCGTCATCTTCACTGTAACATGAATAATGACAAGTTAACTAAGAGTTCAATTTTCAAAAATATGCGGTTCCAGAAAATATCCATACCCACCCCCAAGGAAGGTCATTGGAAATTCTCGGGGGGGGTGGTCTCGAAAGCCGAAGTTGAAGCTAAACTGGAAATTCCAGGGAGGGGGGTTTCAAACCAAAAATTCTTCCATGGGAGGGGGTGTAGATATTTTCTGGAACCACACGATGCAGACACTATTTATTGGTAAGGTATTTTCTCAAATCACTTATTTAATAATAATATTATTACATATATATAATATATACGTTATCTTTTTGGAGAAAAACACATGGGGACATTATAAGCATAACAGATAACCCACTGTGGTTGTGTTAATGTTGTTTTTTATATTATATAAATGAAAATTACAAAAAAATATATTTAATTATCATTTCACTCCATCTGAAAAGTCTATGATATGAAATATGCTGTTAGCTTTATTACCTTTAGATCATAGATATTAGAGGGAAATGGTTATGAAGCCCAGCAAACTTTAAAGGACGCAACAAAGATGGCAAGATTTATGTTGGAAGGTCCACGACCTGTGCACAATCTTTTGTTTTGCGCTCATACACTATGCATGAATTACGAAACCGAAAACGTTTTCTATTGGTTAGTTGGCTTGAACACGCGTAAACACCTTATTTGTATTTTGTCAGGTTTTGTGCACGGTCCAAAGGCCAAAAAAGCCAACAAAAAACATATAACAAAGAACTTTGCCGGACTTCATAACCATTTCGCTCTATTAACTATGGATTAGATCGAAACTAGATAAATTGCTTGTAGAATAAGCTTAGTTAGAGTAAGGCTTTTTCTTCATTAACTCTTTTCCGTATAAATCATCTCATTTCAAGACCACCACAAGTGACATACTCAAATGTGGCAAAATATAAAGAATTTATGGAGGTTATTTAAATAATATAAGCTACAAACTATAAGAAATTATTGACTATAAACAGCTATTACATAAAGTTCTATCATGAGCTCAGCTTCAAATCAATGTGTATTTGTAGTGATTTGTGGGGGGGGGGGGGGGGAGGACATACAGGGACCTGCAAGTAATTTAAAGGGGGGGGGGGGGGGTGTCTGGGAAGTGGGATTTACTGGAACTGAGAGAAGAAGGAAAAACGTTTTCAAGTAAAAATTGAACTAAAAGAACCCTCAAATTGATTGATTCTCCAAGTGGAAACAAAACATATATTCAAATTGACTTTTCCAAGATGATAAAGCCGCAGAAGAAGAAAGATGAAGTTAAAATAATTGTACTCACCGTTAACGTATATCATGACCGACGGAAAAATCATTGACGCCAAATATTGTGGGTCGGTAAATAATTTCCCGGGACAAATTCGGTTTGGAGTACCTGGTCACAGGCATCCCAAGGTCAGTTGTGATAATATGACGTATTGCATGCATGGCGAAAACTGTAAGGGTTTGTATGGAGATTTCCCTGACAGATTCTAAGACATAGGAATATGGTAAATTTCTCATAAAATTGTCTTACCTTGCTTCCAAGGTGTTTTACTTGCTGTCTGTGTGTGGTTGTTTTGTCGATTCTGTGTCCGGAGGAGTAGACACAGAATCGACTCACAAGGGTAACGTTTGGATGTCTGTATTACACTATTGTCAGGCAATACTTTAAGGGTGTTTCTGACGTCATATATGTTGCCACGGCAACGGCAGAGCTCTGTCCAAACCGCCTCTAAAACTCAGTTTTTGCAAAATTCCTAAAAAACTAACCTCGGTGACCTATCATTTTTTCTTATATTTTCGAAAGCCCTTCAAATTTCTTACCTTTTTTTGGAGATGGTGGAAGCCGAGTTATTTCCAAAAAGGCCGTTGCAAGATAAAGAAAAATTTCACTAGATAAATTGTTCTCAATTTTTCTCTAAAAACGAGAAATACTGAATATTGGTTTGCACGTAAAAAATCAGGATAGGTCACCGAGCAAACTTTCGAGATAACGCTACGCAAAAATAACAAGCTTTTATATTTCCGGTTTTCCCGATTTCGCCTAATCTCGTACCCAGATCACCCTCTGCCACGAGTGGGGGATCTGGGTTAGATTTCGCTCCGGGTTGAGAGGGACCCTTTAAAGTCATTCTGACATCTAAATCAGCCCAGTAATGACGTCTTCGAACAAAAAATTTCAGGAAGTACCCCCCCCCCCCCCCCTCCCCGGGCTTTCGATATCGGCTCGTTGCAAAATGGCAGTCACGGTCGGGGAAGATATAATCAAGGCTCGCTTGGAATTACTTATGTATTTCAATACATCAGTAATTTCGTTTCTCGGTTTTAATTTTTTTTTAACCGACCGACCGACCGACCCACTTTCACACGAGAGGAGAGGGCGAGAGGAAACGAAACATTTTATGGGTATGGTCAGAGGTCTATAACTAGAGGGTTTCCATCTAGCATTGCGCGCGGGCCATCAGATTAGGAGTTAGGCTATTTTTAGACATTTTTCGCGCGAAACCAGCAGCCAATCACGCACCATGCCTGACAAATATGGTCACTGAACGCGCTAGCTCGCCAATTTTTGGTTCAAGACGGTTGACAGTTAAAATTTTGAAAAGATGGCTAAAATTATTAAGTAAAAAACCTTGGCCCTTCTAAATCAAACAAAAGTTAATTCTACTAAATAATGCACGAAGTTTGGAACGAAATATTTAATGGGAAATTCCTGTAAATGTACAACTAATGCGACGAAAGAGCACTAAAGGCAGCCTGAAATTAGTATTTACGGGAAGATCAGATCCGAAAACCGCGGACATATAATTAATTCGTCCAAAAGAATGAAAGCCTGTTTACAACACAAGTTTAAGCTTAGTCTATTCAGTATTGGTTACCTTGTATTTTCGAAGAGGCTTGTCAATTCCAGCTGAATTAAGTTTTTACAATCAGCACAATAAATATCCACGGCAGTTCGTCAAGCGTTCGTGACGGTCAGATCACTTCACAGTGAAATTCTCTTCGAAGACCACTCTCTTCTTACATCCATGTAGATATTGAGGGTTTCCTTTTGTCTTTTACTTCAATGAACTTGATTTTTAAGCTCAGTTCGTTTCAACACAATTTAGTTTAAAGCTTATTAAATTCTGTAGTCGCGCAAGTTTTTGCCCCGCCGTATAATGTAAACAAGTGAAACCTTCGCGCTGCGTATAGCTGTCCGTTCAACTTGTAAATGAATATAATGTTTCAGCTCCAAACAATTATTTCGAAATCTTCCCATGTTAAGCTAAACCATCGGCACACAATTTTTCCAGAATATACGAAAACTTTGGAGAGATTGAGGCGAGATTAATCCGCGGAGAACACTTTTCATTCAACTTGCCAACTGGACCAGCGCGCCAGTCCGCCAGAAGTTTTTGCCGCCGAATTCATACAAATCATGCTTCATTTAGATTGAACTGAAAAATCACTCAGTCGATTTATAGTTTTACAAAAAGTATACCGAAGTTTGACCTAAATTTAGTGAAGTATTTTAAACAATTATTACATTCTGCTGTGACGCTTTTCGCTTTCCTTGGCCAAAGTTTCTGTCTTTGCGTAGCGCTCGCCGCATATCATTTTAAAGATGGTTCAACTTCAACGTGATTGGCTGCTGGTTTCGCGCGAAAATGTCTAAAAATAGCCTAACTCCGAATCTGATGGGCCAAGGCCCAATACCAGAGATGAAAACCTCTAGTTATAGACCTCTGGTATGGTCTAAACCTGGAATTACGAGGGTAATTTTGTTAAGTGCGCTCTCTCCCGCTCTCGTATGCCCCACCCCATTTTTGTATACAAATGTTTATTTCTAGCTTAGCTCTTTCGGTAGACTACGAGTAGTCCCTCATTTTTCGCGCCTCTTCACGTCGCGTCTTCTCGCGCGAGGATATTTCCACGCGCTTTCGCGCGCGCACCGCCCGCTCGATCTGAGAAAAATTAGGGACTACTCGTAGTCTACTCTTTCGGATATTTTATGAAGGAAACATTTTATTCGCAGAAATACAAGAAAAGTCATTAGTTACTTGCCAGCATTTTTTATACTTTATAGAATGTGATAAAATGTAGGTGTAGATGTAGATGAACATGATGAATGCTCACTCTCCGGGCTTGTAATGTTCGTGACAACTAAAATTGCGTGACACATTTATTTATTTGTGGGGTTTGACGTAACGAACGACAAACGTGGACTTTCGCACGAACAAATTGAAAAGTTCGCAGGATGATGCAAAACAAAGACAATAAAAGGCAAGCACGTTCGAAATTAACACAAGCCTCACACCAGTTTATACACCAAGTGGTTAGCAATTTCAATATGATTTCTGTGAGTTCAGTCGTACTGTGGCTAGCAACGACTACCCTTGTGTAACGGCCATCTTAATTTTCGCGGGGTTTGTAATCCACCTGTGCTATCTACACGGAAAATACGACCATTTGCCCGGCCCAAGAGAGATGGATTCTTCAAAGGCAACATGGCGTTAGTCCGCGAGAAGAGAACCAAATGCGGCTTAACGATCCACCAGATATGGGCCGAGCTTGGGCATCATTATTCTCCGATGTTCGTGTTCTGGTTCTTCCATCGCCCGGTTGTCGTCATCACAGACGCTCAACTCGTCAAAGAAGTGTTGATCACCAAGAATCTACCAAGAGATAAGTTCGGCTACAGCCATTTCTCCTCGCTGTTTGGTGAGCGGATGCTGGGCAAAGGACTTCTGTCTGAAGTATCTGAGGAAGAGTGGCGATGGAAGAGAACTGTGATTGATCCGGCGTTCCATCGCCCGAGCCTGACGGGTTTGATGGACAGTTTTACCACCATCTGTGACTCGTTCTTGCAGAGGCTGGAAACGCTAGATGATGGGAAGACGGAGGTTTCCATGGCTGAAGAATTCGTTAGGATAAACCTGGATATGATAGCTAAAGTAAGTATGAATGTTATCGGTAGGGCTCCCCAGGGGTGGGTGGAGGGTGGGGTGTCCCATTCACGGATGGCATTGGGTAAAATTTATCGGACGTATTTCCGGCCCGAGTTGGGTACCAGAGGGTTTTTTTCCCTGATAGAGGAACGCTGATGCCACGAAAGCGAATGACGTTGACTCGGCTTCGCCATTCACAGTTTCACGCAAAGGAAAAAAAACCTCTTGTACCCAGGGTACACTGTAAACTAAAACAGTTAAAAATTCATACCCTGTGGTGGGGGTGGGGGGGGGGGGGGGGAGGGTATTTTCATTTTTAGACCTTGGAGGGAGGGACAGAGGGCTTAATAGAAAGGGGGGCCTTATTTCAAATCATAAAATCAACTAGCTTACATAATTAAAAAAAAAAAACAGATGAAGGGGACTGTTTTAATGTTTATTTTTTTATAATTTTCTAGCCTGAATTTCAGCCATCTCCTCTGTCGCTTACTCCCAAGAGAGATCTCCCAGGAGTAAGCGACAGATAGCACTACTTACTACTCACTTGTTTCCCTTGTCTTGGCTTAGGAAGGAAAATGATTAATAGAGGGGGGGGCTTATTAAAAATTTGCAGATGGAACTTATCAGATGGGGGGGGTGGGGGGGGCTTCATAGAGCTTTTACAGTTCCTATATATAAAATATAGGGGGTACCCCTCCTCCTGTTTTTCTTTTCATACTCTAGTATCATTTCAATCAGAAAGCAAATTGGCTGAAAATTACTTGCGGAAATAAGTGTGTTAACAATAAGATTATTTTGACTTGATAGGTTGCCTTTGACCTGGATTTGAACTCAACAAATGACCCACAGACTCCCATACCTACCAATGCAAGGATAGCACTGGAGGGCTCATTCAGAGTTTCCGAAAGCCTTTCATGCGATTCCAGCCCTCTACCTTTGGTTACCAAGCCAAGAGCAAAGAAGCTGTGCGCTTCCTGAGGGGGGTGGCCCGTGGATTGATTGAGAAGAGACAGGAAGAGAATAAGACAGGGGAGGACCAACATAATGACATACTGTCGCACATTCTTCTGTTGCCGCAGAAAGACAGCCGCACTACCATGGACGATATGATAGATCATTTCATCACGTTTGTAGTTGGTGGTAGGTGATGGCTGTTCTGGGGGGGGGGGGGGGGGGGGTGGCAGAGGGATCTGAACTTCCCATTTCCTGTTCCATGTTCGTTCCCGTCTCTTAGTACTTTTTCTTTGCAAAATATTACACAATATTGCAAAATATTTTCCTATTTCTCCCGGTCCCCGCCACTTGGGAATCCTGCTTGCTGCCCTCTCTTCTCCCACCTCCCATAGACTTTCTACCCCCTTTACTCCCTTTACACCCCCCCCCCCCCCCCCCTCCATATTGGCCATTAAACCTGCCCTTTAAGAGGCAGTCCGTGTAAAAACCGACCGGTCAATTTTCGGCGGAAAATGAATTTCTTTCATTTTCTCCACAGAACTCAAACATCATGTCTAAAGTACAAAAATCGTATTTGTTTCGTTTCGTTTGTTTTAATACTTGAGTTTGACCGTTTCTTCCGAAGCGACCATAGATCAAACAAATCCGTCATTTGTAACACTGATTTTGGTCTGAAACTCGACGTACCGTATGATACTTTAGATTTAACACAGCAAGCTTATATTTATGTCGAAATTAATATCAGTAAAGAACTTTGTTTTTAAGCATTAAATTAACTTGTTTCATCCCGCATAAAATTAGTTATGATTTTTTTCGTACACTCTCATATCGCTGCTACGCGCGCCATTGGCGAGGTGCCTCCATAAAAATCGAAAATTCTCAAAAGTGGCACCTGATCTAAAATCAACTCTCTAATATTTCATTAGACCAAGGTCTGGTCTACAAATATCTGAAATAAAATTTGTGGGCACTCGTCATATAGCACTATAAAAACTTGCATCAAATTCACAAAAATTGCAAATTTCATTATCATTCGGTAATTTATAGGCTGGATTTATTTCCTTCAGTTGCATTTAAAAACATTTGAAACCAATCACAGATTGAAAAATAGACCATATAACAGTCCAGACCTGAAAACATTTATAAAACTAACCTGAATTATGTACAAAGTCTTCCTACTGCGCACCTTCTTTTCCAACCATAGGATCGTTGTGTCACGCAACACCCGGAGCGAAACAGCATCATGATTCCGTTCACCGAATCCGCCAAAAGCCCAACTTTAGTGTTCGCCCATTGATATGTGAAGATTGATCGACAGAAGCCTGATGGTATTCATGGTGCAAAATAACTGCAGCTAGTTCACGAAAAATAAAGTCCGTTAAGTGTTGTTATCGCTGGGTAAATCCAGTGCTCTTGTGCTGTCGTTCAGTTTGTAACTTTTTGCAGAGAACCGTTCCATATGTAAACGAAGTCCTTCGTTAATCCTCATGGATAATGTCCTTAAAACACTGATCAATCAAGCAAATACTGCACAAAGGCTCGGAACTTCGATTCATTATCGGTACAAGTATAAAAACAACAAGTTAACTGAAAACCATTTTCTTGCACCGCCTGATTCGAGTGACCGCTGACCTTTTCGTGACAGGACTCGTGCGTGACAGCGAAAAAAATTCCCACAATTTTTAAGTGTGTTAGAAATTTGCTCTCTCTATTCACTTGTGAAGGGACATTGTCAGTCCCAGTAGAAGTAGACGTGACTCTATTCCTCTGATGGAGTGTAATGATGAGTTTTAGAACACTCGGATGCCATTCCTGTGGGCCCATCCATCGTTGCAAGGCTAAGCGGTATACACTCTTTTTTTATTTTTATAAGATCCTTTTTTATAAGAACGTTGAGGCTGAGATTGACCAAAATTTAAGAACATGCTAATAACATAACCAGGTTGATACTTAGCTAAGAACTTTTTATTCACTTGTTCTTTGCATCGAGCTCTCAATACAATATTCCAGTATCCTTAAAAAAATTAACAAAACCAGGACAAAAATGTAACATTTCACAAATATATCAGTGAACAAGCAGTTCAAAATCAGCTCAAAATACTTGAATGCACAATTTTTATAGCAACAACTGAATTTCTATCACATAAAATGTAAATACATTTTCATGGTCACGTTCGAATCCTTTTTTGTGAAATTCTATACCATAGCTGAAAATCGCCCAAAAAAATAAGAACATTCGGTCTTGCTCAGACTCAGCTCAAAAAATTAAGACGTTCTTATATAAAACAAAAGAGTGTATTCCCAAAAGGGATCGGGAGCGACGTTGCATCTAAAAAACGGCCTTTGCTGTTATAACAGCAGTCCTACCGACACAATAAATGTTTTAAAAAAATATGGTATAGCCAAAAAAACACAAAATGAAAAATTGGTTAACTTTCCGTCTTAGGCTGTATGGTCTGTACCATCGATGTTCACGGGATTGCTTTTATAAAAACAAATCAAAGAAAATGAAGAATTGCCAAACCTAAATATCGGCGTATTTGGTCGATAAAAACGCCTCGTACCCCCCAACAACTCCCCAGATCGCTAAACTTCAAACCAAAAAAAGACCTTCGCCACCTCCCCCCCCCCCCCCCCCCCCCCCTCTGGGTACTGAAATATCATCATTGTACTCATATCAGAGGAATAGAGTCACTACCGTGTCCGTTCACAGTGAATAAAGAGAGCAAACTTCTCACACACTAAAAAAGTCTGAACGAAGGAAAGTAGGAGAAAAGCTATTAGTTTTTTGTTTCGCTGTTCACGCACGAGTCCGCGAGTCCGAGTCACAAGTCACGAAAAGGTCTCAGCGGCGAGTCAATCAAATCAGGTGGAAGGTTGTCCAACTTGTTGTTGTACTTCCTCTGTAGACTCTGTACTTGTGCCGATAATTGCATACGAAGTCCAGAGCCTTTATGCAGTATTTGCTTGATTGATCAGTGTTTTAAGTACAATATACATGAGGATTTACGAAGGACTTTTGTTCTACAATTGGAACGGTTCTCTGAAAAAAAAGTTACAAACTGAACGACAGCACGAAGTGAGCACTGGGATACCCATCCAGCGATAACAACACTTAAAACGGACTTTATTTTTCGTGAACTAGCTGCGCGCAGTTCATTTGCCACCATGAATACCATCAGGCTTCTGCATTCAATCTGTCACAATCAATGGGGAAACTAAAGTTAGTTGGGCCTTTTGGCGGAATTCGGTGTGAAACGGACGGAATCACATGATGCCTGTTTCGCTCCGGGGTGTTGCGTGACACAACGGATCCGCTATGGTTGGAAAAAGAAGGTGCGCAGTAGGAAAGACTTTGTACATAATTCAGTTAGTTTTAATAAATGTTTTCAGTGTACGACTGTTTATGGTCTATTTTTCAATCTGTGATTGCGTTTCAAATGTTTTTAATGCCAACTGGAAGCGAAAATTTTTAAATCCAGGCCTATAAAATTATCAGATATGATAATGAAATTTGCAATTTTTGTGAATTTTTGATGCAAGTTTTTATAGTGTTATATGACGACGGTGCCCACAAAATTTATTTCAGATATTGTAGACCCAGACCTTGGTCTCTAAGGAAATAATTAGAGAGTTGATTTTAGATCAGGTGCCAATTTTGAGGAATTTTCGATTTTTATGGAGGCCACCTCAGCCAATGGCGCGCCGTTAGCAAGCCGCTTAATATGATGATTCGTTGTATGTGTGACGAAAAAAAAAAAAAAAATAATATTAACTAATTTTAGCGGGAGATCCATGAAGATGAAACAAGTTAATTTAATGCTTTTTAAAACAAAGTTCTTTACTGATATTAATTTCGACCATAAATATAAGATTGCTGTGTTAAATCTACAAGTATCATACGGTACGTTCGAGTTTCAGACCAAAAATCAGTGTTACAAATGACGGATTTGTTGATCTATGGTCGCTTCGGAAGGAAGAAAAGCAAACGGTCTTCAAACTCAAGTATTTACAAAACCAAACGAAAACGAAACAAATACGATTTTTGTACTTTTCAGACATGATGTTTGAGTTCTCGTGGAGAGAAAATGAAAGAAATTCATTTTCGCCCGAAAATTGACCGGTCGTCGGTTTTTACACGGATGAACCTCTTAAATGTCCGTAGTAATACTAGCCTTGCATTTTAAATTGGTTAATTAACCCTTCAAGTTGATAATCAACTAGTAAGTGTTTCACTGCTAGCCAACGCCTAAAAACATCAAGAGAAGCTGCATTCAGAATTATGTATAAAAAATGAAAGGTAAAACACTCCCTACGCCCAGCACGTGTTTCCACAACTTTTCTCGTCTTCCAAGCATACACTCCTGTTATCTCAGATGACACTATGGAAACACGAAAGGACGACGTTTTCAAATTCTTAAATCGTGCATATTTATATTTTCTAGGTGAGGAAACCGACTCTAACCACTTGACGTATCTTCTCGCTGCAATAACCTCCCATCCAGAAGTGGAGGAAAGGTTCGTTAGTTCTTTCTGTAGCAGGCATTTACAATGTAATATAAAATTTAAGTTTTTATAGCATTTTATTCTTACATGTAATTTAGTAGTTCTATAGTTAAAAACTTTTAGTTTAATGTAGTTAATGTTAATCACGACTCTTAGGAAGACCATAAACATTGTATGATAGGATCCGATATTCGTGAGTAAATAAAGATTGATGATGATGATGATGATGATGATGATGAATGATATATGTACTATTACACTGAAAACTACTTCGTGCGAGGAAAAAAATGCTGAGGCCATATTCCGCGCGATTTCGCAAGATAATTGTTAATTAAGGTTGCGTTTAGACTTTAAAAAGCGCTTTTCCATTGACTCGCGTGTCATAAAACTAAAACCCATGCACAAAGTTGTTTATGGCTTACTCGATTTGGCGCGAAATTTCATGACGTCATCGAATGACAGAGCGGGAACTCTCGGCCGGCACGCAAAACCCGTTCCCAGGTCCTTACGTGTACTTCGCGCTCGCTCGAGAGAGAGAAAGAGAACGACTAGGGACTAGGCTGGCTACGGCGACCAGATAATAAAACCAATCAGAATCCGAAGCAACAACACGTGACCTGGAGCAAGCGCGGAAAAGTTTGGTTTTGCACGGAAATGGGATCATCTTCACTGATTGGTTCAAACACTTGCTCGGCGATCGTGAAACCAATCGGGTTGACGTGCGTCGACGTTTCTCGGTTGGCATGACGAGCCGCGTGCCTTAACAACGGTGACGTGTAGCTTCTACAAGCCACCAGTTTTCACTCAACCATGGAGAAACCCATTGTTTAACGATTCAGATAAGAGCGGGTCGTGACAAGGGTGAGCCAGATTTAGAGTATGTAATAGCAGTAATATAATAGCCATCCGTCTCGATAGAGAATTTCGTTATGTCTAGTCTGGCCTTCGGCACCCAGCTAACTGGCGTAGATCACATAACGCAAAACTGTGTTCAGGCGATATTTTTCGCGCTCTTATCCAAGAAGGATAAAAAAAGGAATGTGTGCCCGTAAAGAAAATATGGACGCCTTGACTCTAAGAAAAAAAGTCAGTTAAATCGAGAGGTAATCGGTACTACAGTAATGTTGCGTTACTTAATTGACGCACCGGGGTACAAAACGTTTTCTGGCCTGTCACCATTCTCATTCACTGCTCTGGCCAAAACATTAAAATTTCTACAAAAGATTACACTGAACGTTCGATTCAAAAAAGAAAAAAAATATCGTTGATGCAGTGAGGTTTCAAACACGCCATTTGAAGCAAAGGCGACTCACCCGATTGCTCGTCCTTATCAGGCGAAAACACCCGAGATAAGAAACCGCCGTGTTGAAAAACTCACCCGCGATGAAAATTCTAATAGATCAGAGTTAGGTCACAAAGCAAAGGCGACTCACCCGATTACTTGTTTTCTCAGGCGACACACCCGAGAGAACATGTGAGCTAACTCTGTATTTTATTTTCAATTATAAAACTACATATTCATAATGGTTTAACCATCATTCTTTAGTAATTTTGTACTCAAAACGTTGAACGTTGACTGCTGGCAGGCCTACTCAGTTGAATTTAGTTTGGATTCTTTCTTTCGGTGTTGCCTAAAGTACTAACATTATTAAATCACAGTAACGCAACATACTTTAGTGGTGAGTTATACTGATTCTTCAGTTTTGATGCATTGATCGATATCCGAGGCATAGGTAGCAAGCAGTAAGCTATATATGAACATGAAAATCGCACTTACCTTGCGGAGGTGAGAAGGATGAATTCCACTACATCAATCATTTATTCGTTATGCTGCAGAAAATAAGTTTGCCGGCGAATAATGCCACATCGAGATCGCGGTCAAGCCCGCCCGATTTAGCGCGCCATAAATTTATTATTGGCGCGAAAAAACCGAAAAACCTTCAGTTAAAACCGCAATTTTCCGTTTTCGACGGTCGATGCATAGTCAGGTCCTAAAAAAAGCATCGGAGGACTTTTTCTATCTAACTGTCCGTATTAAACAGTTCAAAGAAGAGAAATGTGGCTCCGCCAGAAGACAAGACTGCTCTCTTCGATTCTCGAAAGCAAGTCATGAGTCTTAGACATGACGGGATACGATTACAGTCACGCTGACTGAAATTGACCCCTTATTGCTGACAGATTACGTGAGCGATGATTTTTTTTCGTTAGCAACCGTCGATCACTTCTCTGAATGGGATTAGTCTTCTGCGGCTCGTCATGTAATCTCGCGGAATCTCGCGGCAGTCATTGTTGCTAAGTAACATGAAGTGTCACAACTTTCAGGGAGCCGTCGTGCTTATTTCTGATTGGAAATTAAGAATCGGAAACTCTTCGAGTCAACTCCAACGTAAACTGCCATCGCAGACTAACTGTAAAGAGGATTATCAAAAGCGCCACTTCTTCCCGACTGAACCGCAAAACACTTTCTGGAAAGCATAACATTATAGAAAGATAGAAGATAGAAAACTTTATTTACAGTTTCGGGAGTCCCCAAAGTAATCTTTTTCGTTTCTAAATATCATCCCTCAGTATTTATTAGTCTCATTGCGGTCTTTTCTCTTCTTAGGCTTGTGGCCGAGATTGACGAAGTGCTTGGTAGTAGATGCGCTGTAAAATACGAAGACCTCGGCAAGCTAAAATATCTCGACCAAGCAAGCAAAGAGGCTCTGCGCCTGCATCCACCTAAGCCAGCGATCACACGCATGACAAATGAGAAAATCACCCTGGGCGACTACCACATTCCCGCCAAAACAAGCATCATGGTGGACGCGCACGTGCTGCATCATCATATAAGGTACTGGGACGATCCAGAAAAGTTCGACCCAGATCGCTTTGCGCCGTCCAATCAGAGCAAGGTTGAGCACTATGCGTACATTCCGTTCTCTCTCGGCCGCCATACGTGCATTGGGATGCACTTTGCTCACATTGAGACCAAAATGCTGATGGCTCGTCTGCTTCAGACTTTCAAAGTGAAGCTACTTCCAGGCCAGGACCTGAAGCAAGTCGAGCACTTGACGCTGAGGCCAAAAATGGCGCGAGGTGTACACTGGAGCTTAGGTGAACATGGGATGTTTCTCGTGTTTAGTCAGGACCAAGAAACTGACATTATAACTGGAGTCATCTATTTTACATATGACTAAAATAAACTACGTTTGCTAAACTTACAGTGTGACTACTCCAACCAAGGCCACCCAAGCAAATTCTTTGCAAATTGACCAAATAGCATTTGAGTGTTAAAACAATTAAAATGGTCACAAATTGATTGCTTCTGTAGTGTGCAGTTTGCTTAGATTCATGATTTGTGGGAAATCTATTGTTAACATTCAAGGTTTTCATTCGCTAATTTGTTGGGTGGCCTTGGTTGGAGAAGGTCGCACTGTAAAAGCGTTTTAAACATGTTTAAGGGGCTTTGGTGTGAACGGGGTGACCATGCTTTTTACACGTATTTGCGCTTATTACGCTAGAGTACCTGAGTGTAACCGCGATATAATGAACTCGAACTCCAGCTTCTCGGAACACAACGAAGCCCGCTAGCTATAAACGAGTTCCTGTTTATAACGATCAAAGTATCTGGTCCAATCGCAAATATCTCTTGTAAAGCACCCATATCATCTAACGAGAATTGAACTTGAGTCCAAAGCCGGTACACGCACTTTTTTCTATGGATACCGCTATCCATAGAAAAAAGTGCGTGTACCGGCTTGTTCACCTGTTTTTGGGACGTAAGTAAAGCTGATTCACATTATTCGAAGAACTATCATCGGATATAGGCTATGTATATCGTGTTGCACTGTGTATACTGCATATTTTACTTATTTTGCGCTTATTTACTTAGAAACACTTAGCGTGTGTAAGGTAGGTCTACAAGCTGTGAAATGCAAGTATAAGTTGGACACAAATGGTGCCACTTTATTTTTGTGGTATTAGGAACTTATTAGAAACACCGAACACTGTTCACTTCTATTTTGATTAAAATTATTTTAAAATCCTAATTTGGTGATGAGCCGAAAGGGAGGGCATCATATTGATACAAGAGAAATAATTGTTTTTATTTGATTGATATTTAATATTTACTTGTAATTTGATGTTGAAATCATCATACTGAAATATTTCACTGTATTTACTACATAGTAACGAATATGTCACGACGATACAATACTGTAGGGAATTATTTTATTTACTTCTAACTTGTTGTGGAAGTGCATCAAATATAGATTGCCTTTTATTTCACGGACTCCGTGTAGGTAGATAGACGTCGTTCTTCGTTCCCCCGCAAGATTTTACCCGAAAAAATTCCATATTGATGACGTAGCTTTACAGAAATCCGTGTGGTCTGTGATTGGTTGTTACTTACGCGCGAAAATTTACAAACCGAGCAACCTAACCAATCAGAGACACAAGAGGCACTGTAGAGCTACGTCATCAGTGTCGAATCTCAGACGTCTTCTTCTCAGATGAAGAGAGGATAACTTTACGGAAGCCGGACGGGAGTTCTTCAATCTTGGTCCTCAATAAGATATGGACGTAGTGAACAAATGTAAAACGTATGTATGCATCGTTATCCAGTAGGCTAGTATTTTTTTAGGCGTAAAGCATTTTGCCTGCGTACATCCGCCTCCTCCTCTCCAAAAAAATCGGGGAGGAGGAGGATGTACACAGACTAACAGCATTTTCACTTTATTTACTTGCACAAAATAAATAAATTGAAGCTGATTATCTGGATTATTTTATCATTTCGCCTCTCCAATAGAATACAATACCTCATAAAATACCGTAAATCCTGGGCTTATTTTCCGATCTTTTCCGGGGGTGTCTTTCCCGCTCGTGACCAGTCGCTCGCGCTTCGCGCTCGTCAATCGCTCGCCATTCGCGCGCTCGCCCAAAAAATGTGAAGCGCCTGAGAAGGAGGCTACATTTCTCACGTAAAAGATGGGCTGAAAACTTTTTAAAAACTTCTACAATCGCTCTGTTGTTAGCCTTCACTTAGAGAAAAGGTTGTCAAATTTTCATGCAAATTAGGTACCAGTCTCTTTAATTTTCGGAACGGGCGTGCCTGTGTGAGGTTACCTAGTAAAACGAGGGAGGTCTGGGAATAGGTTTTCTCAGAAAAAAACAAAGCTATTTTTACGAGGATCCTGCACGGAAAATATGAGCGAATTAACGCCAATAATTCTTGGGATGGGGCATGGATTGAAAGATTCTTTATTTGGCATGACTGCTATGTTTAGACTGAGTATTATCCTTGGTGAAAACCAAACAGAAAATCAATTTAAAACTGACATGCAGTCCTTTCGACGAACCAGGCACAGACCCAGGGCAAAACGCAGCAGAGAAGAAAGTGGATAGGTAAGAGGCTCTTATACTGCAATATATTGTCCGAATAGGACTTAAAACAAATGAAATTTGTAAAGACTCTTGTGTAAAAAAACCGATTTACGATTGTAGTCCAATTATTGCTCTGTCTGGTGTTGTACGTTGAGTGATATTGTTATAAATATATCACATTTACATTCCATGCCAGAGGGCCCTTATACAGCTGTAGTCATTATGGGGCTAAATCTGGATTACGTGCGTCGACTTATTTATGAATAAATAGCGAATTTTTACCACGAAAAGTATAAATATAGGCATATTAAAAAAGGCATAATCCTTTTAAACAATTTCAAATTATTATGTACATGGTACCCCAGGCCTTTATAACATCTTTTATTATTTTTTCATGTCACATTTTTGTGTCATAAGTGCTCAGTTTGTGGTATTTGTGGTCTCACACATTTATTTATATTATATAAATTATTGCAATTTGTTTAGTTCTGTAGGCATGAAAGAAATTTAACAGCAAAATGCTGCAATGCTGTCTGTTAAATGGAGGAATATTTTGGGTAATGTACTTGAATATTCAATCTATACAATTTAATACTGTAGCAGTATAATCAGGTCTTGACAAAATGAGAGCCAGCAAGCCACGTGAATCATTCCGTTTAGCCTAAAATAACACTCTGGTTAAGCCTACGTTAGGCTAAGTTAGGAATTTCTGACTTGCACGGGGATCGTCGCCTATATTGGCTTGCATGAGGCTCGCCTACTGGCTTGCATGGCTCACATCAATGGCTAACTCGCATGATGCGCATGGCTTGCTGGCTCGCACTTTGTACACACTCCCGGGGGGGGGGGGGGGGGGGTTACTCCCCACAAATTTGGGTGGGGGTGTGCGGCACGCTTCTTGAAACCCTTACCCTATTTCAGACCAAAATATGTGATTTTCCCTACCCTATTTCAGACCTGACCCTTAAATTTCAAAAGTCAAAATGGCAAAAATCTATACCCTATTTCAGACCAGTAGGCAAAACATACCCTATTTCAGACCAAATGGTCAAAAATCTATACCTGTTTTCAGACCAAAATGATACCCTTTGGCGCCGCACATACCTATATAGCTTATATAAGGGAGTACCCCCCCCCCCCCCCCTCGGGACACACTCACAATATCAAGTTAAAACAACGGACAGTTTTTTTCTCACCCAACTTGCACATTCCCATACAAAGTTAACCTCGCTAATATGGACACTATTTTATCAGTTGTGATTTAGTGTTCCTGTGACTACATTATCAGTGAAGAACAAGATTTAGATACAACTGACGCATCATTCATAAGCTTGGAGATAAGATGAGTGTCTTTTCCAATTCCACTAACTTCCGGTGTTGCCAAGGCATAAAACGCATAAAACGCATAAACCTGATGTCATTCACATGACCCGCCTTTATACAGACACCCCGTTTAATACGGACACTTTCCATGGTCCCCTCGGTGTCCGTATTAATGAGGTTTGGTATTAATGCCCCAAAAAAAGGAAGGAGTCTGGAACTAGGAGGCCTGGTTTCCCAGCATCATGGCCGTAGAGCCTGAAAGTAACAAGACGCAGCATGAAATTATCAGTTCTCATTACTGAATCCACACATTTCTATAAATGGTAGTTTTGAGAATTTGTGTTTAATCATAAAATTATAAACATCCAGAGTGCTAAATTTGTGATGTTGTTTTTCCTCAGATGAGTATTTTCCTGTTTGAGAAACTATATTATTCCTGGGACTTCAGAACTTTACTCACCTTATATTCAGTAAGCTATTGCATTTTATATACCTTCCTTGCCTAGTTCCTAGGCCTCTATATTTCGCTGCGGTCAATCCGTTTCGGGTCACGTGGTCTGAGCAAAAAGTGAGCCGTTTGTCTCGGATACGTCACCGAAACAAATTGGACCGTGAAGGCCTGGCAAAAAGCCGTACAGGAACTAGGCAAATACCTTCCTATTTTGTCTAACATCTTCCGTATTTTGTTTCGTTACATTTCTGAGTTGCTTTTGCCTCCGTTTCAAAACGAGTCCTGGTGTACAACCTTTCATATGGAAATGAGTTTTACTTGCACATATTGGAATATTTGTTTCATCCCCTCGGCTAAATTGTGGCCAGATATAAAATAGCGACTGGGTACGAGTCAGATTTGGAGGCTCAACATCAAAATATTAGCCTTGCATTGCAAACTTTAAACATCTTATCAGAATTTTACATTAAATTGTTCCATTTTAATCCTAGATGTTCTTAGTGGAAGTGCATCTCATCAAAGTTTATGGCTGTGGAGATGGATGGGACCTTTCTTGTCGTACTTGTTCAGTGCTTTGTGGGTTTTACCTCTGTACTGGCTCAGCAAGCCGCTCAACTCATTATGGTATCAGGTAGCTACCGTCAGATTAAACTTGTAACTGTAAGAAGTAGTCCTGTCAATGATAAGGTCATTCACTAGTCGTGTTGTGGGAGGCACAGTTAGGGACCTAATGGCTAGTGCATTGGACTTTGGATTGAGAGGTCCGGGTTTCAACCCTGGCTGGGGTCGATTGTACATGTTGTGTTCTTTGGCAAAATATTTTCCTCTCACAGTGCCTTGTCTCTCCACTCAGGCTGGAGTATAAATGGAACCAGCGAAAATGAATACCAGCGAACTGTTAGAGCAACCTGATAAAAAAAAATTCTGGGGGATTTACTATGATGGACTAGCATCCCATCCAGGGTATGGAAGCTAGAGGAGTTAGTGCCATAGTCTTGCAATTGTTGCAGCCAATAATTTGCTGACAAATTATTGTCTCAGTTCAGTAAGAAGACACCGCGGAAACACGTTTTTTGTGACGTCACAGTAACTGGTCAGTGGTCATTGCCATCAGGCGACCATGCTTCGAGTGAGTTTGAGTGTCGCTTTGAGTTCGAAGAAGGGATCTGCTTTTTTGCGTGGTTTTAAGGCGGAACATATCCTTGATACTTCTCGTTTTTTGTGAGTTTTGACCCCCTCAAATGGGTCTTTTGATACCCAAACCTTGACCGTAACCAATAGCGGTACAGGGAGTGTGGAGTTGTGTACTGCTGACGATGCGTTGCGTTGATTGAGTCGCCCTCGAATTATCAAAAACTACGATGGGATCCAGGAAAGCAGAAGATGGTTACTGTATGTAGCTTCTGCAAGGAGTTTGAAGACTGGTTGGATTTAAAGTGTAATTTACATCATGCGATAGAGGTAAGTTGGAAGACATTTTTGTTTGTGAAATTCACGCTCGCCGTGCCGACATGTGGCGCTTGTTCATTTTATAGAAAATAATACGCTCGCAAAGACTCTCGTGTCAAATAAACTTTGATAATAAATTTTGCCTTTAAAGATTGACTCAATCACCTCTCTGCGCCTTTATATAACCGGTAAAATCATTTTTTTGTGTGTGCCTGCCGCCCGCCGCGAGGCTGAAGAAGTCAATAATTATGGTAATTACGATCGCCGTCAAAACAAAACATTTGCTCATTCCATTCACGGTTAGTCAACAAGTTATCATAAAAAGATAGAAGGACGCTTGTTTATATTGGCGATGTTTTCGAAGCGAGCAAGAATCGAAATATCGTGATTCATTCGCCGCTGCCTTTGACGGCTGGATAAAAAAATATTAAAGAACGCTCGATGATACATGTCATTGACATTTTCCTTGTAAGCTCGGTTCATAAAGTCTTTTTTGTTAACAAGCGGTTAAAATCTCGATTACATGTATAGGTGATAAGTTATCACAAAAGATTTCAAGACCGCTTGTTTATAACCACTATAATTTTGAACATTTCTTTTTTTTGCAATTGTCCAAAACTTGGATGCTAAAAAACAGGCAAGCTATGGAACAATCTTCCTAACACTAT
Organism: Desmophyllum pertusum; assembly: GCA_029204205.1. Classification (NCBI taxonomy): domain Eukaryota; kingdom Metazoa; phylum Cnidaria; class Anthozoa; order Scleractinia; family Caryophylliidae; genus Desmophyllum; species Desmophyllum pertusum. The sequence continues at coordinate 342,608 of MU827805.1, forward strand.
TAGACAATCCGAAAATCTTTCATCCCTTAAAAAAACAACTGCAAAAAATAAACCATCTCGCTTACTACTGATTGTAATTGCCATATTGGGCTATTGCATAAAAAAATTTTACCCCCCCGTTGAGGACCAAAGGAATTCTTCAGGGGCTATGGTGTAAATGTAAGGAATTCTTCAGGGGCAATGGTGCAAATTTAAGGAATTCTTCAGGAGAACCAGGGAGAAAATCAAAGAAATTCTTTAGGGGGGTCACAGGTACAATGGTTGAGAAGCTGGAATTCTTCAGGGTGACCCATATTTAGCAAGGAATTCTTTAGGGGAACTCAGAGTTTTAGGAATTCTTGAGGGGTGATGAACGATTGATAGTCCTCAACAGGGGGGGGGGGGGGGCGGATATTAATGCAATAGCCATTACATCTTTCTATATTTACTTATTGTCATCTTCTTATACATTACTTCCTAATACTTAATTTCATCTATTTTTAATATATATAAATACATAGTTCCTATTTTTAATACTTACTTGTAATGCACATTTACATTTAAACAAGCTCCCGTGCTCAATTTTGTGATATGTGGATAAATAAGCTACTACTTTGGGCCTGTTTACATGGAGGGAGGGTGACCTGGTCACCCTCCTAGCCGGGCTACCCTGGGAGGGCAACTTTTCATACATTTCTTTACAAAGCACACTGGAGTGTTTACATGACAGACAGGGTCACCCCGCCTACCCGGGTCACCCTGTCTGCTTGCCAGGGTGACCCGGCTAGGCGGGCTATCTTTTCTGCATGTAATGGTCAACCAGGGTCACCCTCCTAGGCGGGCTATCTCTGTTGACTTGAAAACCCGCGATAATGGCGGAACAAGCAATAAAAAACAGCAAACTCGCCGTTATAGCCTTTCTTCTTGCTGCTATGTTTGTTATGTAGTGCTTTTAAGCATAAATAAATCGCGCCGTTGCAATAAAATAGTCCGCCAAAATATGGAGCCGCCAAAACAATAGCCCGCCAAAAAAAGATAGCTCGCCTATATGATAGCCGCCCTAATAGCCCGCCCATGTAAAGGCGGGCTATGTTTTAGCCCGCTAGGAGGGGTACCCGGGTCACCCTCCCTCCATGTAAACAGGCCCTTACTTAGGCAAGAGTTCAGAGAGGCAGCAATCTACTTCTCATTGAAAACTGCTAGTTTATTTTAGCTTTTTTCTTTATTGCACAGGGTATTGAAACCCATATTATAATTACTAAAAATGAAAATTATTCATAAGACTTAGCAGCCATATTATAAAGATGAATTCTATTTTTCTTCTTTCTAGATGACATTACATTGACCTACAATGTAGTTCCCAGGCCATCTAGTGGGATCCAGATACAAGACCAAATGACTATTATTTTTATTATTTATAATAATTTTAATAAAAAATACAAATCTATTTGTTTGTACAAGTACATGTATTAGAGTGTTATAGATATTGCATTTCTAAGTTTTGTTTGTCCCGACGACACATATTTTCTCTTATATCAGCCCGCTTAATAAGGACAAACGGATAATACGGACACTTTCCCATTTCCCTTTGGTGTCCGTATTAACCAGGTTCCACTGTATCTTATTTGTAGCTCACATAATGTCACTCTTGAAAAGACACCGAAAAAAACGTGTCTACAATGCTCCAAAACAAACGCATGCCCTGCTAAAAACCCTCTCCAATAAAGGGAGGAAAGGCGGGGTGTGGGTGGGGTTGGTTTTGAGTCAGGTTCGGTTCAGGGTACACAATATGTGTAGGACAATCAGAATCAGCACAAGTCATTCTGCTTCACACCCCTGCACCTGTGAATGGACAAAATTAAAAATATTTTTGAAAACCCGTTTCTACTGTTGTAGTTTTGGTTATCAGAACGTTGACTAAATACCATTGATAATTCTTGTCCATCTTGGTGTCCAGAAGTATTAGCCTCTATCTCTTTAGGGACTGTGCAATAATTACCAGGAGAGGGGGGGGGGCATAAAGTAAAATCACTGGCAGTGATAGGGGGGCTCAAAGTAAATCAGTCACTCATGAGGAGGGGAGGCCCCTTAAAATTGTATTTCAAGTACATATTACAGTAGCTTACAACAGTGGCAGATCCAGACCTGGTTATAAGTGGGGGCCCCAAAGTATTTTCACCCACAAAGGGGGACCCGGGCCCTCCCCTAGATCTGCCACTGGTTCCACTGAAAGGCTTGATGTCCTGTTAGCTGTGACTGAACTGCAAATTCAAATTCAATCCGTTGCAATATGATAGTATATTATTATTCTCTATAAGGTTGCAAAAGTCCCTAACAAGCTGTTAACAGTTACGGTATCCCATAAACCCCTTGTTCATAGGCCCAAATAACACATGGCTATGTTGAAACATTGCTACGGAGATGATGTTTGTTCCAGACGCAGATGTCCAAGAAGTAAATGTAGTAGGAGCTCTTCTTTCTGTTATAAGATCTTAATCACCTGATCACAGGTGTGTGTAGAGAAAATGCAGGTTACTTTATGGTCTTGTATACTGTGTGTGTACTGTGAGGAGCATTCATAATTTCTGACTGATGAGAGGGGGGGGGGGGGGGGGGGGGCAATAACTAAATTCACTTTTTTAGGAGGGGGTATTACCTAATATGTTCCTACATGAAGCCATTTTCACCCCACCCCTGATAATTATTGCACAGTACCTTACAAACCTGTTGGATGTTAACACTAGATTTATTAGACACCTATGGCAGCAATTTCATTTTTTTTGTCACATGAAAATGGTTTCAAGCCACAATTTTCACACTTTTGAGGGCAGTAAGACACTACAACAATTCATAATTTTGTAAGGAAAAAGAGACTCGTTGGGGGAAAGTACAATAACTGTTGTACAGAAATACACAATAAATGCATAAGCTAATGTCAAATTTTACGCCGTTTTTCCTTCAGTGCAGTATCATAAAGGTAAGTGTAGGACATTTTATAAAACGGTCAAGAATGTAGGGACATTTTATAAACGTGGCTGAGTTCTCCTTGCGACATTCGCAAGCAAATTCTTCTTCGAGTCGAGGCCAGTTTTTTTTAAAACTTATTTGGGCTTCAGTGTTGCACCAGCGTGTTCCCAGGTTTATATGAAGCACAGCTACGGCAACTTGATCCAGAATTTGGTAATATCGTGCATCTTTGGCGTGTGCCCCCCAAGTGGACGGACACGAGCGTGTTCTGTCGTCCTCCCGACGAATTTGGTCAAAATTCCGTTGACAGACCGATTCATACGGCTCAAGCCCACCAGCTCTACATACATGAGAAGTTGGTGTCCTCAGAACACCGCTACAGCCATACTAAGCCGCCTGGTTTTAGCTCTTTTGCAAAACAAAATGTATTTGTTTCGTACAGCAAGTTACGCGAAACCACAACAATTTCACATTGTGTGCAAGGTCAGTTTGGCTCTGGCACAATATATAATGTGGAATGAGGACAAAACGAAATATTACCGAGTTTGAAAGCTAAGTTTCCCGTGTACACTCTAAGTTTTAGTTTTTTCGCTGCCGGACAAGACTCACGGCGAAAACAAGCTTGAAGTTACCGTGTTTTGTATTTTTGTTAAGGTGTACCCGCTGACCAGCAAAATACTGTATCGCGCTTTCTAAAACGTATTTCCGCGTGTCGTTCAGTAACCAAGATTGCAGCCTCTTCTCTGAGATGAGGCTGCAATCTCTGAGATTGATTGAGATTGACGCTACCATCTCAGTGAGTGCCTCGTCATCTGAGATAGCCAGCTAAAAGGTTTTTCTTTTTTCAGGAAATTGCTGATTCTGCTTACCGTAATACAAGAGGACGACCCTCTTGGATTCTTAGCTACTTTTTGGAAGAGAAAAGGTTAAAAATCTATGTACTCTAGACTATTAAATGCAACCTGAGAATCAGATTGCCAGCTTAAAATAACTCCACTTTTGTGGTGGTATATGTAAATCGTCTGGTTTTTGGAGCAATATTACTGAACAATAGACACCGCCTATAACCAGCTATAACAACTGCGAAGGAACAATAGACTGTTTTTATTCCAGTCATATTGATAAGCTTATTTATTAATCATTGTTTTCTTGAAATTCTCTTTTAGTGTGTCGTCTCATGTCAGCAAAACAGTGGCAGATTTCTTCTTTACCTTCTTACTACAGATGTTCTTTCTTGTTCAGGTAAACGCAATGTAACCGTGACCCATAACGCAAGATAACCGTGACCCGTGTGATTGTTTCTAAAGGAAAATTTTCGCGTTTTTAGGTTTTTTATTTTCACTCGCGAAAAATTGACAACGCGAAAAAGATGTCGCGAAATTTGTTTCAATCAGCGGCAAGCGCGGGAAAAGGCGCGAAAGTCAAGTCACGTGGTTTGGGTTTCGCATCTGACTGGCGGAGAGACTTGGATCTTCAGTGTGATTTGGTTGGAGCTCTTAAAACGAATTTCTTGAACAAATAGCTAAGTTCAGCAGTGCAAAAACGAAGCAAAACACAATTCCTTTGAAGATCAGTATTGAACCTTCACTCAATTTTTTTACTGTTTTGTTTGCAGGCTATGGTGGTGAGCTTTCTTCCTATCTTAGGACCTATTATCAGTCTTGGCCATATGTGTCTATTGTACTCTCTTTACACTTTTGAGTACAAATGGGTGAATATGGGTGAGTTACATTTTGTTACATTATTCGTTGATTTAAAAACGCCAAACCGGGTCAAATGTTTGTTTTTGTATTATTTATAGGATGGACAGCTCCGAAGCGACTCATGTACATGGAATCTAACTGGCCATATTTTGTGGGGTTTTGGATTCCCTCTTGCTATTCTTACATCACTAGCGCCTTCTTTTATAATCAGGTAGTATGAAAATACCGTAAAAATCATTTATCAGTCCAAAGTAACCACAGAGCCAGTTGCCGAGGGGGCAAAATGACCCGGGAAAACATGACTGATGACTAAGCACGGGGAAACATGTAACCCGTTGCAAGCGCGGGAAAGCATGTAAACAGGGCCATTCCCGGAAAACATGTCACTAGTGGTGAACGTGGGAAAACATGGCAGCCATTAACAAGCGCGGGAAACATGTAGCCATTAGCAAGCGCGGGAAAACATGGCATGACTGGGGTATACGCCATACCCCAGTCATACAAACGTCTCTAAATTTTTCCAATTTTCAACTTATTTTTCTCGACTCAGGTAGAACCTAACCTAACGAAACTTCGTACGATTACCAAACAAGAGTTGGTCTTTCAGGTGCTGGTATTGATTTTCCGCTCAGTTTAATTTTAATCATTTTGAATTTGCGACGGCCATTTTGGAGAAAGGTCTATTCCTGCCAATCAGCGTTAAAAGGGTTATTAAACAAAGAGAAGAGAAAAGGAGAAAGTAGGAAATATTAATTCTTTACGGGAGGGAGGAATGCTTTATAAAACACATCTAACGTAACGTCATCCACGAATTCTAAATTCCTTGGTCTTTTTTAAAATGTCATTCCTACTCGTTCTCTTGCAGCGGCTGTGTGTTTGCTATACTATTTCCTCTTTTTATCATCAGTGGAAATCAAGCAAAAGTTGTAGAAACAAAGTAAGTCCTTCGTTCACGTTTCATAGAGCGTTTCATTTGAGTGTCGTAAAACCAAAACCAAAGCAATGACAATGGCCAATCATAACAAACGTAAACACAATGAACCAAATGAAACTATCTATCTATCTATCGAACCAATGAGACCTCAAAGCAAATACACGTGACCGGCGCCAAGCGCGGGAAAACGCGGATGACCAAGTCGCGATTGGTTTTAGTTTTGCATCTGATTGGTTGAGAAGGTGGCGCGAGTTTTTTTAAACCAATCACAGAGCGTAGTAAAGCAAAACCAAAGCACTTCAGTGATTACTTTAGACACTCAATTTGAAAACCGCTCTAAAACCGAGTTGGAATGACCAATCACTTATAACGCACGGGCAAAGCCATTCTACTTGAACATTTTTATTAGCGACGATTTCGTTCCTGGTCCGTCTTGTTTGCATGTCTCTATTGCTAATAACCACTAACTGCACTCACTAACGTGTGGTCATTTGTTTATTTGTTGTTTTTTTTCTTCGTATAGTCAAGTACCAGTGAAGCTATTTTCCGTGGTATTTGGTTAACTAACAAAGTGTTCACGAGACGACCGGTCACAAGTAGGACCCAGGCCACTGGCCCAGACTCTACGGTGGGCACGTGATCGACTTCAGATCCTTCAGATTCGTCACCAGGTCACTGATTAAACGCGCTATCGATACAGAGGGAGCTTGCAGAGGGAAAGTCAAGAGGCTGAACCACGAGAACACATCTTAGGATAAACTCCTCACAGAAATCCCCCGTAACGTAACTCATGGTGGACATTGCTTGTCGAGAGCTGGGCTAACGGAACTTGAAGCTGATAGTTGGCCTAAATTTATACGCGTTTTGTGTTAATCTGCGGTGCAATAAACACTATGCATTTACTGACCAGAAAACGGACGGAAATGTCACGATTAGTATAAGAAACTTGTTTCACTCAGTGGAATGTCCGAGAAGGCTTTGTTTGTTATCTTAAAAGTGGCCGCTAGTATTACTAGTTTTTTTTAACTGTTTTCTTTTTTTTATACCCATTTATAATCTAGTGTCAGGCCATCCCCATAAAATGTTTCGTTTCCCATCATCGTGAAAGTGGGTCGGTCGGTCGGTCGGTCCGGTCGGTCGGTCGGTCGTTCGGTCGGTCGGTCGGTCGGTTCGGTCGGCGTCGGTCGGCGGTCGGTCGGTCGGTCGGGTCGGTCGGTCGGTCGGTCGTCGGTCGGTCGGTCGGTCGGTCGGTCGGTCGGTCGGTCGGATCGGTCGGTCGGTCGGTCGGTCGGTTCGTCGGTCGGTCGGGTCGGTCGGGTCGGTCGGTCGGTCGTTCGGTCGGTCGGTCGGCTCGGTCGTTCGGTCGGTCGGTCGTGTCGTCGGTCGGTCGGTCGGTCGGTTTAAAAAAAAAGCCGAGAAACGAAATATTGACAAATGAATAAATAAATAATTCCAAGCGAGCCTTGATTATATCTTCCCCGTGACCACCATTTTGCAACGAGCCGATATCACTCTGAAAGGTGTTCGAAGACGTCATTACTGGGCTGATTTAGATGTCAGAGTGACTTTAAGATGTAAACAAAGCATATTAAACTTTGAAACAGCCGAGAAAAGGGCGCAGGCAATGTATCAGAAACTTTTTTTTTAACTTTTTGAAAAAACTGGGACGGTCTGGCGATGGGAAACGAAAATATTTTGTGGGGATGGCCTGATAAGTGCAAGTTCAATTTTCAAAAATATTTCCTATGGCTATGTTTGAATAAATCCAACAAGACTATTTCTTAGAGTTCGTATTTTACACGTTTTGCAATTGCTGTTCTGTTGACATCATGTTAGATTCTTCGTCACCAATCTCAGCGCGGCCTTGGCAGAACTACCGGAAGTGACGTCAGTAGCGGCAACTTTGATCTCAGTTCCGCCGAAGTAAACGTTCAGTTCTATGTTCCGGTGTAGACCTTTTGTGACGTCAGGGCTGATGATCTGGAAGGCCACATTCTCCGCCATGACACCCGGGTCTGTGACAAACTGCACTGCCTTGTTGTGCGTGCTGAAGAAGCGCAACGAGGCCGTTGTCTGCTCGGGATGAACGGGCGAGAAAAAAAACGATCTCTTCTCTCCAACTTGAACTTGTTCGTCCTCTTTCACCAGAATATCAAAGACGTCTTCGCAATAGCTGACCCCGCAGATGTCGTTCTTCTTTTCCTCGGGGTGTTTACTGGAATCAAACGCTTCATTGATGTCGATACCGTATGTTTTGGCCATGACGCGCGACGTGAGCAGATCCGGTGCTTGGGCGAACATGACGGCGCCTTTGATGATAGCGAGCTCGGCATCGCGGGGGGTCAGAACTCTCTTGTCCGGGAAGGCCTGGGTTATAGCTTTCCTCAGGGGAAGCGCCTGCGAGAAACCGCCGACCAGAAACATTGTGTTGACATTTGCGTCATCCATCTGCTTCAAAAGGGACTTGATAACATCTACAGTCTTTTGCACGACCGGTTCGAAAAAACCGCTGATGACCTCGAGGCTGAGACTCAAGTAACCATTACTGACGTTCACTTGGTTATTTTTGTAATTCATCTTTAGCCTTTCGTTGATATTGTCGTCGCTTCCAATGCTGTGTGAATACGCATTTACAAAGTTAAACGGTAAGACAATGCTGACCTCGTCGTTGTCAACTCCTTCTTCAGCGCGCTTCTGAATTTCAAAGTCATTCATGATTTTCTGCCAGTCGTTGGGGAAATCTCTTCTGAACTTGTTGATGAAGTCCTCGCCGAACACCGTCATGAGCATGCGCTGGAATTCCCTGTCCACGTGCATGCCCCCCAGTTGGCCACCCGCTGGACAGTGAATCTCGCGGATGGTGCCGTCCTCCTGGATCTCGTGAACTGTTATGTCCAAGGTGCCGCCTGAAACGAGCAATAAATCAAGTGTTTTGTAATTAACCAATCAGAGACACTATCCGTGTATGTATGCGTTACGTCATTGGTTTGGATTGGGGCTCGAATCTCAGACGTGTCTCTCTACCCCTCCTCCGCAAATCGCACCCTATTTTGCTTTTGGGCTATTAAGCACACTAGAAAAGGGTCAAATTCTTATCTCCGCGCGCCCATAATTATCGACATAAATTTTCATCTGGTAGAAAACAAGTTCCCTTCGTCCCTGACGTAGCGCAATAGTATAGAGTGCTTGATTTATAGAGAAGCAATGTAGGCTTCACAACTCAGTTGATTTCTTCGATCAAACCCTACAGACCAGATAAAATAGAGAGCTAAGCCTCTTACGCAGACGCTCTCCAGGGGCGGATCCAGGAATTTTTGACAGGGGGGGTCCCAGGGTTTTCCCCGAAAATGTGAAGTAGAAGGATAATTTTTGGAAGTAGACGGCAGTACTGAGTTATTATTAAAAGGTGCAGAGGGTGTTTGGAGGCCTCCACCAGAAAAAATTGAGATTTCAGGCTCTGAAAAGTGCATTTTGGTGGATCCTAGAGATGGTTTTGCTATGGATAATGGAGAAAGCAAAAATCCCTCAGGTCTGATGGGAGGGGGGAGGGTCCAGACCCCCCGCCCCCCGACCCTCCCCCTGGATCCGCCACTGCTCTCTGGGTTGGTCAGGAAATATTGCGCGACGAGCCCTTAGAACGGTTGCATACCCGGGTTGCATAGGAGGCTATTAGAGAGCAGGAGTCAAAACACAAACACGTACTACCTTATTTCTAATATGATCATTCTAAGTGTTTACAGAACGAGATATAAACTGAAAAAAGACTCTCACCTCCGTTGTCTATAACGATATACGAAGCGAGGCCTTCGTTGACTGATTCGTCCCCGGTCTCCCCCAGAAAGTCCTTCATTTGTAGCGTTCTGCAGTAAAACGAGGCTGCCTCGGGCTCAAGTGCAATCAGCAGTTGATCCGGGTCATCGGGAGACGCCAAGCCCGCCTGTGGAAAGAAAGACAATAACATGATTGACTCCAAAGAAATGCTTGTCACGCCAACCATATAGCTGTCATGTAACGAAAAATTGAGCTGAGAGACCCGGGAACGAGGTTGCTGGGGTAGTTAGAAAGCAACCTCGTCCCCAGGGCGCTTTTCAAGTCTTTTGTACCTTATAGGCCGCCTCTCTCATAAATTCTTTAGCGGTCGGCTCCCAAATGGCGGGAACCGTCACCACCCACTGCACATCACGTGACTCGTACGTCTTTCCTCGCTGACCACTTGCGTTAATGCATTCCATTGCCTTATCACCAAGGTACGCTAAACACACTGAGAACAGGTCCAGCGCCTTGACGACTGCACCGTTTGGTGCCATAAGGCTTGTGTCCTTGGAAAGCTCCTGAAAAATAAAAATTGAGCGCCTTTTTGACATGTGTCTTGGCACAACATTTGCAGACAACTCTCGCCTTGCGGACACCCCGTTATTACGGGCACCCGCTATTTACGGACAAAATCCAGCCCTCCTTCCGGCGGAAGCTATAGAGGTTTGACTGAAAATGACTCTCGTTATTACGGACTCCAAACCCGGGCTCCAAACTACGTCCCGAGGGTGTCCGCTGTAACGAGAGTTGACTGTATACGGTCACTCAATCCTCCCCCCTCCCCTCCCCTCGGGGGGGGGGGCGTATTCCCATATAAAAGTGACGAGAGTGAACGTAGACTCGCAGTACCTAAAAAAAATTCGTGATGACCAGGATGGGCTGCTGTGATGACTTGGCATAAGTCTAAGAATGATCCTGATATCTTTTAGGGTATGAGACCGGAAAAGAATAAATATGCCGGGAACTTCGTTGCTACCTTTTAGGGTTTCCTTCAAACTTTCCGAGCCCCCCCCCCCCCCCCCCCCCCCCCGCTCACTCAATCATGCAAAGCTCGATAATCCACAGGTACAGCAAAACTACGCCAAACTGTATTCGACTTCTAAGAAAACAACAGACTGTTGATATTAAATTCAAAAGCATTTTCAATTATTAATTTTCAGTCGTCCCTAAAAAGTTTTGACTAACTGTGGATCTCCAGCCGTGCGTGGGAAAGTGAGCCCGCGATCTTGTCTCCGTCTTGACAACTCGTGATATGCGCAAGGTACTTCATATAAGGCAACACTTCAGTTCCCCAACACGACGATTAAACTACCGTAACTGCCCAGGTTGTGTGGCTGAAGGAAGATTTAATTATATTCCTAGCTCTTCATCTTCAGATAATTTGTAAAATAGTTATTGCAAGACGTAGTTGAACTAGCTTGTTCGGTCCGTCCGTATTGGGAAAATATTGGTCGAGTTCTTTTTATGCAAGTTTATGGATCTCGGCAAACGCACGCGCCAAAGGTTAACTTGTAATTGCATTTCTCATAATGGACCAGCTGGCCATATAATAATTGTTCGAATTTGATTTGCTACACAAAGCACGCAGTTTGACTTCATTTACACATGGAATTTTCGCGGGAGTTTAATTTTGCGCATTGCCGATTTTTGCGTTTCGCGGGAACACATTTTTGCGAATTTTAATACCGCTGGGAGCAAAGTTTCGCGGATCTCGGGCAAGTAACTGTCCGATATTTCACTTACGGTATTTTCACGTACTTGTAATATTGTTTGCAGTCAATATTTGAAATTCAATAATCTAAATAAATTTAGTAAATTTTCGTGGAATTTTTTTCACAGGAGTTTGTTTTTACGGCATCGTTGGAAACCCCGCGAAAATTTCATGCTATTTATCGGCGACATAACAAGTCACTAATTATAGGGTGGAACACAAATCCCGCCGTGACCACTTGACCTCGTCTCGCCCTCAAGACACAGCATATAAAATAATTGCGAATATTAAAATAAAATAAAAAAATAAATTAAAATATTCCCTAAAAATTCCCGACTGCAGTTATTACGTTTTTTAGAAGTACTTTTTAAGTAACTTTTCGATATAATTTCGGGTTTAGATGAATAGATATGACCGTGCGGGAATCGACGCCATAAAAAAAGAAGTGGGTTTGAAAACGGTCGAAGCGTGAAAAAAGAAGCCGTTTTATTAGTTTCGCTTATTGTTTTCACAGCGCCGAGCAATTTACAAAACAACAGGCGAAAGCGATTGCTTTCATAAAGAGGAAATCAACGGGTAGACAAAGTCATTAATTAATGTTTTTATTTCATGAAGGATATTTACGTTATCCGTGATAATGCGCAAGACATAACAATCAGCATGCCCTCGTCTTTCATTACACTTCACACAATCTTGCAAAAAAATCTGGCCGCGCGTCGCTTCTGCTGAAAATATTTTGTGGTAGAACAACCCGCTTATCTTTACCCGCGAACAAACTTACGCAATTTTAAGAGCAATAATTTTATAACACTGAAGCAGGATGAAATTGGAATGGATAAACCGTCTAAAATTGGAACAAAGCGGGGCTAAGATTTAGACACAAGAAACATAAACAAGCCACTTACCTTTGTGTTGTAAAGGACTAACTTGAATCTTTCAAAATAAATGAAGTCTTTGTCGCCTCCCTTGGCAAGATTTTTGGCATAAGTTTCGACTGCAGCGTGACCGAACTTGCTAAAATTCCCGTCTGGAGACAAGAGAACGCAAGTTGGTGTCTTGTAGAAGCTGAACCCTTGTCCGCGTCCCCAGCCACGAAATACCTGGATACCAGACTCGCCTAGAACATTTGCTTCAGCAAAACCAAACCCTGAATACGTGGTACCGAAGTCGATGGCTACCGTAACAGAACGTCTTCGATCCTCCATGTTGGCAGCTGTTATGAAGGAGGTAAACTGCACGCGAGTTGGAAGTGGCCAGAACCGTCTTCAAAATTCTTGGGCGATCTGATACAGACGATCAAGAAATCTAATTGGACGGAGTGTTATTCGTTTGTCATCCCTGGGTCATGAGAGGAGACAATAGACACGACCTGGGCACACACTGCCTAGTCAGAAATGTGTTGTGAGGTGTAGAAGGTTTCAGATTGGAGGTGTTGACAGTAGAATGAAGAACAGAATGTGCGAGGGTGACGCGAGGGTTGCATACAAGGTTGAGTGACTTGTGCTGTGACTGTGCTTTGACTAACTCAGCACGTGACATCAATCATGCCCACTGACATGACGCAGAGGTCTATAAATACCGTATAGACCCCTGTTTGACGTCATGTCAACTTTTGTCATAACATACCATCCCACTTCAAAAGAAATGGAACTATGAACCATACCGAACGATCGGCTTTAACCAGTAAGTGAAAATGTGCTCAGAATAATTTATTGGAAACAAAGTCAATCGAAAAGAAACAGTTTCGGATTTGGCACTGATTTACAACGTGCACCCTTAAAAAGTTTTATACGACACAACAAGGGAGCTATTTCTCTTAATTTGATCAAACAATGAATCAGAGTTACTTTATGCAGTTTTTCAGTGGCACTTTGCACAACAAGTACCCTGGGTACCAGAGGTTTATTTCTCCGTCGCGTCAGATTTGAAACCGGAAACCGCGCAAGAAAAGCCTCTGGCACCCAGGGTACACAACAAGGAGAGGTTGGTAATAAGATGAGGGTTTGTTTATTGTAACACAAAACAAGCTTCTCTTTGGGCATTCAATGGTTTCCGGGATGGTTACGGAGCGATGTTGTATCGAGTTTCGCTATAAACTAAGAAATGTTTTTGCCATGCACTGTAAAGCACTTTCCATTCACTTCAAAAGGCCAAACTCTAAAAGCAAATTCAGAAGCCAATCATTACGGCGGAAAAAAGTGACAAATATATCAACAGATTAGAATTCGAAGCAAAAATATGTAACCGGTGTGAAGCGCGGGAAAACGTGTAACCAGTGGCAACCGCGGATAAAAGCGCGCGCGATCCAAATCACGATGGGCTTCTTTATTGTAACCCCATTGGCTAAGCTAACAATGCCTTCGTTCTGATTGGTCAGAGCAGATTGCACGAGGTTTTAGGAACCAATCGATCACAGCGAACGCCGAAGCAACCAGATTTACTTCCGATACGTCGCACTCCGACACGAAACAGAAAGAGCTTTGAACAAAGCTACTGAACAGAGCCAAGAGTGTTTCCAAATTTCATTCTAACTAAATAAACTGTGAAGACAGTTGAAACAGCCGTATCTTCAACTACACAACACTCTTGTATTTTACTGAATATTCAGCAAACTGCTTTGTTGCATGCATCCAAATCAGTTAGCCTATCGAAGTTGCACTCTACATTTGGACCGAGGAAGCTGTTACCTCTAAGGGCGCATTCTTTTGGGACTATTCTCATTCCGGTTTAGAAATAACAGAATCGGACACGGAACGAACGCATATACTAGTGGCGGAGGTGACCTGAGAACTATTGTATCTGCACACGCGCGAGTTGCGATTGCCGGCCGCGTATAATTTCCCGCCAAAACTTTCCCGAAAGAAAGCAGAATGAACGGAATAGTATTCCGAAAACGGAATAGGTCCCAAAAGAACACGAACACCGTCTACTCGGAGTATTCCTATTCCGGAATAGTCCCCAAAGAATGCGCCCTAAGATACTTGACGCCAAGAAACGGTAAACTGCTCTGTATGTGACGCAGTTAAAGCTGAAGAAAGTGGAATAGAGTAAAGTCACACGGGTGGTGTCGAAATTCATTTTATTTATACAAGCACCAGGCTTCAATATTCACACTGAAATGGAGTCTCTTTTTTTTTATTATATAAAAACAATATACAAGTTATAAACATTGTACTGATTCCACGGGACGTAGAGGAGTAAAGTTCTGAAAGTAAGGAATATTTCACATATCAAAATGACTGTCTGTGGGAACATGTTTCTAAGTTAAAACACCGAAACCTTCCGGGAAAGGCCACGATACACGAAGAGCCGAGTACGCGAAGAGCCGAGTACGCGAAGAGCAGAGACACGAAGAGCCGAGCACACGAAAAGCCGAGTGCATGAAGAGCCGAGTGCGCGAAGAGCCGAGTGCATGAAGAGCCAACTGTACACGAATAGCCGAGTGCGCTGCGACACGAACCGAACCCGAGGGGCTGTGACACAAAGGGCCGCTCCGCGCCGAGCAATTACCATAATTTCCTTTCTGATAAAAGGCGAACTGTACTCCTCTACGCCGTACAAATAATAAAATAATGTGACAGGCAGTAATATCACCAGCAAAGCAGCGGCAACAAAATAATTTCAGACGTGAAAAAATAGTTGATTCCTTTCTTAACACTCAGATTTGCTCGATTTCTTTCCATAGCGGAAATCTCTTCCAACGCAATGAAACCGATCTAAAACGATCTCGGAAATTGTCTTGCGATATTCATAAGCTTCTCTATATACACACGAGGTGAATTTAATACAAGACGGGAACAAGAAACTGAATTATCAAACTATTTTCAAGCAGTTTACGAATTAACATTTGCCCCCATTCACGATGCGACTGGATACATTCTACAGTCAACTCTCTCAAAACGGACACCTCTATAAGACGGACGCCTCTGTAAGATGGCCACCCGGTGTTGGTCCCTGCGTGTCGTTTTTCAATTATTTTACTGCATCTAAACTCTCTATAAGCCGGACACCTCTCTAAGATGGACAGTTGGTGCTGGTCCCGATGGTGTCCGTCTTAGAGAGAGTTAACTGTACCTATATATCTGCAAACACTACCCCCCCCCCCCCCGGTAATCATTTAAAACAATAGATTACGACCCCGCTCCAGTTACCCTCAATACAAGGGCGAAGAAAGCCGGAACTTAAAATAGTTCCACAGCCAAACGACCTGTGTGAAAAACTAAGTCGTTTTAATGCTAATCTAAGGCCAGCTAGATTGTTAAAAAATAGCGTCATTATGCATATTTTGCTACATTAATTTGATAAATTTCATTTACCGTGGTAAAAAAAAAGAAGAAAAAAAGAAATTCGAAAAACCACGTATTGGGTCGTACCTTAAATTGTAAAAAAATCTTATTTGAACTCTTAATCGTTTCCAGCGTTTTAGCACAAACAGAACTCTATTCCAATTATTTGCCTTTGTTGCACTGGAAATCCGTCAAAATTTGAAAGAATCTTAACGCGTACCAAAAAATTCTACTGTTACGTTTTAACCAGACTGAACGTAAGCTTTGGGTGCGTGACTGACGTCTCGTTCGTAGCCGTTATTTGGATCGTCACGCAATGACTTCCCGAAGCGCTGCGTGACGCGGAAAATCGTTGCGTGACGATTCAAGTAACGGTTGCGAACGAGACACAGCTGTAATTATTTATTTATTGTATTTATTTATAATTAACTAGTAAACGTGACCGTCCGTCTCGTTCCAAATTTGCGTCCACTGAATGGGTTATGATCACCACCAGACAGGGAATGTTGATTGGTGACAACAGTTAATGCAGAGCCAAGCAAAAGCTGAAAATCAGAACACTCGTTACCCGGGAGCTGAAAGACTACTGTGGCGATAGACGCGCGTCCATCTGCAGTAGGCTCATGACTGACAGGGGCTATGACAGGACGCTCTCTTACGTCCCTGAGGCGAAGATGGTGGTCTTTGACTTGTGACGAGTCACGCAATAACACGGCGGCGGTGTCACGCTTCACGCGCCAACAGCTCGGCTGTGGTCTTTTCATCTGGCAGAGGAACGAGTAGGTGGCAAATGGCCGGCTCCTCAGGGTCTCCAGCTGATGTTCGCGAACTTCTATGACTCTTCTACGAGTGTGGTACTGTTTGATCTTCCAGCCGAACACGCTAACGGACACCACGAGAAAGAACGCGGAGAAAAACACAGAAAAGAACACGAATAAATCGATCTGCGACAGGTCCTGCCTGAAATACACCAAGCCTTCAGTGCCTGCAGTGTCTCGACCAATAAACACCATGTAGAACCTTGTGTCGCGGAGATGATGCTCGATGTGAGGGAATGTTAGCACGAGGCGATTCCGAACATTTCGAACAATATGCGCCTTGTGGCTTTGATTGTATGTGGTAAAGGTGTTCAGATGGGCATTTGATGCTATCACCTCGTCCACTATGTCGTTGCTATTGTTGCTATCGTCTTCTGTGGCTCGCCTTTTTCTTCTGCTGGTGGAAAACGCCAAGAGAAAGCTGTTAAAGGAGCTATGTCACAATATTTTAAGTCATTTTTGCGAAGTGCAAAATCACCTCCAAACTGAAGAAAGCCTCAAAATAATAGTTTACTAAGGTAGAAAAACACCAAAGACGTGATAATAAACCAAACAGGAACAAGGATGGTTGAGGATGGAGAAGATTAAGACGGATTGCGAATTGTGAACTTGAAAAAAATGGCCATTTTTTTCAAGACGGCGACGTAGCCCTTAAAGGAGCTACGTCACGGGTGGCGCATCTTGATTGAAAGTTTATTTTTTCAAGTTCGTCGTTCGCAATCCATCTCAATCTTCGCCAATCTTAATAACCATCCTTGTTCTGTTTGGTTTATTATTTATTCTTTGGTGTTTTTCTACCTTAGCAAACTATTATTTTGAGGTTTCCTTCAATAATATTATTCGAAAGTAATTATCGAAAATAATTATCGAAAGTAATATCGTGACATAGCTCATTTGATCAGTTACTAAGGTTGAACAAAACTTCGATGATCCGCCCGTGCGTATGCGCAGGGGTATGTCAGCAGGTATTCCTAGGGCTATTACCAGGAAGGTACCCGTGGGGTAACTCCCTAAATTAATGCGGGGTACACGTGAATTTCAATGGAATTTTAAGAGGTTTAAAGAAGGGATAGAAGGGAAAAAAAATATTTGGAACACAACAGACAGTTGATACCACGCGGGTGCTCTTGCGTGCTTATCAACTGTCGTCGATGTCAATCTACTAATTTTTAACTTCAAATTCTAATTTTAAAACTACATTAAATCTTCAATATTTCTTATTTCCCTAAATTTTACAACTCCTTTGAGAAAAACTATTTCCTCCCCAAAATACCCAAAAATCACCCAAAAATTTACAAAACACTCCATAACATAGATTCATGAGATGAGCTAAGAGTTTTTGGATTGCTTGAAACGCGAACGAGATATTTCCATTAAACCCATGTTAAGTGGCGGGAAAATGGCATTCAGGTGGACCCCGCCTTAAGCTAAACGGGAAACGTGTCCTTGGACGGAGCAAGGTATTTGGGTCATTCACGTTGAACAGTAAACCCCCCCCCCCCCCACGTTCCGGTTTAGTTCCCACCTCATTCCCTTCCCACGAAGGTTTTTTCATGTAACGATCACATAAAACTGTATAGAAAACAGAACTTACCCTGGAGATCTGGAGAGATATTTAATATTGACTTGATGATGTCCATCGGTTTCGTTCAGTGTCACAGTGAACTCGTCGTTTTCACTTGTCACGTACACATCCACTGCGCCCGCGAACACGTCAATCGTCAAGCGGATATCCACATTGGTAAACCTGGGGTATATAGCATAGAAGATGGCGCGTCCATATGGGAGCGGTTTCTTCTCTTTTTCGCCGGTGCCTGCTGTTTCACTGCCGATCACGAACTCTTGCATGACGCTGATTTTTCTGTAGCACTGTTGACTGTTGACTGGGTTGCCCATGAAGTTTTCTTTACACTTGATGCACTGTGTAACGTCAACAGTTGTGCTATTAGCTTTAAGAAATTCGTCCTGCCCTGGACTATCTATCTGTCACGCTACACTGCGTGACACAGAATTCCTTACGATACGGTAGCTCAAAGAATTCTCGCATTCTGATTGGCTAGCGAAGTGAGGTATTTAATGTGGAATTGAGACGTGCTTCAGTGCTAAGTTTGTGGATGTGTGACCATTCAAATAAAAGCTACTGAGCAGTACTTTCATGTGGTACTGTTTATTATGCTGTACAAGGTGGTTCTAACTTTTGAGTCTGTGGATGAAACCCTAGTGTGTGACCATTCAAATGAAAGCTATTTGAGCAGTGCTTTCACGTGGTACTGTTTATGATGCTGTACAAGGTGGTTCTAACTTTTAAGTCTGTGGATGAAACCCTAGTGTGTGACCATTCAAATGAAAGCTATTACGCAGTACTTTCATGTGGTGCTGTTCGTTTTTCAAATTTTTCCAAGAGAAAATTTTGTCAAATTTTGTACTTTAGCACTCTCAGGAGGTAAAGGGACTCTGTCTACACATAAACAAAACCGAATTTCACGTGCCTGGTTTTGGAAGCAGTTCGATGTACTCGGGCAATCTTCCAAGGTGTTGTTAAGGCACGCACAGATACCCTTCTTATCACAAGAATCTGCGTGCCCGTTGCACAAGCATCTGAAGACAAAAGAAAAAAAAAGTCAGAAATATATTTACAGGAACAATACCTTGAGTAATAAGAAACAACTAACAATTAGCTATTGAGAGTCAACCTCGTTCCCAGGGTCTCTCATCTCCAGGGGACGGGAAGATGAGAGACCCTGGGAACGAGGTTGATTGAGAGTTCGTCAGACACTAAGTGTGTTTCTGTTTTCTGTATGACTACTTTCTTTTGTCTCGCTTTTCATTCGACTTATGCCACAGAATGTACATAATTGTACATAATCGGATTCATGGTCTTTCGTTCAAACAGAACTCGACGTAGTTCGGAAAACATCAGTTCAAAAGCCGATTAACGCTAATCCAGGATTAAAAGTCAATATACATTTTTAATTCTGTTGTATAAAAGTGCTTTTCACTGCTAACGTTTTGTAGAGTTTGAGATTGAGGGACACAAATATAAACAGAAAACCTCAGTGAAAACTACAATTAAACGCTAATCCTGGATTAGCTTAATCGTCCTTTGAACAACCGGGTCCTGCAGCAGTTTTGCGCCTCAATGTGTCACAGGGCGTTCTCTTTCTACACTTGCCACAGGCAAACCACTGTTTTGTCAGGGAGTCCTGGAGCGAAGCTGACGACATTAAATAGTTGGAAAGAGCTTTAAGGACATGTTAGAGGGTGCATCTCCATCTTAATACATCACAAACCTAGTGCAGGAGTCACCAAGGTTGAAGAATCCTGAAACACAAGAGTCACACTTGACGCCATTACTGTTGTTTCTGCACAAACACTCCTTTTCGTGATCAATCTTGTACGGACCATGCTGCAACCAGTGCTTCACCTGTTTGGAAACAAGTTCGGTTATTACGGCCTCTTCCTTTTTCTGATTTAAAGGAGCTATGTCACGATATTTTAAGCCATTTTTGCGAAGTGCAAAATCACCTTCAAATTGAAGAAAGCCTCAAAATAATAGTTTACAAAGGTAGAAAAACACCAAAGAGGTAATAATAAACCAAACAGGAACAAGGATGGTTGAGGATGGAGAAGATTAAGACGGATTGCAAACGCCATTTTTTTTCAAGATGCGCCATCCGTGACGTAGCTCCTTTAAGGGTAAGAGAGAGTTCAAGGACTGGACTACCGTGTGGCATGAAATTTTCGCGAGAACTAATTTTCGCGAATTTCGAGGGTTTTCCAACGATCCGCGAAAATTAGATCCCGTAAAAATAAACTCCTGCGTAAAAATATTCCGCGAAAATTACTCTATTTATTTAGAGTGCTGGATTTCAATTAAATTGACTTGAAACAATATTACAATATAAGTATCGTAGGTAAAATACCGGACAGGAACCTGCTCGAGATCCGCGAAAGTGTGCTTCCAGCGGTAAAGTCTGAAATCCAAATTCGCGAAAATTTGTTCCCGCGAAACGCAAATAATCCGCGAAATTAAACTCCCGCGAAAATTTCATGCCACACGGTAGCTATATATACAACAAGGATTTGTGTACCTCAGAAAATTCAAACGAGAGATTCAGCGACTGCCCATATTCAAGCTGAGTTAGGTTCATACACACATCAGCTCTGTGGCTGCATTCGTCGTAACAAGACACACATGTGCCGTTGTTTCTAGAATCTCCCACGTACAAAGCTTCACAGAACTCACAACTCTGACCCTAAAAAAATCAAACAAGCCTAGTTAAATAAGGAGCTATAAAACACAAAAATTACCTGCAAAAACCTCAAAATAACAGTTCACAAAGGTAGGAAAACACCAAATACTTAACGATAAAGCTAAAAGGAACAAGGATGGTTAAGATTGGGGAAGATTGAGACGGATTACGAACAACGCACTTGAGAAATTTAGGTTAGATTTTTCAAAATGAGCCATCCGTGACGTAGCTCATTTAACAATAGCTTGTGTGACAGACATTAGAAATCTATTGTCACGCAACACACCCGTAGTGAGAAGCGTTGTGTGACAAACATTAGATAACTACCGCAAACGTAAAATCCAGATTCTGGTGGGCGCTACTTACAGGGTCCTACTTTCGGTTGGGGCCGTTATTTGGGTCGTCACGCAACACTCACGTGGTTTGAAGCGTTGCGTGATGATCCAAATGACTACAAAGGAGACTATCAGAAACCAGTGCGTGACAACAACCTACCACAGTGTGGTTGTGACAGTCGTGACACACATCCAGGTGCGTCTCGTTAGCACACTGTCCATGCTCATTGCACAGACACTTCACAGAGCAGTTAGCAGATGTCCATCCAAAATTACACACACAGACATCAGGAAGGACGCAGCGACCCTGGAGACAGCCTTTGGAACAGACTGGAACACAGATTCTGAAAGCAAACGAGTATCAAGGTAATTTAATCACAAAAAATTCAGACGAATAAAACTTTCAGACAAAAAAAATTATTTTAATTTATTACAGTCAACTCTCTCTTAACGGACACCTCTGTAAGACGGACACCTGGTGTTGGTCCCTGTATGCCGTTTTTTCAGTCATTTTACTGCATCTAAACCCTCTATAAGCCGGACACCTCTCTAAGACAGACAGTTGGTGCCGGTCCCGATGGTATCCGTCTTAGAGAGAGTTGACAGTATTTACGTAAATGTGCGAATTATTGCAATTTTAAGGATTTTACAACAAGGAAGGCTTATGAAAATGCTCGACAGTGTGACTCCATTTGCTAAGATAGCAAATTTAAGACATTTAAACATTATCGTCTTTTCAAACTGAACTGTCTAAACGGAACTGTGTTCAAAAAATTTAACACCATTTACACGTTGTATCGCATAAGTGTTACGTCCGAAATGTGCCACAAATCGTCCGAAAGTTTTTTTCCCCCGGCTAAATGCGACAATGTTGTTCCTTCACTTACAGGCAAACACACACTGCACCTGGGTATCCTGTGATTCCTACTCACCCTGGATGTCCTGTGTCATTGTATCCTTGTTTGCAAACACACTTGAACGCCTCTGGCAGGTCCACACAAACCTGTGTAGTCGTGTTACAAGTGTGCCGTCCATTGAGGCACTCATTCTCTAAGGGGACACAGAGTGGAGGCCCACACATGCGATACATAGTTGGTAATGTTCCTTTCTTCACACGTCTCGTGCAAAGGACCTTGAGAAGTAAGGGGGTAAATCATTAGTAAGGGTAATCACTACATAATCAATGGCTAGGTTAAAATCTGTCCTCAAGCCTAGGCGACTTAAAGGGACGCTGTCCTGGGTATTTTCTCAAAACTGTTATAAATGCACGAAATGGTCCCTAAATTTATGGAATAAGAACACTAAATGATAAAAAAGCAATTTATTGATGAAATTCCATACTGCAACAACATTTTTGCAAAATTTCAAAGATTTCCGAGCCAAACTTGAAACTTTGAAAAACTGACACTAAAACAGCCTGTCCACTTTTTCAAAACTCCATATTGTAATCCATTTCCATCCTCGCTGTCGTTAGTCATCCTCACTTCCTAATGGGTTTCTGTCATTTGTCGAGTACTATTATACAGAATCAAACCATTATTGTTAGGCTTCCTATGATCCTCTCTAGATATGTTTCTGAGCTTTCCAAAATCATGCTAAAAATGAGGACAGTGTCCCTCTAACAGACCGGAGCTTATCTCCTGCTTCTGTCCCTCTAACAGACCGGAGCTTATCTCCTGCTTCTGTAGCATGACTCAACTAACAATATCGCTAGGTAACTGCTGTTGCCTTTCAGAAAATTCTAGCTGGCCTATTTTTGGTACCCAAAACGACAGAGACAACAGGCATTAATGTTCCCATATTACGAAAGTTCGAGGTGATAATTCACAAAAGAAAATTTAATGACTCGATTATAGGCCTTCCGAACAGATATTCACCAAAGAGAGCGGTTTTCATTGGAGTGTCGAAAGTAATCCGGAAATAGGGGAATTGCTTTGGTTTGGCTTTACTACGTTGTGTGTGTGATTGGTTTAAAAATTCACCTACTCAACCAATCAGATGCAAAACCAAAACCAATGGTGACTTGGTCACACGCGTTTTCCCGCGCTTGGCGCCGGTAACGTGTATTTGCTTCGAGTTCTCATTGGTTCGTTCTGTTGTTTATGTTTGTTTGTGATTGGCCATAGTAATTGCTTTGGTTTTGGTTTCACGACACTCGATTGAAAACCACTCCAACATAATTCCATCACTGACCGTGTAGTCCTCCCTCAAAACACTGTCCCTCGCCGCTTATCCCTTGCTTGCCACACCAGCCACAACTATAACTACTCATGCAGTTTGAGCAGCGATTGTTACCAAGGCAGCTGCCCATACAACTCGCTGATGAGCCACGAATGACTCGTCCGCATCGACCAGCCAGACAGATGAGTGGCAGATAGGATGGAGAGAAGCACTGACCAAGGGTCTCACTCCATACACACTCCCTCCAGCCACCATCAGCACCTGCATGAGTAAAAACAAAGGAGAGAAAAAACAAGCTAACATAAAACTACCATAAAGAGATGAATACCGAGAGGATGATCTAAGAGTTCACCGCGGTCAAACGCTCAAGCATGCGCAAAGGCGTAAATTCTGGTCGCCCGCGCGCCAATTTCCCGCGCAAAATTTTGAAGAAAAACCATTGCAACAACCCAAAATCAAAACCTTGATAGTAATTTCCGAAAGGAAACAAAAGTAGGTAAAAGGAGAAGTTTAGAGTTTTCAAACACAAAGTTCAGTATATTTCTAGCATTCTGTTGATTTACCTTTTTTTTTTGGACGTTTACCAAAAAAGCTAGACTACAGTTATGACGTCACAAAATTTAAATTTGCGAAATTATGAATCAGCTATTCGGAGGAAGCATGCTAAAAAACTTCCACTTGCCATACACGAGTCTCTTCGAATGAGCGCCCGGGTGGTTATTCAAATAAGTTTCCTTCAGTATTTTATTCCGACCACAAGCCTTTGGGATCACTTGCAAGTCTCGAACACCAGACTCGTCTCCAATGTTAGTCTTGTGGTAGATCTTTTTTAGGCCCTCGTAACGACTAGCCTAGCTCCTTGGCAAACATTATTTTATCTCATAAGCAAGCTAGGAAGGAAGCTCAGCTAAGCTCGCTAGCAAGAATGCACGGCAGCACGCACGTTGGATAGCTAGGAAGCAAGCAACTTTATTTACCTGTCAAATATTTAGCAGCGGAAGCTTATTTAAAATTGTAAATGCACATTGAATTAATATAAATAAGTTAAAAGACACGTTAGTATTTTTAAATTACATAGATAAACAAATTAGTAAATACAACTACTATGCAATGTTATAGCACAGGCCTTACCATCCTCTGTTTGTGTGGTCACAGATATCTACGATATTCAAATTTCTTAGTACAATAGAATTGTTATTGTGAACATTAATCTTCCTAAAATTGGTATTTAGGACTGTCTATATTTAATAAAATAAAGTCCAAATGTCTGGACGTTGTTTAACATTGCTTTGAAGCAGTTTTTACGGTGATTTGATGCGCGCAATCACCGTAAAAACCGCTTCAAAGCAAAGTTAAACAACGTCCAGACATTTGGACTTTATTTTCTTAAATATAGACAGTCCTAAATACCAATTTTAGGAAGATTAATGTTCACAATAACAATTCTATTGTACTAAGAAATTTGAATATCGTAGATATCTGTGACCACACAAACAGAGGATGGTAAGCCTGTGGTTATAGGTTACATACTTGGCCACAACGGTCAGAGGACAGCGAAAGTGTTATTGTTATTGTAGTTGGTTAAGTGTGACGTAGTCTCCTACACAGATGTTACTTTTGACTTGTCACGCAACCTCCCACGGAAAGATTGCGTGACAAGCCAAACAAACTCCATAGAAGGCTAATCGTGACAAGGAGGGCCTGAAAAATATGTCACAAGACTAAACCTGTTGAAGAGAGACACGCGGAGCAACTCTTGTGTGCTGTGCATGGCTGTGGACACGTGTCTGGTGTCTGGGACAGGACAGTGATTTGCAAAATATCAGCAGCTTCCAAATTTCCCCAGCAGTTCCAGTTGTAAGCATATGATTGGAACGAAATACCCAGGCGAACTTCAGCTATCCACCTCAACTGCGGAGTCCATATACATTGGTTATTGAGACCGAGACAAGCCGAGCAAGAAGTCGCTTCGCATTTGTTCGCGAGACATTTATCAGAGCTTAGCTGTTGGTTTTGTCTGGTTCCACCACATGGATGTACCTGGTCACAGTTTTGCGACGTTTTAATACATTTCCCACCCGTGCCACAACGGACACACCACTTACATGGCCTGGAGCCTGCATAAGGGAAGGAAGCCAGACATGTGCTGCATGAGTAGAATGAGCCACATGTGCGATCCGCAGGAGCAGAACAGTCTGTACCATTGTGGAAAACAACCTATAATTAAAAAGAATGAATGAATGAACAAATGAACAAATCTGAAAGTGATTGATTGAGCCAGTCAGACAGTTACTAACTCCCGTACTCACTAAGGCGTACGCACTTGAAAACCAAAAATCATGACAAATTATTCGCGAATCACAATCATATCAATCACGTAGAAACCGAAAACATCTGTTGTTGCTGTGAAATTTTGCAATCAACTCCTCGACAATCTTTTAAAATCAGTACTTTCTAAAGTTTTTACTCTCCTGCCTTCGTGGTATGATACACAAACTGATTAACTAGATATTTCTTCTTCTCGGACTGAATTTTCTGTCACTGTCACTTTTTAGCGCAATACTTGTACCCGATCGGACAGTGCACTGTTCACTGTTTATGAAGCAAATTGTGCTACTCAAACATCACTAGGTGCTGTTAGCAGGTAAAATTTGGGATCGGTACTAGTTGTACGGACCGAGGCAAGCGAATATAAATCATCGCTGTAACCTTGAGATTAATGTGTGTGAATTGACGAATCTGTCAGTTTTGACGCTTGACAAAATTTTGTCCTGCTCTGGGGCAGGACGACGGCGCCTTTGAAGTTTGGTAAGGCTGACAAAATTTTGGTAGGAAAAAAATCGCCGTTCGCACTTGTGAAACGGAACTGATGACAGATATTTTTGCAAAGCAAACAAAAATTCGCCTAGTGCGGCCGGGCCCTTAGTTCAGTCAGGTCGGTCGGTCGGTCGGTCTGTCTGCCTGTTTGTGTGTCTGTCTGTCTGTCTGTCTGTCTGTCTGTCTGTCTGTCAGATCAGTCGGTCAGTCAAGTTAAGTTAGATTAACTCAAACAACTAGCTAAAATCCATTATTATTTACAAGTTATTGATTGCCTGTGCGAGTCAGTCTGTCAATCCTGTGAGATCCTGAGACGGCTCTCTGCAAGAGCACTATGGTAAATGGGATTTTAACCATGTATAAATAAAGCATTGATTAATTGGTTGACAATTTTGACTTGAAATGTCGAAACATCCTCACAGGAAATCAGCAAATACATAACCATATTAAGTTAATTTGGCATTACCTGCGTGACAATTGGTTCAGCGTGACAGATGGCAGGCAAGGGCGAGGTCACGGAGTAGCAAGCACTCTTATTGGTGCTTATAGTGTCATTTCCTCCTTGCGTGACATTGTACACCTCACACCAGCTGCAGGTTTTGATAGCAGTACAGTTCTCCTTGGTAGTAATACCGTGACACAAATCGACAGGAAGTGTGAGCCTGAACAAAGTCGAATGTGTCTGACCGTCAAATCCACCAAAGAGGTACACCTTGTCTGAGGCCTTGACTGCAGCAGCAGACAAAAGTCCTCCCGGCTTACGTCCCAGCAAGCTCTTATCTACAGATCAAAGAATACAAAAGGTAAAGCTGTGATAGGATTGCGTGACACAAATATTAATAAAGTTGAGGACACACGAAGGCGTTTTTCTTGCATAAAAGCTGTTGTGCCTCCAGAGCATAGTGAAAAATTACAAGTATTTTTAGACTAGCTAATCTTGACACCAGAACAGAACAGTTGTGAGAAATACAAGTTGGATTTTTTGGTGACAAAATTACAGTCCTATCGTGTCTTCTATGCAAGAGCCACATTCTGGGAAATAGGTTTGGAAAACGCTGTTTCGCCTGTGCTATCAAAAATCACTCTTGTAGCCACGAAATAAAGGGTTTTGTGAAAAGACAAGAAAATGATACCTGAGAGAAGATGCCAGTAGTTGCATTTAATGTTATAAACCAGCAGTTGATGCGAGAAACAGCTGATCAGTGGTGTTACTTCTCCCGCCAAACACGACCATCTCATCATCCAAGATGGCTGCTGTGTGGAAGTACTTTGGTCGCGGCTGCAAAGGACAAGAGTACAGTTTAAACAAAGCAAGCAAAATCTTGTCTCATCTGAAAGTAGAGTTTCCTAATTCGACATTAAAGCCACAAATTCATATTAAGCTGACCTCTTGTTTGGTAATCATACGAAATTTCGTTAGGTTTATAGGTTCTACCAGAAACAAGCATTAAAGAATGCAATGAGAATTATTTCCTGTAAAATAGCATGAGTTACTGACTGAATTAAAATGGATACAAAAGTTTTAAACAAGGAAGAAAAAACCCCTGTCCCATGCAGGTAGAGCTCGTCAGCATTTTTGGGAAAGAAAGATTATGTGACTTTTTCCTTTCGCTGATTAAAGGAGAAATGTCATGGATGGCGCATCTTGAAAAATTAGCCTAGAACTTTTCAAGTTTTTCATTCGTAGTCCGTCTCAATCTTCTCCAATCTTAACCATCCTTGTTCCTTTTTGGTTTATTATTATTCCATCTTTCGTGTTTTTCCATCTACATAAACAAATATTCTGAGGGTTCCTTAAATTTGAAAGTATTTCAGTTATACTGTATGGTAAGAATCGACTTCATAAATTGTGACTTGAGATTTATGATGAGACTCACTTCATTAGAAGGCAAAGCCTGTAAGATACTCCACTTGTTGGTAGTAAGGTCAAAAGAGTATAATTCATCTGATGCGCCGACTGAGTGAATCCTGAATCGATATCCTCCAAATACCAAGATAATATCTTTAGTAGAGTAATATACGGCTGTATGGCCATACAAACCTGTGTTATATACAAACAAAACCTCTAATCAGCTCCTAATCTCTTTAGTGAGGGAAGCGAGTAACTTCACAAGAGATGTTCCGTTCGCAAGGCTGCCTTGATCAGGGTGTGGAAAACCTGCACACCCTGATGACGCAGCTTTGACGAAAGTTTGAACAAGTAGCTTTTTACAAATCAAAACTTTACCGTAAGCCTTGGTCAAGCGAAGTCACAAGTAGACGCAAGTTTCCCAGGACTGAAAGCGATGGCTTCCATTCAAGATCATATCGAGATCAAATTTGCACGCAAGTCGACGCAAGTTTTTTACTATTTGACCCCCCAAGCTAGTTCACGCAAGTCTTATTCTTCACTTAAGAGTATTGAATGGCAGTGCATGCTGGAGCCAGCCTGCAGCTACAGCACAGAAATATCTTTTTTTGAAAACTCGTGAGTCCGTTTGGCCACCCAACACAAGTTTTTTTGTTACTTCGAGAACTGAATTGCAGTACGCGGCGGAGCAATGAAATGGCTTTTTTCGCAACTTGCGTCATGCTTGCGTGAACTTGCGAGTAAACTTGTGAGCCCGTTTTGCTACCCAACGCAAGTTCGCACGTTCATATTTCAAAACTTGCGTCTACTTGCGATTCCGTTTGGCCAGGGCTTAACAGATTGAAAACTATCATGATTAGTTTGTTCAACAACAGCTGTGTAAAGTACAAACCCTTGGGGGAGGGTCCACTTGTTGTCAAACTGGTCCACTTCTTGGTGACAACATTGTACTTGTAAGATCTCTCGTTGAAGCCCAGAATACGATCATATCCACCGATAATAACCATGTCATCTCCTGCGAGAGTGGCCGTGTGGCCTGCTACCTTGGGACCGTTGCTGGTCAACTAGATTAAAAAAGAAAAAAACAGCAATTAACTACAGTATAATCTAGCCTGTATGAAGTCTTGGTATTGCAGATAACTTCACTAGAGACCAAATTCTGTGTAATTGCAACAAACAGACAAACAACTAAACTAGAACAGTTTTCAATAGCCCTTTTCACGGTTAACTCTGCTCATTTGCATTACAATGAAATCTAGCATGTATGTGAGGCAATTTCGGGCTATTTTGTAGTTTTAGCCCAAAATTGCCTCGCATCCATGTTGGATAACATTGTAATGCAAATGAGAAAAACTAAACTAGAAAAGGGCTATTGAATGTCGAAAGTAATTTATATGCGTTTGCTTTGGTTTTGCGTTACTACACTCTCTTATTGATATGAACAACTCGCGCCACCTTCTTAACCAATCAGATGCCAAACTAAAACCAATCCAGGGGACTTGGTCGCATGCGTTTTCCCGCGCCGGTCACATGTATTTGCTTTGAGTTCTGATTGCTTCACGTGTTGTTGTCGTTTGTTGTGATTGGCCAAAGTGATTACTTTGGTTTTGGTTTACTACACTCAATTGAAAACCGCTCTAATGGTAATGCATCTTGTCACTGTGTCCCAGGTTCAAACCTCAGACCTGACAGTGTTCCCACTAGTTTTGGAAAACAGGAGTCCCAAGGACCCCCCAGTTCCAGTAATTGGGGGTCCTTTCTATTTTTTAAGGGTCCCCTATAAAGGAGAAAGGCATTTTAAGTGATATACACATCATGTAATATTACATGAAGTATGACCGCTGACCATCAATGAGCCGAGAGTTGTTCGCTCGTTCGCGTGATTATCATTGTGATTCTTGCTTCGTTTCGAGTTTTGCAGCCAAATTTTCATAGTTTCCAGCTTGGAGAGGTAATGAAAAGGTAAAGGAAACTAGTGAAACTTTAACATTGTTTCTTATGTGTGTTTTGTATCTTGAAAAATCTTATTTATCTCAAGAGTAGACCAAACTATGAAAACACTCGAAATTTTGAGCGCTGATTTATGTGCGTCCCTGGGACGTACTGTGGCTAAAAACTGTGCGTCCTTTTATTTTTTGTGCGTCAGATACGCACAGTTGTGCGTTAATGGGAACACTGAGACCTGTCAAGTTTGTTGCTTCAAGGCTAACTAGTCTCTTTGTATTCTCATCTTTTTCTATAGTCTGACTCTGAGGAAACAGACGTCTCTCTTTGCACGCTAAATTCTTCATCTGCAAGAGGATGTCTACAATTCGAGCCGAAAAATTCCATACTGATGACGCAGCTCTACAGAGATCCATGTTGATACAATTATTCCTTGAAATATCTGTGTCAGTTACCTTATTCCAACGAAGCGTTGTCACATTAAACAACCAGAGAGAATCATCAGCACTATACTCTGTTAATCCTCCATATATCAGCATAGCATCCTGTAAAGAGACACAAAAAATAGTATTGAATACCACGGAGAAAATTGTCGAAGATTTCCGAAGATAACCGAAGATGGCCGAGGAAGATCCGAAGATGTTTTGACTATACACCAACTAATTGAACTTCGACATTCTACTTTTAAAAGGGTCAAACATGATGTTAAATGTGACGTGCATCGATATCATTATCGTTATGTGTTCAATTACGATTTTTCTCAGGGGTGGAAATCCTTGTATAATACTGCAGTTTATATAATTATAATAATAACAAAAGATACTATCCAGTGGATAGCATACATGTACAGTAGTTAGTTTTGTTACTAAACACTTATCGACTGGATAGTGATTTATCCCGTGGATAGCATATTTACCCTTTGAATAGACTGTTTAGCTGGCCGTTTTGTTGGCGTGTGATGGCCCGGGGGGGGGGGGGGGTACTCCCTATAATGGACTATACGGGGAGGCTCCGCCCGAAAGGGGTCCTTTTTTAGGCTCGAGGTATATGAAAGGGTAGGGATTTCACGAGTAAATTATATTATTGTTTGGTTAACATCTCTACCGTAATGCTTGATGATTTCTGGTGATATATATTGTTCATTAAGTTCATTACAAGGATATAGAAAAGGGATGCAGTGGTTCTACTGTAGGTATGTGAAAGGGGTGCCATTTTCATAATTTCTATGGAAGGTATATGAAAGGGGTACCTTTTCTGTGGAAGGTATATGAAAGGGGTACCATTTTCTATGGAAGGTATATGAAAGGGGTACCTTTTCTGTGAAAAATGGTATATGAAAGGGTAAGGGGTTGGACCTCTGGGCGGAGCCTCCCCGTATAAAACTTTTTTGAGTACCCCCCGGGTGATGGCAAAATATGCAAGTGGCAAAGCCACGAAAAATGGAAGAGGAATGGGGAGGAGGGAGTGAGAATGCATATTTTGCCATCGCGTACCAACAAAACTGCCAGCTACATAGATTACTCTGAACAACTGGGCTGGGGCCAGCATTGTATTTCACATTTACTCACCGTATGTAACACAGCAGAGTGAAGATATCGAGCAGAAGGAAGGCTGCTTTTTAATTGATTAACTTCCACAAGTGACCAAGTATTGGAGCTGAGATTATAACTCTGAAGATCATTCAGCAGTCCATAGGTGAGGGAGTACCCTGCGTACACCAGCAGAACCCCAGGGGTATGTACCATGGTGTGTCCCATGCGAGCCAAGCGACTGGTGTTAGGGTGTGGTACCTGACTGAGGACCTCCCACAGGCCTGAGCCAGGAGTGATGGCTTGACTGCAGTCTGGACCGGTGAATCCACTGGAGCAGATACAGCCTAAAGTCTGTTGACGATGGTATGGTGAAGAATGAGTATGGTAACAACACAGCAAAAAGCTCAATTTTGAAATGGGTGGGATAGGAAGTGTACACATGAGTGGTTCTGGAGCTGCTTGGGGGAAGGGAGGGAACGTTTCTGCACTCAAATTGATAAGAACTGAGTGGAAATTCCATGTGAAACATTATTTTGATGCTACAATACAGACTCAGGGGCGGATTCGAGGGGGGGGGGGGGGGGGATTGGGTGGCTCAAAATCCACCAAAAATATAGGGAGTGCACTGGGCAGGTGTAAAAATTGTTGCTGTTTTTAGCCAAAATAAAATAACACCCCTCATTCAAAAATTCTGGATCTGCCCTTGACAGTACAATGCTACAATGCTCAAATTTAGAAAGAGAAATACTCATGTGCTTGATTGAAAAATAATTTATATGCATTAAATTCCTTAGATCTTACAAACATCAGATTTCACATGATAACTTTGGCACCATGTAAGTGTTTTATAAAAATTACACTGTACAAAAGAAACATAGCAGTGCAAAATGACTACAAAAATTATTCTCAACTTACAAGGTTGCAATGTCCTTGACTCTGTGATAAACTGCAATTATTTGGACACACCAGTTGGTCACAGTCAACCCCTGTCCATCCCTCTAAGCAAACACACTGCTCCCCATGTGACATCACCACACATCTCTGATTCCCATCACAGAGATCTGGGCATTTTTGACGTTGAACTTAGCACTGAAACTTTTGACAATGCACCAGAGCTCAAATCAGCTTTGACGAGAACCACCATGTTCCCTAACAAGGCTGTTATGGATTTCATAGTTTTATTCCAGCCACAGAAGGAGCCAAGCTTGTAAAACGACTGGACCGTTGATGAACCGTCCAGTAAGAATGGCGGTAAGCCATCATACACCTCTACATGGTCTGTGAAGCAGTTGATGTGGATTTCCTTAAATGTGAGAGTTATTTGCCCCCTGTTCTCCACCGGGGGAGGGGACGGGCCGTAAACTACACCATGACTGCTGTTACTCAATGACGAGATCAGCCACAGACAACTGGCTTTTGCCTTGTTCGCAACTCCTCCACCCAACTGCGTTGAAATGAAACCTTGAGTGACGTTAGTAAGGATGCTACGGGTATCACATTCGTGGAAACACAAGCCGCCATTCCTAGAATTTAAAAGTTAACTTAGTTGTGATATAAATGACTACTTTAAAGACTATCACTTACAAATGACTTATTTACAGCTTCAACAAACATGTAGATGAACAAACTTTGACTTCAAACAAGACTGGCACAAATTTGACTAACAATAGACAGATCGAAACTGACAACAACTTTGACCAATCACTGTTCATGAACTTTATACGAGTCTTAATTGACAGCCAATAACATCACGGATAAACTGACCAATCAGTTTCTAGAGCCAGGAACTTTAACACCATTGACTGACTAACACTTTTCACTTGACTCCACACAGGTTGTTGAAACACCAGTCACCAACAACAGTCCTTTTCAGGACTATACCTTCACCCAGACAATCACACAAGACAAACTACTGACTACTTATAAGTATTTTAAACATAATTACTAAGTAAACTTGGATTCCATGTTAATATGAAAAAAATCTGATATGTGGTTACATTGATCGAGTTGCTTTAAATAGTTGTCATTACATAACACATACTTTGCATTTCCCTTGAGCCCTGGCATACACTTGTCACAGTTGTACCCCATGGTGTTATCCGTACAGAAGCACTTTCCTGTAGCCATGTCACACAAGTGCTGGCCTGGATCACCGTGACCATTACACTGACAAGGTTTACACCCGTCAGCAATGGTTGCGTTACCAAAAGATCCAGGAACGCAGAACTCACAATGTGCACCCTGAGTATGATCTGTGACAAACACCAAACAAAAAAGTATTGAGGTAACCAGGTATACATATCTTGCAGGACCTTGCAAAGGAAGGGGTGGGGCACATTTTTTTGCAGGGGAGAGGGTCTGCTAACAGTCTGTCTGTTTCTCTCAGTATTGGTAATCTATGTAGTCGTCCCTGTTCATTGATTGTATTCTGTTGGCATTGGCTTGTCAATGTCTGTGTAGTCGAAGAAGAAAAATCAAAACCAGACAGATTCAAACTGGGGCCTGTCAGATTGAAAGGCGAGTGTCTATGCCATTTTTTCTTGGATGCACTATCTGATGTCATTCTTGTCACCAGACAACATTTCCAGAAATAAATAAGCTATACACAAAAACTGGATCTTCGACAAGTTTTTTTGAGCTGACAATAATATAAACCTTGTTTGTTCAAACCTCGAGTCTCACTTTGCAAGCAATCAAGCAATCAAGCATGCAGCAATTAAGCAAGAAAGCAAACAATTTACCTTGACACTTGTCACAAATACCGATGCCATGTGAACAGTCACTGTGCCCGTTACATCCGCAATCAACGGTGCAGTTTTCACCCAACCACCCAAGGTTACAATCACACTTGAAGTCGGCGCCACAAATGCCATGGATACCACAGTCGTGATAACATCTGAATTAAAGAAGAAGAAAAGTCAATCAAAGCCTGTCAAAGGTACTATCTGAATTTTTAGGCACTTTTTTAAATTTATACCTTTTTGAGACATAAATGTTATAGGTTGTCTAGTTTATTATAGTATCAATGTTTAGGTTTAAATTTGAATTCATCCAGTCACAATTCCTGTGCGTTATGACTTACGTTTTGTTACAAGCTAGAGTACCATCTCCAGTAAACCCTCTGTTACAGACGCAGTTGAATGAGTCAGGTATGTTCATACAGGAGGCATTATGACTTACGTTTTGTTACAAGCTAGAGTACCATCTCCAGTAAACCCTCTGTTACAGATGCAGTTGAATGAGTCAGGTATGTTCATACAGGATGCATTATGATGACACTGAGCCAGGCCTAACTTGCACTCGTCTATATCTGGACACTCACTGTACGACCATTCAGTGCTGAAAAAAGTAAATAAGCAAACATCATTGCCACATAATGTTATTTATGTCAATGCATAGTCTAAAGTGTCATCCGTCTCCTCACCCCAACCCCCTGTGGGGCCAAGCGAGGAGGACGTCTGGGGAGTTTGGGTGAGGAGATGGCCAGCACTTCAGACTAGTCACTGCATGATGTCCACGTGATAATCCGTTGGTTATGTCGGTACCAGGTATGGAAATTAAGTCTTACTCAAAAGCTAACCAATGAGGTTGAAAGGCAGTTCCGGGTAGGATAAACAGCTTCAACTGGTTGCGCCCTGGACGTTTATTTTGTTTATTTTATAAACATACTGGTACTAATAACAAAGTTTTTGATGATTTGTCAAAGATTCCCGATCATTTTCCGAAAATTTCCGAGCCAGATCCAAGACGTCTCAACTTAATATTAATATCGACAAATTTTGGTTCATTCAGCATTAAAACATAGCAAACATGTTAGCAAACGTGACATCATCGATATCTTCACAATGTGAAGATACAATGATTTTTCTCAGTGAAAGAAATCCTGGTAATTCACTCTAGTTATATAATAACTAAGTTTACTTAATAACAATGTTGAGTAGCAAAAGAATAGCAGAAGCATACCTTCCATTTGTTGGGAATATATTTGAACACTGTCCACTGTAAGGTGAGTTAAAATCCCCTGCATAACATCTGACAGAAATACACAAACAGTTCATTGTAAAAACAAAGTTATGACAGCTGTATGTTTGGTTTAATGTCAAAAATGTTGATTTTGGGTCAATGGCTCAGAATTGCGTCAATTTTTTGTGTGTGGCATGCATGCCCCCTCAGGGCAGTCTTGTGCCCAGGACTTGGAGAGCCGGGGCACCATCACCCAAAATGTTGAATTTTGGACGACAGCTCCGAATCGCCCCAAAACATTGTTTTGGCATGCGCAACCTCTGGGCACAAACCATTGACCATCAGATCTTAACTCAAATGAATAGACCACTGTTGCCTCCACATGAGGATTCTTTTAAAATTTGTATGTTGATAGATAAAGGGTATAATAAGAAAATAAAGAATTACAGAATGACTCCTAAGTACCTTCCGATGCGTGGGTCATAGTCATTTCCACACCAGCCACATCTGATGCCCGCCAAGCAACCTTTACAAGTTGTGTGTCGACTACAATCGGGGCATTGTCCCCCTGAATGACTAAAAAATGTAATGTCACATGAAAAAAATGCAATAAAATATGATCTTATTCTGAGCACTAATGTTGGAAGAGGGGTGCATATTGTAAAGGGTGCTTAGAATAAGAGGGGCACTTATTAGAATAGGGGTTGTTATTGGAATAGGGGTGCTTGTTAGAAGAGGGGTGCTTACTGGAAGAGGGGTACTCACACTGAGTGCCATTTGTCTGCCACACAATAGCGTACGCTTAACTCAACCCAGGCCCCTCCTCAGTGTGTGAGAACCTCCTTTCTTGCCTCTTTTGCAAGCTTAGCCAGCAAGAAAAAAACATTTCTCAGTTAAACCCATAACCCATTACACCTGTGAGGGGTATCACATGGGGTGTCATAAGGGTGCTTACTCTGGGGCAGTCAGTGTTCTCAGTTGAACCTGTACCCGTAACACCTATAAGGGTTGGTGAGTGTTACCCGGCTGTGCAATAAGTGCTGTACTTAACGCAAAGTAAAGAAGGCCTGTTGGCCATGTGCTAACTTGTTACACTTGTATACTGAAAAGAAATGGTTGATGTAAACGTTATTGAGAACCCTGGGCACATATGAAAAAAAAGCCTTCAAAAAGGGGCATTTATTCCACAAGGAGCTCTTTGGAAGGAGAACACTGTCTTAAGAAATCAAATCAAATCAAAATTTACTGACAGTGATTAAATACAGTGGAACCCCGCTTTATGGACACTCATTAATACGGACACCCGCTTATTACGGACAGTTTTGTTTGTCCTGACGACACATATTTTCTCTTATATCGGCCCGCTTAATACGGACACCCGGATAATACGGACACTTTTTCATGTCCCTTTGGTGTCCGTATTAACCGTGTTCCACTGTACAGTCAAACCTCCGTAACGGACACCTCCCGTAGGCGGACACCTCTTGTAAGCGGACACTTGGTCGTGTTCCCAGCTACATACAAACACTACATTTTTAACCTCCCATAAGCGGACACCTCTCTTAAGAGGACACTTTTTCTGGTCCCGAGGGTGTCCGCGTATGGGAGGTTTGACGGCACTTGAATGCATATTTGACGCACCTGTCAATCCAATGAGGACACTGCCCAAATGGATAACGTGACGTGTACGTTCCAAACACAAAACAGCTCTGTGTCTTGTCACACCAGGCACAGCCAACTTTGTCACTTAAACAACTGCTACAAGTTTTGCGACTATTTAACACACACAAAAAAATACAAACATTATGATTTCAATTTATTCAATCATTAATAAAAAGTAAACGATCACCTCAAGTAAGGATACAGTTTCAGCCACATAGCACAATGGCTTTGCTACTCATAATGGTGGGCACAAAGTGACCAAAAAGGTGCACACAAAAAAAATCTGAAATATGTTGATCCCTTTGTTGATACAATCAAAAGGTATGGTGTATTGACATTTTCTGAAATTTTGTTATAACTCTTTTTAGAAACAAAACGTTAATACACCATAACGTTTGATTCCAGGATCAACATTATTTCAGATATTTTTTCTATTTCTATGCAACGAGTATAGACCAATTCCTATTGCAGAAAAATTAATAATCACTGGAAACATGAAAAAATTATACATCGTTTTATGGTTGATTTTGTAAGGAATTCCATGTATGAGGTATTTTAGTCGATTATATCTCTTTCGCTGTAATGGTGATCTATTCTTTTTATTCTATTTTTTGAAACATTACATCGCAATGTTCAACAAAGGAAAGTTTCAGAAACTTTCTATAATTGCAACTTTTATTTTGATGGAATTACCACTCAGTATATTAATGAATCACCTAAAATTGTCAAAAACACTCAGTTGTTTCAAACGCAACAAAGAAACATCTTTTTAATGCATGTTACACCTCCAAAATAGTATACATCCACTATCATGGAAAATGGTAATCACCTCAAGCAAGGGCTACTGCAATTCTGAATCACGTCTTTCACAACGATCCGTCCTCTGCGATAACAGCCAAGATCATTGGCGGCTTTGCCCCATACACAGTCACCACCCTAATAACAATCAAAAAAGTTTCAAAGTTGAAATTCTCCTTACTGACTGCCATACAGTCCTATTAGCTTCTGAGAATTTGGTGAAACCCTTAAAGGGGCAGTGTCACCAAGATTTAGTACTGCTTAAACATCCTAGCAGAAGTGGTTGTATCAATGGAAATCCACTAATAGTGACCTGGTCTTGCTAAAAGTTACTACCGTATACTAGTACAGAAAAACTGTTAAACAATTGATTTGACTAACGACGGGTAGGAAGGAGGTGGAATGAAACTTGAAAAAGTCGGGCCAACATTTTCACGTTTTACGGTGTTCTTGGGAAAAATAGCTCAAAATCAATGATTCTGGTTTGTTCCCACCTCAGGAGAATGAATTGATGTCTTTCTCTTGTTGTTCAGGCATTTTGTGAATCAGCGAGTGTACCTTCATAATTCAAGCGTAGTTTACACAAAAACTTGGGAGAATTATTGTGATACTGTCCCTACAAATTCCAATAGTAAGGCCCTCTCCCAATAAATTATAAAGGTAACAGGGACCATTTCTTTCTAGACTGTGAACAGTGTCAGTTACCACTGTAATCATTGGGCTGTCATATTCGATGATGGAGCCACCATCTTGAATATTTTGGGGAGCGAAATCTGGGGAGAAGACAAAACTACTCTGGGTACAGGGCGGGGCTGTTTTGAACTCCCTGCCCCTTGTCTGTGTATCCACAGTAATTTTGTTGTGTACCGATTGAATTATATAAGATGGTGGCTCCAGATCGTTCACATTCTATTTTGTTCGGAATTCCATGGTGAATATATGTAAGTACCTGGTCACAAGAGTGGCAATCCACATGGTCTGAACATAATGTGCACTCTGTCCTATTCAAAGTCATATCTCTCGGATTTCCAACACTGTCCTGACATGATCCAGCTGGAGCATTGCGTGACATACAAGACGTCACACACCATCCACAAGATGCATCGGTCATGCAGGCAAGACAAGTCTTATACACAGAACAATCTGAACTGGCATAAGGTTGGAGGAACTGTGGTGCTAAAGGCTTGGAAACAAACAAAAACAGTACATCAATTAATCCCCTTTCACCCATAAAAGTGCCAAAGTTCTTAAATTTCATTTTGTAAAATGTTGAACAGCAGTACCATATGGATGTGCTACTCAGTACGTGGATGTGCTACTCAGTCAATAGCTTTCATTTGAATGGTCACACACCAAGGTTTAATCCAAAGACTTACAAAGTTAGAACCACCTTGTACAGCATAATAAACAGTACCACATGAAAGTACTGCTCAATAGCTATCATTTGAATGGTCACACTAGTGTTTCATCCAAATCTAAAATACATGTAACTGTTTTTTTTTTAGAGAGGGGGGGGGGGGGAGGGAGGAATGGGGGCAACTAGAATAATCAGCCTGGAGTAATAGGTGGCTTTTGAGATCAAAAAGGATACAGTCAACTCTCTCTAAAACAGACACCATCGGGACCGGCACCAACTGTCTGTCTTAGAGAGGTGTCCACCTTATAGAGAGTTTTTATTATTTTTATTTTTTATTATTATTTTTATTTTTATTTTTTTCTCTTATAGAGAGTTAAGATGCTGTAAAATGACTGAAAATGCCACACAGGGACCAACACCAAGTGTCTGTTTTATAGAGGTGTCCTTCTTATAGACTGAGGCGTCCGTTAAGAGAGAGTTGACTGTAATAGGTATTGTGGGGTTAAATAAACAGAACAAACTAAGGTAAAATGTTAGGCTGGAATAATTCCCATAAACCTAGGTTGAACTTACCTCTGTTACATAATCATCGGAACTAGTTCGATTCCACTCAAGACTAAAAACAGAATTATCATAGTCCGAAAGTCCTACTTCCTTGTCAACTTCTGCTCTAATATAATATCTTTGGCCTTCTGACGGTGACGGGAAGAGAGCTTGGTTATTGCTGCGCAAGGCTTTTAACCGAGCATATCATAGATACAGGTTCTTTACAGTGAGCCACCAACTCCTGATAAGAATAGAAAATGTCTTGTTAATGACACAAAATATTATTTTACCCTGTAGTAAAGACTGTAAGTTAGAATTCCTCTCACTAGGCCAGGAAAAAAGCTCAAGAAGGAGGGCATATAACAACATATCCCATATTTAACAATGTGCATCAGAAATGTTCAGAAAATCCTTGTAAGTGGCCCACAACTGCTGGAGCTAGGAGTATTGCTACTCCCCTGGATGGGATGCTAGTCCATAGCAGATTACCCCCCAACAACTTGTCGCCTGTACCCATTTATACTCCTTGTTGGAGAGAGGCACTGTGAGAGTAAAGTGTCTTGCCCAAGAACACAACACAGTGACCCCGGCCAGGGCTCGAACCCGAAATGCTCGGTCCGGAGTCCAGTGCACTAACCATTTAGCCATAAAAGGCCACCACTTCTCGCACTAGGTATATCTTAGAGCATGACAAAATCCTGCCAGACATACATGTCTGTACACGATGATGCCCCTTTAATAAAATCACTCTCATTTCTGTATTCTACAGTACTGCTGCAATATTTGTTTGTTTATTTATTTGCACAGAAGTGCTAAATCCACTGACACTTGAAAAAGTCATTAATTTGTTAGTATAATTTATTGTAATGGCCAGCTTGGAAGAATATGTTATACTTACATGGTTCGCCTCAGTTTCATCAGTACTAAGCCACAATTTAGCCTCACTGAATCTCGCATTATCAAGCATAAGGGACAATTCGTAAGACATCCATGGTGCGGACTGGTTTTTGAAGGGATATACAAAGCCAATAAGTTGAGTTATGCGCACACGATCTACACGATCTACTGATTCCTCCACACGTAAAATTGTGACCTCTGACATTGAGACAATCCTAACGCCATCAGGAAGGGAACTGTTTGGATACTGGATATTCTCAATGACTGTAATCCCCGGAGGAAAGTTAATGGTTTGACATTCATTTGACGATGTCAAAAATTGTCCTGAGGTGCCCCACCAGCCTCTAAGCTTCTTCTTGTTGCTATCGGTAATGCTTTGACAGGCACCTGTCGGTGACTCTTTGGAGTAACATCTACCATCCTGAACACACCAGCCACATTTTGTGCTTCCGAACAACAGACAAGCGCTACATTGCGAATAAGCGGCACATGGTCCGGGGCAGGAGTCTCTTGATAGACTTTCAACACAACTACCTGATTGATTCAGGCTGAGACACTTGGTTAACGTGTTACACCACCCGCATTCTGGGTCTCTTTTACAGCTTGTCTGGGTACTGTAACCTTCGCAGTGTCCACTCTTTTTTGCTATGGCAATAGGCAATTTAAAACCTAAAACGTCACCGAGTGGCAACCCACTGAACCCGCCGACCACTAGCATGACTGTTCCATTCCGCTGCACAGCTTGGTGGGAGAATCTTCCTTGTCGTGGATTGCCAGCAGAAGGAGAAAGGGCATCAAACGTTGGCGCAGAAATCCACTTGTGGCATTTCAGGTGGTAGAATAAGAGCTTATTTTCGTAACAACTATTTTCCTCATCATGTTTATGGACATTTCCACCTGAATTGGATAAGAAAATAGTAAGAATACATCCATCAGTTTTTTGCTACATTTGGAAGCAATTTTTTCCAAACTGAAATTGACTCTAAACTAACAAAACAACTCATTCTCAACTCAAAAAGTGCATTTACATTTGGCAGAACTAAACTGTAAGTGGCAGTGACAGAGAATGTAAATATTTTCCTATTGGTAAGTAATGTATGTAATTAAGCTGCTTTGGTGTTAATAGGGTCCTAAATCGAGATATTAAAATTCAGCTTGATAACGAGGCTGAGAGGACACAAACAAAAGAAAGAATAAACATTTTTGTTTAATTTCCATTGTTCGTGTCTTCTCAGCCTCGCTACCAAGCTGAATTTTAATATCTCGAAAGGACCCTATTGGCTCTATTGTTGTAAAGTATATAAGGTTATATGGTTGTAATGAACTCATCTAAGCTCATACATGTACATGTAGTTTGAGCTGCACACCCATATTGTTGTTTAGTAGTTGTGAATATAGATGTAATTTGAGAAAGATATTATTCTGTCAGTGACACAAGCTACTCGGAAAAAAATTCCGAGTTCCCCCAACAGGAGTCGAACCTATGACCTTCCGCACACCGGTCGGATGCTCTACCACTGAGCTACAGGAGACTCGTGGGAGCTAAGGCCATATAACTAGGTTCAAGTGTGACAAACATCCCGCATACTGCTAGGATTAGATTTGTCGATGATAGAGAATTTGTGGAAAGAAATGATGGTATATTTTAAGCTTGGCAGAAATATGAGAAAGATATTATTCTGTCAGTGACACAAGCTACTCGGAAAAAGTAGATGTAATTTATAGGAATTAGCTAAACCTGGTACAGTGGGCACTAATATTGGAAGATGGGAGTATATTGTAAAGTGCATTTATTTGAATAGCAGGCGTTTATTAGAATAGGGGCACTTACATGTATTACAAAAACACCTTCAAATGTGGGGGGGGGGGGGGGGGACGTTAATTGAGGGGGTTGCTTATTGGTTCGAGGGTGCTAAATCCAATTATTACAGTATAAGAAAAGGAAAGAAGAAAAGGCCATCGATTCTCTTACCATAAATTATTATATAGTCCCCGACCATCACTGCCGAGTGAAATGCACGACCTCTCGGAATATCTCCTGCAGCAGCTATTTCAGACCAAACATGAAGATCAACATGGAATGCAAAGAGTTTGTTTGAGCGATCACTGCTCCTAATGAAGCAAGAAGAAATCCTTGTCAGACTCATATCAACAGTGCAAAGTTATGTCAAAAGTCATCCAGAAGCAACTGCAATAATTATAATTATTATATTTATTATTCCACTATTATGTCATTTCACCATGTAAGGTCCAATCTCGTACCCAGAGTCAACGGTCTCCTCGGTCAGCGGGTCGTCGCCAGGTTAGAATCTGGGGGAATGGCCTGGCGACGACCGCTGACCGAGGAGACCGTTGACTCTGGGTACGAGATTGTGTAAGGTCAAGAGAACACGCAAAATATGAGAGCGTATTACACTGTTCAGTAGCATACATGGAATAATAAATCCATATTTCTGTAGAATGATGGACTCTGTCACATATTTCTAGTTCCTTAGCTTTAACAGCACTTTACTTTGAGCTTGAGACTATACAATACCTGGCTTTTTGTGGTACAAATCCACCAAACACAACAAGAGATCGCATATCCGCATAATAAACTGCTGTGTGTCCCAACATGCGCAAATGCAGTTCATTCCCTTGGTTATATAAAACCTTTGTCCAACCAGTTTGATTTGATAAAGAATACGAGTACATGGCTGAAGAAAATGGGTCACTGTTGGTACGACCTGTTGTTAAAAACAATACCAAGAATAAGCCAGATAAGAAAAAATAATAATATTTTATTTACCAGCTTATAAAAAAAAACAGAGAAGTTGATCAAACAAAAGAAAACTCTCATTGACGAAAGTTGAGGAATGGGAGTTGGGCGAGAGTTTTCTTTAACACTCAACAACTATCATAATAATGATAATAATAATTAAAATTTATATTGCGCAAAATTTCATATTTTAAATGATCAAATGCGCTTGATCATCAGCATGTGGTCAAACAAGCTCAGAGCCTGCGAGAGAAAACTCTCGTTGTCTCTCAGGAAATTTTGACCAGGTTCAAATTCGACAAGAGTGCACAATAGTCAATGAAAGCAGATGAGTATCGGCAGTCAAACAAGAGCAAGAATTATTTGAACTCTGCTCAACTCTCATCGACTCTCGTCCTTGTTTGATGTGGCTATTATAGTTCCTAAGATAAAGCCACTCGGGCCAAACT
This sequence comes from Desmophyllum pertusum, assembly GCA_029204205.1. Taxonomy (NCBI): domain Eukaryota; kingdom Metazoa; phylum Cnidaria; class Anthozoa; order Scleractinia; family Caryophylliidae; genus Desmophyllum; species Desmophyllum pertusum. The sequence continues at coordinate 386,160 of MU827805.1, forward strand.
CCTGGTTTCTGTAGCATGAAGTGACTAGAAGTATTGCTACTCCCCTGGATGGGATGCTAGTCCATCACAGGTTACCCCCCAGCATTTTATTGCCGGTACCCATTTATACTCCTGGGCCCGGTTGTTCGAAAGCCGATTAACGCTAATCCTGGATTAAAAGTTAATCAAGCTTTTAATTTCTCTTGTATAAAAGTTTTTTTTTCTCTGCTAATGTTTTGTAAAGTTTAAGATTAGTCAAAGTCAAAATAGAAAGACAAAACTATAAACAGAAAACCTCACTGGAAAGTTACAAAACTGAAATCAAAATTCACGCTAATCCTGGATTAGGTTAATCGTCCTTTGAACAACCCGGCCCTAGGTGTAGAGAGGCAATGTGAGAGTTACATGTCTTGCCCAAGAACACAACACAGTGACCCTGGCCAAGGCTCAAACCCGGACCACTTGGTACAGAGTCCAGCAAGCTAGCCATTATAGGCCATCACATCTCCCTAGTCAATGAAAGCAGATGAGTATTGGCAGTCAAACAAGAGCGAGAATTTGAACTCTGCTCAACTCCTTGTTTGATGTGGTTTTTATAGTTCCTGCTGAAACAATAACCATCCAAGCATCACTGAAAGGTTTCTAATAACTCAACACTTACCACCAAAAACATAAAGCTTGTCATCCACCACAGTCGCGGTGTGTTCAGCAAGAGGAGGCGGTTTGACGACATCAATGACAGCGAGCTCTGTCCATTTATTGCGAGTTGTGTTATAAAACCACAGATCATTGGCAAGGTTCCCATTTTGCAATTCACCTCCAAACAGAACCATGCAATCAAGATAAAGGCTGGCAGAGTGAGAAAAGCGCCCAACCTGAAAGAAAACATAATTAATTGTTTTGTTTTAAGTCCTGGAGCAGCAGTTTGATTAAACTTTTAATTTGTCGTTCAAGAGTGATGAACATTTAATTTCTCCTTGTAATACCAATAATACACTGTGGGGGGAAGGGAGTCCCCTTCCAATGTGGTTTCTGCCTCTTTGTGCTTTTCTGATGCAAAATGTTATGCAATATTGCAAATGTTTTCCTATTTCTCCAGGTTCCTGCAACGTTGGGAATCTCCTGTCCTCTCTTCCTCAGCCTTCCCTAGACTTCCCGCCCCTTTGCTCCTGGGTCCTCCCTGTCCCTGGAGCCCCACTACACTGTCAAGCAGGCAGATGACACCGGATATTGTCTTGATGTACCACCAAATTCTCAAAACTAACACTGAAGAAATGTATGGCAATAAGTAAGGAGAATTTATATTTCGAGCTTAGGAATTAAGGGATGAGTCACTCACAGGTTTAGGTGATCTAACTTGAACCTCACTCCACAGACTTGTGGTAAAATTAAACTGTAACAAGTCGTCAAACACTTTATTTAAAGAATAACCTGAAAGAGAAAACATTTTAACAAGTTGAGAATACATGTAACTCATTTTAAAGGAGCTATGTCATGGTTCGTGCATCTTGAAAAATTCAGGGTACATTTTGCAAGTTTGTTGTTTGCAATCCGTCTCAATTTCCCAAATTGTAACCATCCTTGTTTTGTTGATTGGTTTATTATCACCTCTTTGGTGTTTTTCAACCGTAGTAAACTGTTATTATTTTTATGGTTTCCTTTGATTTGAAAATATAATTGTGCAAAAAAAATAGCCTATGAATAGGCTCCGCGGTGGGGATGGGGTAAAAAGAAAACTACGAGCGAAGGGGCGACGGAGCCTATAGACATTCATTTGAAGCCGCCATTCCGCCCCCTTGTAATTTACCTATCAACGAGCTGTCAACAAGATGTCATTATCTTGGTTGGATGCATTGGAATGTAAATAGCTCGCGCACGTACATTCGTCGGCACTTCTGTTTCTAAAAGACTAAACTCTGTATATTAACTCAGCGTTTAAAATATAGTAGGATATCAACTCTAACAGTCATGAGAGGATTTTAGTCCTTGTATGATTTGCAAATATGAAGCAGTTTCGGTGTATAAACAAGCCGCTGCCAGCCCGCTTTGAATGAATTATAATGACAGGCGTTTCTAAGATCTGTAGCGCTTCACTGGCCGGCTGGAATAACACTTTCGGCGAAGCGAAACACAAAATATGCCAAGACTCCTGGAGAAAACGGCTTGCTCGGCTCAATCGGTGAACAAATACAGTCAAAAATTGGCGTGAAGGTTGTTATCTTGCGCTTTCTGCAACGGATTTCACGCCACGCGAGGGCTAATTTCTTTCTCTGATTCTTCTTCACCTAAAACGATGTCAAATGCTTTTAGTACTGTCAATGTCGATCTCTTCCATTTCCTTCATGATTGAAATCAACGGCGATCAGCCTGAGTAGTTTGCCGTTTCGTTGCAAATACGATTTCATGACCCGCCGCGTGAGGTCGCGTCGGTGAAATCGGGATATCAATCAAACTTGTCAACAATCAGTGATCTGACCAATTGGAGCTTGCACCAGAATCTGGTGCACGGAATGGTGGCTTCAAAGGAATGTCTATAGGCTCCGCCGTCCCTCCCTCTCTCCCCAGGCTTCGCCCGGCTCGCACGCCATTTTCTTTTTACCCCATCCCCACCGCGGAGCCTATTCATAGGCTAAAAAAAAAGACTAAATATATTGTTACATAGCAGCCTGATTATTAAATCTTTGCATTTTACAGAATGCTATTATTGCTAGAAAGAGCATGCAAAATTTAGTTATTTTGTGCCAGGTTTGAAAGGAAATGGCTGGATGAAAAGGAGCAGTCCCGGTGATTTGTTCTCAGGTAAGGCCCTGATCGAGACAAGTCCCCTCTTGTGTTCTAACCTTGATGACATCACAAAAACTAAAACAACCGAATGCTTACTATCAAAACCACTAAGAGTGGTAAAATTGAATTTAAAGTGGCTTGATTCTTAACACGTGATGTGAAAAATATTGTCACATGGTTCGCGTTGCGAGCGTCTTGTCAGGTCTTGTCAGCAAAAACACGTAACGGCTTTGTTTTTCGCTCACAACACAAACCAAATGAATAATTTTTTTCAGATCATGTGACAATTTTTTTCACATCACGTGTTAAGAATTGAACTGCTTCAAATTCAAATTTCTAACAGCAGTTTTACCACTTTAGTGGTTTTGATAGTATCTCAATCCCATTATCAACACCTCACACTACATGTAAGATTACACAAAGTATAACACTGGAAATATTTTATTACTAAGTGTACAAACCTCCAAATGCAAGTAAAGTATCACTTTGCTCAATGTAAACAACAGAATGTGCTATCCTGGGGCTAAAAACTGAAGATGTTGATGAAATGTCAAACCACTTATTGGAGTGGATATCAGTAAGCGTAGAAAGAGTACAGGCCTCGCCAATGTAGCCATGGTTACACACACAATGGTCCTTGGCCTTGGCCTGCAAATGAAATGAAATATCAAATGTGGATAAAATGAAATTTACCAGTGTTCCCATTAATGCACAACTGTGCGTATCTGACGCACAAAAAATAAAAAGGACGCACAGTTTTTAGCCACAGTACGTCCCAGGGACGCACATAAATCAGCGCTCAAAATTTCGAGTGTTTTCATAGTTTGGTCTACTCTTGAGATAAATAAGATTTTTCAAGATACAAAACACATAAGAAACAATGTTAAAGTTTCACTAGTTTCCTTTACCTTTTCATTACCTCTCCAAGCTGGAAACTATGAAAATTTGGCTGCAAACTCGAAAACGAAGCAAGAATCACAATGATAATCACGCGAACGAGCGAACAACTCTCGGCTCATTGATGGTCAGCGGTCATACTTCATGTAATATTACATGATGTGTATATCACTTAAAATGCCTTTCTCCTTAGGGGACCTTAAAAAATAGAAAGGACCCCAATTACTGGAAACTGGGGTCCTTGGGACTCCTGTTTTCCAAAACTAGTGGGAACACTGATTTACATGTAGGCAAAGTTAATCTCGAGTCGATGCAGCCAGGGGTTTCTGGCCTCAGGAACTTTGCAGGATGTCCTGTGAATTGCATTACGTTCTCGTCGCATTTTGCGCTGATCTTTGCGGATCAATGTACTTTGCAGATCAATGAGCTAATCTTGGCGGATCAATGAGCTGATCTTTGCAGATCAATAATTTGTTATAATAATGTTCAAGGCAAATCGTTGTGGATTCTGGCATGAAACAGTCAAAGCTCCTGTAAGCGGACACCCTCCTAAAACAGATAAAGTGTCTACAACTGGAGCTGGCCGCTTCATTACGGGAATGTGTAAATACAGAGTTTGTATGAGCTAGAGTTCAAACAGGGTTTTGTCAAGGGGGCCGTAAGTAGAGTCGCTTACGAGAGTATCCGCTCAGAGAGCTTCAACTGTATTTAAATAGAAACTTACATAATCACAGAGGCCATGTCCTTCCGCCACAAGACAGTTTGTCAGGCATGACTCCACGTCACATGCTTTGCCGCGCCACATTTTATTACACTGGCAGAAGCCATCCTTACACGTCCCATGACCAGAACAGCCTTTGGTACAGTTCTCTATTGTGTAGTTAGCAAGGAAACCCTCGAGGGTGTAGTTGACGTCACTATAAAGATTGATTAGCATCTACAAAGAGAAGAATTTTTAATGGCAATATTAATACAACATACATGTAATCACCTCCAATAATTATTGGTACAAATAAAACGTGAATGTTATTTGTTCCGACAAGCAAACAGTTTTCCAAGAGTGAAGCTCGAAAATGATCCATTCTTAAGGATCCATTCTTATTCAATGACATGCAAAAAGTTAAATAAATAAAAAATAAACAACTTTATTTAAGTGTCAGAGGATTTAGCACTGCTGTACTAATTGTGGACACTATAAATGAACAAAGAAATATTGTAAATAGAACATAAACTTGTTAAGAATCCCAACTGGTGGGAGGCTGTCCAGTTGGCTATTTACAAAGCGTGGCCGAGGAGTTGAACTCGGGACTACCGAGAGCAAATCCAGCTAGTGGCAGAGTGGAGGATTTGAACCAGGGACCTAAACCACTTGGCCACGCCAGGTATTCTACAATTTAGCCCTCGTTTTCTTGTCTTCGTTATTACCAACCAATCAGATTTGAGGAAAAATTGAGGCAGGGGCTAGAGGTGGCAATTCTTGGCAGATCAAAAGGATTGCCTCCTCAGGAGACAAAAAAATATCTGAGCAAAATTAAAACTGTTTTTTAGAAGGACACATGATCAAGGATAATGGCTGTTTTCACACTAGAGACGGGATGATGGGTTTCCTCGTCCTAGCGTGAATTTGAGATGAGTCTAACTACTTGTCAATTTCACTCTGAAGCTGAGGTGCGGTTACCTTTCCTTATTTCTAAGACAAGTTATCTGTGACAGACGGGAAACTCGTCTTCCGTCTAAAGCGATGGAAAAGTAGACGGATAAAATCAGACAAGTTACCCCTCTAAAATTATAACCAGTGTTCTCCCTAGGTATTTAACGCTATGCGGCCCGCCCCGCTTGAATTTCTGAAAAAAGCTTGCCGCCTGGCTTAAAAAGATCGGCCAACGAACACTTCGTGCTCAACAGGGCTTGTACGTTCCAGAGATTGCTTTCTTGACAGAAAATTTCCACTTTGAAGTAGTCTACATTAGTGCAGAAACTTCTTTGCGTTCATTTCTCAAGGAATGCCGTAATTTCAAGGAAAATGTATCAAAATAAGCCAGCTTGACGTACGCGACACGTTCTTGACGCCATGTTTGTTTACTCTTTGTCACGTGTTATTTCACTAGTTCCCAGTCTTCCACAACTACGTCTTTTTGTATTGCCGGCTTTTTATGAATTTTTCCCCCACAAATAAGGCATACCGTATACCAGAAGGAAGGAAAGAAAGAATAAAGAAAGAAAGAAAGATTTGATCATGTACTGAGGCAGTTCAGTTTGATGATTACCTGATTTAAAAAAACAAAACAAAAAGAGACACTTTTTAATTTCACTTTTATAGAAGAATTGTGAAAGATAATGATTGAAGCAAATAAAGACAAACTAATAATATATACATATATATGTTTTTAAAAAATTTCATTGGTTTTCTGGTTGAGAATTAAGGTAAATCTACGTTTTATATCTTGACTTTGAGTCTCAGGAATGCAGGAAATAGCGTTTTAGAGGTAAAGTCAAAAAAAGTTTCCGGGGGAGCTATCGCCTACGGCGCTCGTACCACGACAGTGTCGTGGGAAAATCCTGCCCCCTGGCCTTCCCAAAATCCTGGGGAGAACACTGATAACCGTCTAGGACGGGAAACTCGTCTGAGACGGATAACCCGTCTCAGACGAGTTTCCCATCTCTAGTGTGAAAACGGCCAATGATGATTATAAATTCCCAGCCTACCTGTCCTGAATGTGCAACAACTGTGTGCAGTGAGTTGCCGCCACTGATACTTGCGATAAGAGGAGAAAGGTATGAGTCACCGTCATGGATGAACAGGAAGTCAAACGAACATTCTGTGTTAAATTCTATAAATTCCAATGTTATAGAAACATTGGGGTATGGACCTGAAAAAATAAATAATAAAAACCAACATTTTTTAATATGACTTTTCACCAATAAATTATGCTAAAACAGTATAGCCATTCATTTGTGGTTTCCACTGGCTCTTTCATAGCAATGCTGCTATTAAGATGGCAGGTTTGATCAGTTGTTAGTTGGCGAGTGATCGATACAAGAATCAGATTGTGAGTTTGCCAATAGTCAGCCATGCCCACTAGTGTAATTATTTGCGAGTTTGCCAATACTGAGTCACTGGTGTAGTCATTTACGTACCTATAGTCAGTCAGGATCATTAATTAGGTACTTTAAATCATATAATCATAACTATAACATTCCTTTTTAAACGTGCTTTTAACTTGTAACTTCTATATTTAGTTTTTATTTCTTAATATTTAGCTACTACATTGTTTGTAAATTTTGTATATATTATCATTTTTAATTTTTATCATTTTATCCATGTAAAGCGCATTTGATCATGATATGAAATTTGCGCTATATAAATTTTAATTATTAATATTAATTATTAATTATAACAAAATTCTTGAAAGTGATTGGCTCTTTATAGCACGCTCTATTCTACACCAAATTAGAGCATGAGCAGCGAAGTGTCCAATAACAAAGTCAATAACAAGGTGTCCAATAACAAGGTGTCCAATAACAAAGTGTCCAACAACAAGGTGTCCAATAACAAAATTTGCGTGCCGTGCACTTGATTGGGTTTCTTCTTGTGACTGAATATTCCTTCTTTATATCCTCAAAAATGACTTTTTCCCTCGAATTTCACCAAAGAGAAGATAAATTATCAGTAAGCTTCACTTTGTCTAAAGTTCTTCCTCGAATTTTGTTATAGTTATGATTGATTGGTAACAGAACTTTGTGTCGTCCAATTCGGTCTGTGATCATACTCATGCATAAATCGGATGATTACAGACCGAATTGGACTCCACTCAGTACTATTACCATTACTAAGGTCGTGTTCTATTGGGATCAACCGTTTTAGGTTGGCTTTGCGTTGGTTGGGTTTTTTCGTGTTCTATTGGGAAAAAAACGTTTTCAGTTGGTTTGGTTGATCAACTTTTTCAACCGAACTGAAACTAGGTTGAAACGGTTGCAACTGTTTCAACCGAAAACGGTTGGAAAAGTGTTCTACTGGGAAACCTCAACCGTTTCAAACTAAACCGGTTGCGGTTGAAACGGTTGAGCCCAATAGAACACAACCTAAATGTACATCAGAGAATCAATATGATTGAATGTTTTATTACTGTGTACATGGCCATGGTAACAAATATTGATAATTCACTTTCTTAATGTTCCCTATAATTTGATACCACAATTATGCAAATCGCAAAAATTAACTTAGAAATCACAGACAAAATCACTTTAATATATATATAAAGACTAACAAGTTTATATTTTGGATAAGAGAAAAAGTTTCCTTGTATTTTTCTTTATTTTGCATACCTACTACAATTCTCGAATTAACCTTCAGTAAAAGATTATGTCAATTAAGGTATCGAAAATTATTTTGTTCACATATAAGCTTACTTAACACTTCTATCTAATGTTTATAAACCGGAAAATCCATCACTCAAACTCCTTCTCATCGAAAACCTAATACCAATATTATTTAAGTTTTAATCCAGACCATCGATCGCTTTTCCTTCTACTCTTAAAAAATGTTTTTACACTGAAAGTATATCGAAAGATAAGAAACAGTAATGTGAAGACATTACCGGCTTAACTTATGTCTGACAAATTACTTAGCTTAATATTTTATAGAGCGGTGTGTGTTTGGTTATCATATACCCACGTACCTTTAATGAGCCATTCGCACGATGTGTTCTTCGGATATTTACCCGGTCCATCGTGTACAGTTCCTTGTAAACCGGTTAAAATAGTTCTTCCTCTGCATTTTGCCTGGGAAGATGGCAGGCAACAAGACAACACGAAAATCAAACCATACAACTTGCGAAGCGCCATTTGCATTTTATACAGATGCAAACTTTGGAGTCTTCGTTTAGCAGTGAGATGTCACAACTTGTAAGTAGCAAAAGTATCTCTTCGATTAGAAACGAATGAAGTTTCTTTTAACGAAGGCATTCCACGAAGTTCGAAGCACTGTAAACCAACCTCACGTATTTACTACAACATTCCATTTCCGATTTTACATGGAGTCATAGAAAGGCTTCACTTCCAACATGTTCGGCATAATTCCAAGTTTGCGGACAAGATATGCAATGTAAACGCACCTCGCCAATTCTGGTCATCTGTTATACTTATCGACATGATTTTCAACTTAAAATCTGACAATCCCGAGGATCTAAACTGTCCGCACATTCACCTTTTCCAAAATTATCTTTCAAGGTGATGTATTTATAAACACGAAGGTTCCTACGATTCGAGTTTGGTCACGTGACTGAAGTCCATTTCGACGTCAAGACGCGTCAAGACTGGGCAGATCTTGTTATTTGTTATTTGTATTTTACTGATTGATTGATTTTTATTTCTGCCCTAGGTTTTCATATGTTTGTTTTTTTATAGCATTTAATATTCTCTCGTTAGTTTCATGCAAAATGCCGTCCGGCTTGGAGTTGTTGATTCTGATCCAAGCGGGAGGAGTTTTGGTTGCCGATAACTTAACCGAGCGCGATTCGCGCGAGGGTTGTAAATTTTTACGCGTTCGCGCGCGACGAAGCAGGATTTCAAACGCACGCAACATTTTAACGCAACATTGCACAACATTGTTGGTTCTTGTTGTGAAACGCACGCAACTTTTGAACGCAGCATTGTTGCGCACAACATGTTGCAAACGTTTGGCCACCCTGTTGTAATATGTTGCAGCATGTTGGATTGAAATTGAAAATGTTCAAATTTTTCGAGCAACATTTTTAGATGTTGCCAGGAGCATATCACCCTGGAGCCTCCATCTCCCTTCCTTATTGGGCCTATGACACGGCGTAGTTACACCCTGAGCTATTTTTAGAATTACTTTTGCCGCGAAAATCACCCGTTGCGAGCACGAGGACGAGGTTGTCATTCATGTTTCAAATTGAAAATAAAACCAGAAATGGACAAGAGGAACGTGGAATAAAACTAGAACGGCGGAATGTCGTTACTACGAATTATGACTATTGTCCGCGGACGTACATGGAAATCTTTTCGCGGGAGAACAATTCTAAATATAGCCCAAGGTGTAACTACGCTGTTGTCATTAATCAGCACAGATAGAGGCTCCGGGGTGATATGCTCCTGATGTTGCATGATGTTGTACTTGACCGCGTTCCGTTCGTGCAACATTGTTGCACAGGAGCATGCGCACTAGTTCGATTTGCTATTTCAAAGCACCATCCAACATGCTGAAATATGGTGGCCAAACGTGTGCAACATGTTGTGCACAGCAATGTTGTGATATGTTGCGTTCAAAAGTTGCGTGTGGCCAGCTCCTTCACAACAACATCCAAATTGTTGCACTATGTTGCGTTGAAATGTTGCGTGCGTTTGGCCGGGCCTTTATTTAGCCCCGGGGCTTATTAGAAGGGGGAGCTTTTTAGAGGGAGGGACCTACTGATTGATATTCGCCGTTTATACACACTTTCATGCATTATTTACTTCTTATTAACCAAGCGCGAGGGCCGTGCTTGGAGAATATTATCGTTCAAAGTCCGTACCAGAAAGACCGAGGGAGGGAAATCTCCTTCTCGCAATTTTTGTTTTTTTTTACGCCCACTTCAAGATGGCGGCGTTAAGACTTTTCCATAAAAAAGGGAACACAGTGAATGAATTGAGTTGATTCGAACCCACAATAACCTTATTCCCTAGCACAACACAATCGAGCCGCTAGCTTCCTAGCCTGCGTAGCTGGCGGTCTTGTTGGCGCGCGAAGGCAAAATTCGTTTCAGGCTACTAGCTTCCCGAAACACTATTTTTTAAGGCAATAACGTGCTCCCGCAACATACGAACGAATCATAAAATCGCTACTTAACATCAAACTTTAAACCATTTTTTAACCCCAAAGAGTAAAATGTTGGCTAAATTCAAATTCTAAACTGTTGATTAACCTGAAATAATATTTAGTTGCTTAAAACAATACAAAATGTAAATGGCCGCCATCTTGAAGTGGGCATAAAAAAAATGTGGCTCTCCCCGGGAGTGCCAGCAGACCAAAGTAAATGACAGCCACATCTTGTCAAGCCATCTCACTAAAAATTTATTTTCGTACATATTGATAAATTATTACACTGAAATGTTACATAATTTCTCCTCTGATTTGTCATATATTAGGCGCGTCCAAGAAATACAAATCCGTTGTAAACATCATGTAACATGCAGCAAGTGTCCGCAAGAGAAAACGAAAAATTTTCAAACAAATATATAGTATACGGTATATAGAAAGTAGTTACACAGTAAATATGCCTGTACAAGGCGTATACAAATATTTTACATCTTACTTTTTTACATTTTGGTTCATAAATAAAATTCTGTTTGGCAAAAAAGTTCTATTTTAGGAAATTTAAGGAAAGAGAAAAGGCGAATTAATTGAGGTATTTGCGACAGTGCTTTGAAGTACACAGGCAAGGCAACTTCTCGTCCTCAATTGGAAACTTGTAGTCGTACGTAAGCTCTTCTCCTCTTGAAATGCTGAAAGAACAATTTAAAATGAACAAATACTTCATTAGTCCTAAGGTTTCTTTTAATTATCAATCTTCGTTAAGCCTAAGCCTGGCTATCCGCGAAGAGAATGGGGAGAGAGGCGCGGTGTTACACACATTTTCGCGCCTCTCCCCATTCTCCTCTCGGGTCATGAATCGCGAGTCTCTCCGGTCGTTTGTCCCGCGAAAAAATCAAAAGGCTGGCCACATAGGCTATGTTAAACCCGCGTTGGTGCGCAAAAAGTCGCAAGTTACACTATTTACTGTTACCCAGAGCTTGAAGCGAGTTCCCTAGTTTTATGGCAGCCAACTCAAGGTACTGCCTCACACTGAAGGCCATTGCCTGCCAGGGCACCGACGAGATACGCTCGTTAATGAAGGACAGTCTCCTCTGGAAAGGGAGGGAGGGGAGGGGAGGGGAGGGGGGATATGGTGCCCGAGACGCTCACGAAAGTCAGAAACCACCACATCTCACTGTTTCGTTGTTGTTACGTTATCACTCAAGAGGAACATCTCCCGCAAACAAATGCACGCACAATCATGGTGAAATTTATTATCATTTTCTGGAGGAAGGGTGACTCTTACACGAACTCAACCTCAACAAGCAAATTCAAGATATTTTATTTTAAACAGAGGAAACAATCTGAAATACCTTCTGGAGGCGAAGATGATAATTTTCTTTTGACCATCCACATTGATGACACGAGAATAGCAGTTACACTGAAAAATAAAAGACAAACGTTTCTGAATTCATAAAAGGCAACCTTTCACTGATAAAATTTATAGGAAAAAAGTTAGCCGCCACCGGTTGAACCGGTGAACTTAAAGGAGCTACGTCACGGATGGCGCATCTTGAAAAAAAAATAGCCACTTTTTTTAAGTCGTTCGCAATCCGTCTTAATCTTCCTCAGCCTTAACCATCCTTGTTCCTGTTTGGTTTATTATTACTTCTTTGGTGTTTTTCTACCTTAATAAACTATGTTTTCGAGGATTCCTTCAATTCGAAAGTGATTTTGCTAATAAGAAAAACAACTTAAAATATCGTGACATAGCTTTTTTAAATATTTTTTTGGGGGCGTCATCAGGTATCGATGTACTTGGGTGACACCACAAGAGTGCATATGGCCACTCAACGCAAGTCTGCATGTAAGTTCATATTTTAACTCTAGCATCGACTTGCCATTCAGTTTGGGGAGAGATTTACACTGCAATTAGTAAGTAACGTCCAGTACCTCGCAAGAATGATTGATGAAACGAGCTGCGTTCCCGCACATAGTAGCATCAACAACGAAAGTACCGTCAACACGGAACATGTAGCAGCCGATTCCCTGAAAAAAACACATGAAATAAAAACAGTTAGATATTCAATTCACGCCACCTTCTCAACCAATCAGATGACAAACCAAACCGATCGCGACTTGGTCACATACGTTTTCCCGCGCTTGGCGCCGGTTACCTGAATTGATATAAATCAGATGCAAAACCAAACCCGATCGTCGCACGCATTTTCCGCGCTTGGCGCCTCTGGCGCCGGTTACATGAATTTGCTTCCAGTTCTCATTGGTTCATTGCTTTGTTTACGTTTGTTGTGATTGGCTATTGTGATTGCTTTCGTCTTGGTTTTACGACACTCAATTGAAAACCGCTCTAAAATAAGTATGTCAGATTGTTTTCTTTGTCCCACGCTCGTGACAAACTGAAACAACGTTTTTCTAAAATTAACCCTTTCACTCCCAAGAGTGCTTAGTTCAAAACTGAGGAAAAAATCTTGAATTTTTTTGGCAAAATTGTCAAACACAAACAGTACCACATGAAAGTACTGCTCAATAGCTTTCATTTGAATGGTCACACACTGGGATTTCATCCACAGACATACAAGTTACAACCACTGGGAGTGAAAGAGTTAATTACGTGATTGCATGAAGATGACCTACCTTGCTCTCGTAGTACTTCTCTCGTTTGTCGGTGAGCACTGAACGGACCAGCATTCCAGAATACTCGATCACCATCTCTCCCGCGGCGATATTACGAGTGCAAAACAAGCCTCGTCCATGAATCGGAGATCTAGGTTAAAAGGAAAAAGCAAAACAATGAGTTAGTACCACAGGATAAGTCAAACTGATAATATTTGTATTTTCCTATTAAATGTTTTAGGTTCACTGCGCTATGTTCGCTTTGGTTTTTCGTTTGCTGAGGCTTGCAATTGGTTCCCAAACCCTTAGCCAATCAGAACAAACATGTTGGTTTTTCAACCAATCACGAGCAAAATCAAAACCAATCGTTACTTGGCTTCCGCGCGTTTTCCCGCGCTTAGCGCCGGCTGCAGATTTGTCAATTCTGATTGGTTCATTGCGTTATATTGGTTTGTTGTGATTGGTCAGATTTGATTACTTTGGTTTTGCTTGTTCGCCCGTTCATTTCGCTTATTTCTCAAAATATTGAAATAGGTTGAAATAAATTGTAGTTTTAATTCAGAGGTAATGGTTTGAACAACACATTCAAATAGTGTCGACATCGCGTTACAATCTTTGGATTGTGTCCGTAACACCTTTTCTACGTTGACAATAGCAACGGGAAACCTTACTGGTATTTCAAAGAGTATTTGCCAAGCGAAATGTTCTATTTACACCGGCAAGGGGTAGTGTATATAACAACAGATCAGGTATAACAGCGCACATACCTGTAAACAGCGACAGCATCTTTGTTGAAGGAACATTGTTTAAGGTGGCGGTACCTCATGGCCATAGGAAGATCCAGACAAGTTGGGCGCCTGTGAAATCAGTAGAAAATTAGTCGAAATACTCACGAACCTATAGATGATCTGTAATCTGATTGGTTGCCTACATGGTATAAGTATAAGGAATTAATATTCGCTGTGGTTCCGTTTATCATGCTGCACAAGGTGGTTCTAACTTTTACGTCTGTGGATGAAACCCTAGTGTGTGACCATTCAAATGAAAGCTATTGAGCAGCACACTGCACACAGCACACTGGTGCTGTTTGTTTTTTCAAAATTTGAACATGGACACTTTACGCAAAGGACAATATCGCTCCACGTACTTAACAGTCATTGGTCCGTCTCGCATCTGTTCATTATTGTCCTGATCCTCTGTACTTTCCGCCATCTGTGGAGCCACGCGGTGGATTGACGCCAAGAAAGCAAACATGTCGTACTTTTTGGTTCTGTCAGAACAGTAGCAAAGAGAATATAAATGAAATAGAACTGTCTTCCTTACTACGAAATACAATAGTTTCTTAACATCTTTCGTACAACGCTGCACGATATATCACAAGTTAGTAAAACAAAGAAGACAATTTGAACTGTTTTGGGGTCGATACGAGAGAGAAAAAAAGGCGGGAAAATTGCGGTAAGCGGCTACACGGTTCGTTTGGGTTTGAATCTGATTGGTTTAGAAGGTAGAGACTGAGCTCTGATTGGTCGAGGCAAGCAATTTTTCCGTTGCCTTGATCGTAAGAAAAAATTAATTGTCGATAAACTCGTTTTTCTTTAGCTTACCTGTCAAACTCTTCAGCTCTTGCACAGCCATGTGGATTCTCTTTCAAAGCCTGTGGAAAAGTTAAATTGCGAGTTAGAATACACTGTCCTTCTTCAAAAAAATGTGGAAAATCAACATAACTTTTATCAAAACATTTATCGAGTTGTAACAACTCTGGAACGTTTAACTGTAACAGGAGTCGCCATTTCGCCCACACAAAGCATTCTATTGAAAGCATAATAAGTCGTTTACAGAGCGGTTTTCAATTGAGTGTCGAAAGTAATCCGGAATTGCTTTGGTTTTGCTTTACTACGCTCTGTGATTGGTTTAAGTCGTGGAGCGAGGTGGCAGTAGTTGCACGTGACCAGGTGGCGTGGCGCAGAAGATTCTCTGGCCCATTTCCCCCACGGGAATAAGGAAATACGTTATCATTGGTTTTTAAAAATCTCGCGCCACCTACTCAACCAATCAGATGCAAAACCAAACCCAATCGCGACTTGGTCGCACGCGTTTTCCCGCGCTTGGCGCCGGTGACGTGTATTTGCTTTGAGTTCTCATTGGTTCATTGTGTTGTTTACGTCTGATGTGATTGGCCAGTGTAATTGCTTTGGTTTTAAGACACTCAATTGAAAACTGCTCTATCGGCGTAGTTTTCCCCCCAAAGCTTACCTGCGTTTCCTCCAATCTGACGTCAAATGATGGATTGTATTTGAACGAGTACTCCTTCAGTTGATGTGCGCCTGGTAGCTGCTCCAACATGGAGACAACAGATTCCTGTAGAAAAAATAAAAGATTAAAAACTGTTTGCTACGTTTCTTTGTATCAACGAACGTTTACAAGACAAACGAGTAACGACCCCTCACCTGATGTACGCCAAACATTGCTTTACCATTCACGCCTGGGAAGAAGAAGAAAAAATCACATTAACAATTACAGTCGAAGCTCCCGTAAGCGGGAAGCAGAAAAAGTGCCGCAACTGGAGCTGGCCGCTTACGGGAATGATTCTCTAAGTGGCCATTAGCAGTATAAGGAAGCGGTGACCGCTTACGAGAGCTTTTAACCGCTCACACTAAACATGTATTAATGCGAAAAAATACAAAACAAAACAAATGACAAAACAAACAAATATGAGGACAAACAGCGGTGTGAAGTTCATTGGTTAAAATAGGATTGAGGTAGAAGTCTATAGTTATAGACCTCTGATTGAGGATAATAGTCCTAATATAGGACTGTTCCTTTGGGATATCCGCTTATCAGAGCTTAGAAACAACAGAAAAATCCAAATTGCACCCCTCGAAAGTGTCCGCGGCCCCTTACGGGAATGTATAAATACAGAGTTTGTATGGGGAGTTCAAACGGGTTTTGTCAAGGTGGCTGTAAGTAGAGCTGTCCGCTTACGAGAGTGTCCGCTCAGAGAGCTTCGACTGTAGCAGGTCTTTCTAACGAGCGTCCACTGATGACGTAGCGCTACTCTCTGATTGGTTGTTGCTTGCGCGCTAAAATTCAAAACCGAGCAACAACCAATCAGAGACACTACACGGATTTCCTTCAAATAAAAGTAAAGCAGAAAGATATAGCTGAACCTGCAAAGGGAACCATCTTCATATGACGGTCTATCCTCGCTTCCTGCACCATGTCGAAGACTTGCTTCCACGCAGCTAGGAATAAAACACAAAACAATATTTCAGTTAACATCTTGTATACACCGCTATTTGCAAAACCAACGCCAGTCGGGATAACTATTCCCCAATCCCGTCAGAATTTTCCCAGCGTCTCAGAGATTTGTAGTCTCTCGTACGCAGACGCTCCTTGGGAAGAAAGATTGCGTGACGAACCCAAAGAGTGTCACGAGATTTGACCGTGACCGAGGAGTTGAACTCATGCAGGGCTACCAGGATCAAATCCAGCTCTGAGCTAGTGGCAGGATGGAGGACTTTCACAGCATGGCGCGAAACTATTAATAGATTTCAAAAAATTATCACAAGCATGGGGAATCCTTATCTTAGATCATCCTCTCTTGCTCTTGGGAAAGGAAGGCTTAAGCAAGAAAACTGTGACACTGGAACAGACAATAACTAAACATTAGACTACAAGCAGTCTCTCTTTTCCTTAGTTCATCGAGCGAGAAGCCAAATAAAGTGAAAGAGAAAAAATGGCGCTCAACGGACAAAGAGAAAGAGGGACTGCTCATAGTGAGTCTAAGGCGCTGTCCACACTAATGCGTTTTCGAAACGCTCCTTTTTTAGCTAAAATGCATCAAAAGCTCCGTGTCCACACTATCATTTTTTCAGCGTTTTCCCCGTCCACACTAGAACGTTCGAATAAGCTCGAAAACGCTACAACAGTCATCTGTCTGCGCATGCGACAAATAGACGCGTCCGCGATGTTTGTGATGTGGATGACGTCAGCGTTTTCGAAAGCCTCCGTTTTCGCTCTCTACACTCACTCAATCAATCAATCAATCAATCAATCAATCAATCAATCAATCAATCAATCAATCAATAACTTTATTTATATGTCGGGTCTACTAACTGTCCACAAGTAGATTACTAATCGGGGACACTTTAGCAAATCTTAAAATAGGGCTCCGTTTTCAAATGTCTCCACTCTGGAAAGCATTTTCAAATGCATGCGTTTTCGATGAAAACGATCAGCGTTTTCAACCGTTGCAGTGTGGACGATAGGCGAAAACGCATCGAAAAGTATGCGTTTTCAAACGAAAACGCATTAGCGTGGACAGGGTCTAAGGTTCTTAGGTAATTATACTCCCAATAATACTGGGAGGTTTACAAAAAGTAACTAACTGAACATACCTTCACACGTGTTCGCCTCAATCCTTATTCCATCGTCACTTGTAATGACAAAAGACACACAAAGTTCCTCGCTAAGCAGAGCATTTTCTTGCTCTCTACGACTCACTAACCACGACTTGGCAGATTTTTCCTTCACGGGTGAATTTGGGAGTTTCCCATCTCCCGATTTGGCTACCACTTCGTGATCGCAATTCAACTGTCTAACAGTCTGTGGAATAGAATCCTCAAAACTAATTGTTCTTTTCGCTGCAGGCGGCGTTTTCCTACTTCTGGAGGGTGTAGTAGCTTTTTGAGAAGCGCAGGCAGCAGTGGGAGATGATTTTTCGACATAAACTGGATTAATAATGGCTGGTAAATGGTTCGTTTGACGGTTTAAGTGCTCGATAAGTTTTCTTGGAGACTGCGTAGGAGAGGAAGGTAAAGATTTTTGTGGAGCCGGAAGAATTCTTCTCAGCTTCGCGATATGTGCGCCAGTAGCTCCCAAGTTTGTATCCTTAAAAAGAACTCCTGGAAAGACAGAGTGATTAATTAACGAAGGTCCCGGGTGAGGCGCAATCCGTTTAAGTTTCTTCCCGTAAGAGCTGTTTAAATAGTCACTTGTTGTGTTGTTGCGGAGAGGCGCCGCCATGTTTTTTGCATCTCCGTGTGAGGAAGACATGTTTTTTGGCAGCTTGTCCTTCTTGTTCACTTCCTCGTGAGAAATGACTTTGTGTAAATGTTGTTGATCAATTAAATCCTTGATTTCCTGTTGTGGTTTTTTTCGCGTTGATTTTAAAACCTTTTCTTCCACCGTACAGAAATAACGACATCTTTTCGTTGGATCCTTTACGCTCCAATACAGTCGACTTGTTCTGACAGACAGACAAACAAACAACAAAAAGTCAGAAAATACGAACATTAACCCTTTCATTCCCAGAGTCAAACCTTGAGTCAATAAATGTGGTTCTAACTTTTAAGTCTGTGGATGAAACCCTACCGTGTGGCCATTCAAATGAAAGCTATTGAGCAGTGCTTTCATGTGGAACTGTTTGGTTTTGACAATTTTGCAAAATGAAATTCACGAATTTTCCCTCCGTTTTGAACTTCGCACTCTTGGGAGGATTAGGCCATTTCCCAATTCTGAGTTCCTTTTACCTCGGTTTCAAGGCGAGTCCAGGTGCAAAACACTCCCACAGACTTCCACAGATTACAAATGCAACTTCTAGAAAACGAAATGAACGTTATGTGATGTACCTGTAACTGATGGGATATAGCGTTTGTTTGGTGTCTGAATATTCGCTCAGTTTACCCATGTTTTCAACAGTAAGAGAACCTGCAAGAGAAACAACAATCAAATCCACTCCAAAAATATATATTTTCACCAAGTTACTAAGTTTACCTTGAAAGTTACACATTATGTTTTGAAGCAAAGGACTTTTCAAGGACATATAAACGAATTCAATGCCTTTTCAATGATTTCGGAATGCAATGAATTTCAAGGCCTATTTCTAAAATTCAAGGACTTTCTAAAACTGTGCGAACCTTCAAAAAGCTACGTCCACAGATTGCGCATCTTCAAAAATTTAGCCAAAATGTTTTCAAGTTCGTCATTTGTAATCCGTCTTAATCTTCCCCAATCTTAACCATCCTTGTTCCTGTTTTGGTATATTATTACCATTTGGGTGTTTTTCTACCTTAGTAAGCTATTATTTTGAGGTTTACTTCGACTCAAAGGTGATTTTGTAAATCTCAAAAAAATTACATAGCATATCATCACATAGTTACCTTGCACAAGGTTGATGGAGTGAGCTTCAAATCCTCTTGATAATTTCTTTGTGGCTCGAATTTTACTCATGTCCACACAAACACGACGCTCCACACAGAAGTCATCATTTTCCATCAGCAGCTGACAAAACGGAAAATTCAAATATTCAGTAAAATGCAACAGAGGAGTACAGTCAATAAAGGCTTTTCAGAGCTGGTTTCCTTAGCATGAAGCAGCTAGAAGTATTGCTACTCCCCCTGAATGGGATGCAAGTCCACCGCAGGTAACCAGGTAACCCCCCACCATTTTGTTCCTGACAATTCGCCGGCACTTTGAGAGCAAAGTGTCTTGCCCAAGAACACAACAAATGACCCTGGCCAGTGCTTGAACCTGGACCACTCCATCTAAGAGTCCGATACGCTAACCATTAGGCCACCGCGTCTCCCTTAAAAAATTGGGAAGGGGGTTCTAAATGGAGGATTAAAATAGGGCCTTAAAAGGAGCTATGTCATGGATGGCTAGTCTTGAAAAAATTTTCAAGTTCGCCGTTGCAATCTGTCTTAATCTTCTCCATCCTCAACCATCCTTGTTCCTGTTTGGTTTATTATCACCTCTTTGGTGTTTTTCTACCTTAGTAAACTATTATTTTGAGGCTTTCTTCAGTTTAAAAGTGATTTTGCACTTCACAAAAATGACTTAAGTTAGTGCATTCTCGTCCCCAGAGTCCGCAATCCTTTTGGTCAGCACCAAGAAATCACGACCTCTGGCTGGTACCGATTTTCTGAGCTTGCGCAGAGTACTTGTTTTCTATTGTCTTCCGTTTGTTCATTGTTTTAACAGCCAATCAAAAAATTCGTTCTATCTGTCCCCACCACAATCTCGTACCCAGAGTCAACGGTCTCCTCGGTCAGCGGGTCGTCGCCAGGTTAGACTCTGGGGGAATGGAATAAATCTCGAATTTTTTGATTGGCTGTCTCGTGTAACAAACAATGGCCGTTACACCAGATTTCTGGTATTCAAAATTCCATTCCCCCAGAGTCTAACCTGGCGACGACCCGCTGACCATTGACTCTGGGTACGAGATTGTCCCCGCCAGAGTCCGAGATTCTTGGTGCTGACCAAAAGGATCGCGGACTCTGGGGGCGAGAATGAAGTTAGTGCAGCTAATGAGCATGTCGACCAATACACCCACCTTTCTCTCGACTCTGAAGGAATGTTGAGCACAGTACACCTTCTTGTCATCCTGAAACTCAGCTTTTGTTTTTCTTGCACACATGAAATGATAATTCATGGGGCAGCGCGGTTCACAGCAACCCACTGTGGCTCCAACTTCCCCGCAATGTTCACATTTCTATCAGCAGAGGAAAGTGATTACTGTAAATCTCAGCAACAACAACAAACAGCAGCAACAACAACCATTTTCTGTAGGGGTGGGGGGGAGGCATTTATTGAAGGAAAATTTTGCATCTTGAAAAAAAGTTAGGGTCAGATGACTCATCAGTGCTGGAACTTATTCCAGTTCCTGTAGCTTAAATAGACTATGAGCAGTTCCTTTTCCCTTCATTCAACGAGTGAGAAGCAAAATAAAGAGAGAGGGGAAAATAGCCGCGTGAAATCTGGGGACAAAATGTGTGTCTCGCCTCCAGATTTCACATGGCCATTTTTTTCCTCTCGCATTTTGCTTTTGATCCGATGAACTACATTGGTGTAAGGGAAAGAGGAACTGTTCGTAGTCTAAGGCATAAACAACAACAACAACAACAATAAAGCGACTAGGAGTATTTCTACTCCCCTGGATCCCCAGGATATATGAATGGAATGCTTCCACTGTAGAAGA
Organism: Desmophyllum pertusum; assembly: GCA_029204205.1. Classification (NCBI taxonomy): domain Eukaryota; kingdom Metazoa; phylum Cnidaria; class Anthozoa; order Scleractinia; family Caryophylliidae; genus Desmophyllum; species Desmophyllum pertusum. The sequence goes on from MU827805.1 coordinate 407,225, forward strand.
CTTAGTATGAAGGGTAATTTCCACTGGCTGAGTGAAACGAAAGAAGTGGAAAATGTTTTTCTCACACACCGCTGGGGCCTGGGTATAGGTCATGTGACCCACCCACCCAAAGAATTTCAGTTGTATGCGGCATTATACAATGTACAAACCTTGTAATTTTTGGAAGCTTCCCAGTTTTAATGTGATGTGTGTATAGTTTTTGATTTTACAATAAAGGTCAGGCTTGCGGCGGTCGGCTTAACATGGCTATCAGTGGTGTGTGAGAAAGATAAATAATCAACAGAAGGTCATACCATTTGTTTTCCCCTTGATATAGCCGCCTGTACATTCTGTAAACGACCTTCGTCATCTTCAAACACTTCTGCAGACCACAGACCACAATTAACATGAACCCACTCGTCCAAACCACAACCGAGGAGACGGCCAGCATCGGGAGAATCAGCGTCTCTCATCGCACTGCACAGAAGACACTTTCTTTTATCTGTATCCTCCTAAAACATGAACATCGGATGTTAGATTTTTAAACTTTTTAAAGTTCCCAACAATAGTAAGGTAAAGCCACTCAGGCCAAACTGGCCCACACTGCCGGAGCTTATTCTGGGTTCTGTAGCATGAAGCAGACTAGGAGTATTGCTGCTCCCCTTGGATAGTCCTTCTCAGGTCACCCCCCAGCATTTTGTCGCCGATACCCATTTATACTGTGAGAGTAAAGTTTCTTGCCCAAGAACAGAACACAATGACCCCAGCCAGTGCTTGAACCCTGACCGCACGATCCAGAGTCCAATGTGCTAACCATTAGGCCACCGTGTCTCCCAATCCCCACGATACTTCATTATTCAAAATGCTAACTTTAAAAAGTTCACTGCTGTCAAGAAATCTACCTGATATCGGTTTTCAATCAGCACTGAATTGATAAATGTAGAACCTCCACTAACGGCCACCTCTCTATAACGGGCAGGATTTTTTTGTCCTGACCATGTGCCGATCCATATATAATTTACTCTAATTGAAACCTGTCAATTCCGCCCTAGTCCAACATCATTGGATGGGTCATGTGGAATGTGAGTGGAAAATATGGGGCAGCCTATGAGCTTATTGACTGACTGGGAGGGCTGGAAGGGAAAATATTTGGCTCGAGGTCATGTCATACAGACCAAGCACAGCCATCTTCCCTTGAAGAAAAGTTACAACAGAGCCGTATGAGTTGCTCGAGCTGGGCTGGACGGCTTTTACTGGACTGGCGCAAGTCAACCCATCTGGCTCACACGTCAGCTTGCAGTACTCTTTTCTATAGGATGGTGTTAGCGGGGCTGTACAGTCATATGATAATGTGTGATGTACATGTATGATAATGTGTTACCAGGTTTGTCGTCTCCTGTTCCTGTTGTTGTTGTTCGTCAACCTTGCTGTCAGTTTCCATGGGTTCCTCACTAGCAATTTGTTCTTTCTGTTGATCTTGGTTATTGTCAGTTACCATCTTGACCTCTTCAGCTGCAAATACACATTATGTACATGCATAAAGGAATGAGACTGTTTGTAGTCTATATTTTAATTTACTGTTTGATGAAGAGGAGGGAGCATGGCTGAATGGTTTAGGGTAAAGGTAAAGCCACACTCGGGCTAAACTGTCCCACACTGCTGGAGCTTATCCCGGATTCTGCAGCATGAAGCTGACTAGGAGTATTGCTACTCCCCCTGGATGGGATGCTAGTCCATCGCAGGTAACCCTCCAGCATTTTGTCAGGTTTGCCTGACAGTTTGCCGGTACCCATTTATACTCCTGGGTGCAGAGAGGCACTATGAGAGTCAAGTGTCTTACCCTAGAACACAACATAATGACCCCAGCCAGCACTTGAACCCGGACCACTCGATCCGGAGTCCAACATGCCAATCATTAGGCTGTGTGTCTCCCACAGTAGTTTAGGGCACTAGATTTGAAATCTGGAGCTCCCTGATTCAAATCCTCCATCCTGCCAGTAGCTGGTGTTGTTCTCAGTAGTCCAGAATTCAACTCCTCAGCCACACTTTGGTTAAATTCTCACAGTTGGGATTCTTAACCCTTTCACTCCCAGAATCAAGCATCAAGTCAATTATTGTGTTTCTAACTTTTACGTCTGTGGATGAAACCCTAGTGTGTGTGACCATTCAAATGAAAGCTATTTATCAGTACGTTCATGTGGTACTGTTTGTTTTTCCATATCTTGCAACATGAAATTTGAGATTTTTTTTAAGTTTGAGCTTTGACACTCTTGGAAGTGAAAGGGTTAAATACAAACACTTACCATTTGTTTCCTGTTCTGTGGACAAAGAACTATCCTGAAGAGTTTCTGAACAAGGTGATGGAGGTTTCATCTCCGGTGGCGTTTCAGATTTTTCTTGGCTGTCCTTTAAGGAAACGTAACAATGATCCCACACCTCATAGGAAATACTTGGTCCAATTATTCCGCTGTAACAAAGGAAAAATGATTTAGTGTGTGAACAATAATACATTTTGTCATTCATGATCAATAAAGCATTCAACTGAGAAAGCATCAGTACATAGAACAAATTTAACAAGAAACAAATCACTTGACAAGTACATTATCAACATCTATTTCAGGACACAAAAAATGCAAAAATAATATTAGTAATACCTGCGAAAATAAGTGAGAATAAAGTATGTATTTTATGGCTTACTTAGGAGGACAAGGTTGTCTGTTTTCCTCATTCTCCTCATCATCCACTTTACTCTTCAACTTATGCCAAGGAAACATCGACGCTAGCTCCTGCAAGTAAGGAATGAAAGAAAACAGTGTTAAAGTCTTACACATACTCTCGAGTCCATGCAGCCAGCGGTTTCTCCCCTTGGCGGTACATGGCCTGCAGGGACTTTTTGACTTGCTAACATTCTCGTTGCATTTTGAGCTAATGTTTGCAGATCATTGCTATGTTGCTCTGAAGGTGAATCTTTACGGATTCTGGCTCAGACCCCTCCCATTCTTGGTTTGTGGGTTTAAGTGAGTATCGGGTTAGAATCCGTTAGGTAAGTGTTTTTCGAAAGGGCTTATAACCAGGATTTTATAGTTATTGTACTATTTTTTAACATAATTTTTTTTTTAACATAATATTTTACCCTGAAAATGTCAACCCATGAAAACCAAAACCAACCAAAATAAGTGAACTGAAAATGCTTCGTGACTCACCTTACAAAATGTTATATAAAGAGAACTCCACTGTTTGGTCAGAAGAGGATCTGTCTCCACAAGTCTAAACACTTTGTCCAACACTTTCGTCACTTCTTCACAAAAGCTTTCCTGTTGGAATAAATAACAGAAAAATGGATGGGTTTTTTTTATCTTCGTAGTTTTCTAGGGGGGAAGGAACAGGAATGCGGGAGTAAAGGGAACGGGAAGTTTACGCGAGGCGTGAGAAGAGAGGGTGGGTAAGCAGGATTCCCAAGGTGGTGAGAAACCGGGAGAAATAAGAAAGAATTTGCAACATTGCACAATATTTCGCAATAGAAAAAAGCAAAGAGGCGTAACCTGTAACCACAAAAGAAGGGGTGGAACCGGGAGTACAAGATACAGGAAGCAGGAGGTTCAGACCCTCCCCTTTTCCACTATGACTATCGTTGCTCTTGATTGAAAGGAATGTGTATCAAACATGATACAATGGCCGTTTTCACACTAGAGACGGGAAACTTGTCTGAGATGGGTTATCCGTCTCAGACGAGTTTCCCGTCCTAGCATGAAAACGGGACGGTTATAATTTTTGGACGGGTAACTCGTCTGATTTTTATCCGTCTACTTTTCCGTCGCTTTAGACGGATTTCTAAGACGAGTTTCCCGTCTGTGACGGATAACTCGTCTTAGAAATAAGGACAGGTAACCGCGCCTCAGCTTCAAGTGAAATTGACAAGAAGTTAAACTCGTCTCGAATTCACACTAGGACGAGAAACCTGTCAGATGAGTTTTCCGTCAAGACGAGTTTCCCATCTCTAGTGTGAAAACGGCCATTGATTGATGCACATGTAACTGCACAGTGCAGTCCATAACAAGCTTCTTCAATTTTTACTTACCACAGTGATGTACGTTTGATCTTTCACTTTGCCAAAATTGCATCCAAGGTCTTTAGGATATCCATTGTCTGCTTGGAGCTGTTGTGTTAACAAGAACAACAGCAAGGGCAGAGGTTAGCCGGTCAGATCAGATTTTTTGTAAAATTCAGTAACCCAGATCACTTTTGTGTCACTGTGTACAGTGGTCAACATTGTTTTTCCAATACATTAGGGAAAGTTAAATCTGCATGTTAGGTAAAGTCTCTCTAGATATCTATTATCCATCATACCTGTTCAAAATGAGAGGTGAATTGTTCATAAGCTTTGCAAGATTTGATCTCATCTACAATCTAAGAAAAGTAAACAGAAACAATGTTGTAAATCCTGTCTACGTGATAATAATTATTGCTTTGTAAATAAAGTAACAGCCACCCCCCTCCCCCAACCCCCCCCCCCCCCTAAAAAAAGTACAGACCCCCCAAGTAGACATAAAATTTGGTGGCTGTTATTAAATCCTGAAAGTAATAACCCTCCAAAAATAATGAACCTCCAAAAGTAACAACCTCAAATGGAATTTGACTTGTAACAGATAACCAACAATAGCGACCTTTAGATCGGAGGACGAGTACGAGATTGAGTACGAGTACGACTTTTCAAATCTAGTGCGCAGGATTTACATCAACATGTCTAACACCAATCTTGTTCCTAGAGCTTCATTCTCTACTGGTCTGCAGCAGTAAAGAGCGAGGACTCTGGAACGCGACTGATTCGAAATTCGTACGTCGTACTCGTAGTCAATCTCACACTCATACTCCGATCTAAAGGTCCCTAATACATTTCTCAGGATAGGAAAGGGCTGCTACATCTGAAAGTAATAAGAAAATACATTAAAAAAATAAAAATAAAAAATAAAAAAAATAAGAAAATACATAATCAAACAATATCATTGTGGTTGCTTTTTTACCCGTTCATATCCTGCCTCCATTCTTCCTCATTAGTTCTTTATACCAAGGCGCCGTCACCTGATCCTCGCAGCACTGTTTACACAGGAACTGTACACTGTCTGGCAAGTCTGACAAGCACTCGTACTGATCTACGGTGATACCTTGACACTCGGCATGCACCCAGTGGTCGCACTCAACACAATGCACCATTTTAGATTCAAAGTCATCGTCAGAGTAACACTTATCACAGAGAGGACAGAAGTTGTCCTGCTCCCTCTGACGACCGCAGTCTTGACAATGTGTAAATTCGAGCATCCACAGCGCTTCAGGATTCTATAAGCAAAATGTTGCTAAATCTAAGTAGACATTCCAGTTGACTACACTGTAAAAATGCACTCAGTTATTAAAGTTATTAAAGGTATAAACTAAGGCAAACGCCATAACTTTCAGTTAATGAAACTTAAGTTGTGCTTTACGTGTAAAGGATTTCAAGTTTAAAGATTAATAATCAATCCAACAATTAACTTACATCGCCAGCTGTTCTCCTTCCACAATTTGTACACTGAACACATCGACCACACACCTAGTAACAACCAGAGTAAATTAATGTTATCTTTGCCATAAACATTTAAGTTTTCAAAAGCTCAATTTTCTTTGAGGTAATATACAGTCGAAACTCTCGTAAGACACTCGTAAGTGGGTAGCTCTACTGACGGCCGCCTTGACAAAACCCAGTTTGAACTCTAGCTCATACAAACTCTGTATTTACACATTCCCGCAAGTGGCCAGCTCCAGTTGAAGACACTTTATCTGCTTACGGGAGCTTTGACTGTACAAGGTTTTTTTTTTTTTGGCCTAATGTAGCATGGTGTTCTGTCCTAATAGCATGGTGGTGTTCTAGCAGGATGTTAATCAAAGGTGACCTTTGCGGCTTAATGTAGTACATCAAAAGCAGTTTTTTGTCCACTGCAAGTACATTAATATGTTACTAACCCACACATCGTCTTCACCCTCTGGCTCTGTGGGATAACATGGCCCCAAGCATTCTACATGATAACCACGCTGGCAACGATCACACATCAAAGCTGAAAAGGAAGCAAATTTAACTGCTTAATAAAATGTATTATCACAAGTCATCAACATCAAAATAATTTCTCCTTGAGCGAGACGCAGTGGCCTAATGGTTGGCGCAATGGATTCCAGATCGAGTGATCCACGTTGACTGCTGGCCAGGGTCACTGTTGTGTTCTTCGGCAAGACACTTATAATAACTCTCACAGTGCCTCTCTGCACCCAGGAGTATAAATGGGTAGGCCGACAAAATTCTGGTGTAACCTGCAATGGACTAGCACCCATCCAGGAGGAGCAGCAGAACTCCTAGTCGGCTTCATGCTACGGAAACCGGTATAAGCTCTGGCAGTGTGGGCCAGTTGTTGGCCCAAATGCGGCATTTTATATAGTATCAATACATTGGCAAGCAGATGAGTGATAAGATCCAAGATCTATTTCTGACTATTTTTGATACCTTGTCTTGATATCCACAGACACTACAGCTGCTGCAATTGTCGCAGCACCATGTACTCTCATCTACTGGTTCCTCATCAAGACAGAACCCGTGGAAAGGCTCGGCACAAACTCTGCAGTAGAACATCTAGAAAACAAAGATTTACCAATGAAGAATTTTACACTGTCAAACACAGAACTTGAAGACAATTATTTTACTACAGTCGAACCTCCGCTAACGGACACCTCCCATAGGTGGACACCTCTCGTAAGCGGACACTTGGTCATGTTCCCAGCTACAATGGACATACAAATCGATACAAACACTATATTTTTACACCTCCCATAAGCGGATACCTCTCTTAAGTGGACACTTTTTCTGGTCTCCTTACGGGAGGTGCGACTGTAGTAGTATTGAGAATTTGAACTACCATGTCAACATATTCAACATACAAATTCACTTTACTGGTCCCCATACAGTTCTTATGGCAGAGGCTAGGAGAATTTGAATGCACATCAAGGCAAATGTCTTTTTTTGTAAGTGATTAATACATAGACAGACATGCAGGACTCAAGAATTATAAATTTTCCAAAAGGAGACATTCTACAATTCTCCCAACAAGTACTGTACTATAGGACCAGCCAAATGTAAGTTGACTTGAAACTCGATCCTCTATGTTTTGAGTATCAAGTTTTGAGTTTTGAGACACTAGAATAATTTTCGGCAATCTCAAATAGGGATTTTGAGGAAACGATTTATTTCTGGAAACAGAACAATAACAAAGAACAATAAAAGAATTTGCACGGCTTCTTAAAGCCTAGGCGACAGGTCTCTGCGACCTGTCGCCTGGTGTGTACTGCATCAGCACAGTGATAATTTGTGTCATTTTTTCGCTGCGACCTGACGCACAAATTCAAACCAGTTTGAATTTGTGCGACCTGTCGTGGCTTTCAAAATTCTGTCGCAGCAACAAGGATTTTTCAATAATACAGGCATGTTACATGAAGGGAATTGTCGTTGCGACCTGTCCCCGTGTCATGTAGCTGCAACCCGCCGTCTAGTGTGTCCTGACCTTTATTCATGGGAGTGTATTTCGTACTCACATCCAAATTGTTGGTCAGGAGTTAATGTACAAATAAATATGTATGATCAGAGTGCAAAGAAAACAAAAGATTTTTCAGGATGCCCTTTGAGCAAGTTGGATCCAAGCCATTGTGTGCTGGCGCTGAAGGCCTTTACTTCATCTGCCAGCTAAAAATTTCCAAAACTTACTTGCCTAATTACTTGCCCGTTGGGCAAGTGATGGATAAAATACACTAACGGAAGCCTGACAGAAAAATCCACTAGCCCCGGGCTATCGGACAGCACTTTCTTCGCACTCTGATGATATCCTGTTTTGGAGAAGTTGGTGGTTGAAAGATCCAATTTAAAAAAAAAAACAGAATGCAAGCTTAGCGAGCATGAAAATTTTTTTCATCAAACCTTTTCCTTGCCCCTGCTGCCACAGAGAAAGCAGAGTTCCTTCACCACACTGGGCACACCAGCTGTAAAAACAAACCGCAAATCCTTCCTTCCAAATTTCTTCCTCGGTACTGTTGTCCTGTTAAAATAAATATTTTTAAAATTGAATAATCTGGTACGTTTCAGGATTTGTACACTTTCTGGTATTTTAAATTCCATGATCTAGAAAGCTGAAAAGTCAGGCAAATGTTAATAGATTACACTGAAGCTGTTTGTGGTAAGCAGTTTTGTTTTTACTGTTTTTAATTTAATTTTGTTCACACAATAATCTAATTTTCTTCACTCTGTACTCACACTCCAAGGTAGTTTAACTAGATGTCTGTTATCCACTAGTGCTTGTCTTCTGCCAAAAGGTGGTGGCTTCACATGTGCGGCAGGCTTCTTTGCAGAGGATGACGACTGGCCTTGTCTTTGGCCTTGTCCTTTCTTAGAATACTTCAGCTTAAGACCATTCTCCTTCTTTGGAGGCAGCTTCCTCTTCACTGTTACATTAGAATCTGCTGTAACATAAAGAAAAACATACATTGATTGATAAACACTAAACAGAAGTCAGACTAGCTAGTTGTACAACTACAGTACTGCTCAAAAGTAAGTTACCACCGTCTCGCAAGACGCGCTTCATTTCTCGCAAGACTCATGTCGTTTTCTGGAAAGAGAGCGTCAAAAAACTTTAAGTATGTCGTAGTCTCGTCGAGAATTCTTTGAACCAACAAAAACCATCAAGCAAGTTGTCTTCTCTTGAATTATTAGGCACATTTGATCATATTCACATGTTAATTTGCACCATAGAAATACTAAATATAATAATAATTAAGTACTTATCGGTGAATTTGTTGATACATTTGGTGTGATTTCGGCAACCAATACGAGCGACTCCAATTTCTTGTGCGTAAAATATTCCAAAATAGCCGGTTCAGTGATTCTCATGAGAAACGAGACGCGCCTCGAGAGAAACAAGACATGACTCACGAGAAACAAAATGACAGGTGGTGACTTACTTTTGAGCGGTTAATTAAATTTAAGTAAAAAGTAAGTCCACTTTCACAGTGCCTCTAATCACAAATTTACATGTTCATCTGACAACACAAACAATCTTCATACGAAAGGAAAATCCTCAAGTACCTTTCTCAGCTCTCGTAGCAGATCCACCCTTTGGTTTCGGAGGTTGAGGGTTGACACACTTGCGATTCCTGAAATTCAACATTTTATTTTAAAACTCTAATGCTCAATGAATTTGTTTTAGTCAATTCCAGATCTACACTGAACATAGCAGTTGATATTCATAGTATATCTTGCACTTTAAATTAAGTTTGTAATGTAAAGTTTAAAGGGGCTGTCACGCTATTTTTTTTCTATTCTTCCCTGTATTATTATTTTTTTTTGAGCTATAAACTCAAACATGTTAGTGAATTATTAATAATTATTATTCAAAGATGGAATCTCACTTACATAACAAACACAGATGATTTATAAGCATTACTTACTACTTGTTTCATACAAATGGACTTAAACTTGAAAAACATTAGGCAGTCATTTTTCAAGTTAATCTGTAAGCAATCCATTCCAATCTTGTCCAATTTGGACCATTTCCACTTCATTGTGGCTTCCAAGTATTTTTTTCATGTTTTTCTATGGTTTGAAACCAATATTTAGTGGTTTCAATCTATTTTAAGACTAGTCTGTGTGTAACAGAGTTGCTGAAAATTGCCTGACATACATGTAGCCCCTTCAATAGCCCTTTATCTTCACTTAAACAAATTAAGCTTCTTCAAGCCGTATTACAGCAAGGCGCCCAAAAGTGTGACCACTTTTAATTAATTCACATTCTTTCGTGCGCGTATACTATGCAATCAGAAGTCAAGTATAGCTATTCTTCGGCTTCTGATTGGGTAGTCTACGTGCAAAAAATAATGTGAATTAAATAAAAGTGGTCACACTTTTGGGCTCCTTGCTGTAAATGAGAACAAGAGTTGACGAAAGTGGAGAAGAGTTCAAACTCCCATTCTCGTTTTGAGTGACAACTCTTATGCACTCTAATCAACTCTTGTGTGCTCTCACTGATAGGCATATGATGCTTTGAGTTCCAAACCAAAACTAGTTTTCTCCGAGTTTAAAACGCATTAGATCATTCACTTATATTTCCAAGCGATACCGTATTAATCAACTCCCCCTCCTGCAAGCTTTTAGCCAGAAGGGCGTCTGGGTGTCCTGTGGACGCCCAATGCTGAGAGAAAATGATGAAAAATGCACCAAAGCTTGAACAAATTACTGGGGGAACATGCCTCCAGGACGCCCACTTTTCAAATTCTGGTATGTACTTACACACATGACTGCTTGCTGGTGCCCGGTCCCCCAAACTTTGGTTTGTCTCTGTAAAAAAAGACACGATATCAATGTCACAAGGAGTTATGTCATGGATGGCGATCTTGAAATTTTTTCAAGTTTGTCGTTCGCAATCCGTCTTAATCTTTTCCATCCTCAACCATCCTTGTTCCTGTTTGGTTTATTATCACCTCTTTGGTGTTTTTCTACCTAAGTAAACTATTATTTTGAGGCCTTCTTCAATTTGAAGGTCATTTTGCACTTCGCAAAATGACTTAATATTGCGATATAGCTCCTTTAAGATCAGTACATGATATCTCTACAATTTAACTTCATTTCAGTTGGTGTGACTACTCCACAAAATAGAACTTCCCACTTAAAAAAAACACCCAAACTTACTTGCACCATCGACAGTCACCACAATCGCGTTTGATTCTGCACCCACTACAGTTGCCGCAGCGGATCCGCCTTCTTCCTGGTTGAAGAGGAACCTTCCTTCTCAATCCAATCTTTTTGATAATTTTCACGACCTTTGTCTTTGTTTCTCCGCTCTTCGTTCGTATTTTCTTCACCACCTTAATAATCCTTTTCACAACCCTCTCTGTGAGTTCTTCTGGTTCTTCCGGTTCCTCCACTCTTTCTTTCTTGATATCTCTCTTGACTTGGGAAAGCGGCTTGTGGCTTTCCTCATCCTCGCTTGAGCTGTGTATTCCATCATCATTTTTCAGGGCTTGTAGCCTAGACAAGGACGTCTTCTTCCCATGCACTCTTTTCTTCTTCTTCAGTGCTACCGGTTCTTGTCCTTCATCGGCATGATTCCCGCCTTGTTCTTGGCTCTGCCTTCTGGATCTAGGGCGACTGCTCCTTTCATTGTCGGAATTTGCGCACACTTCACCTTCCTCTGGCCTTCGATCCTTAGAATCTCTTCGACTAATTATTTCCCCAGAACTAGTCTCTTCTGCCATCATCCCATCTGCTGTTGTTTCATCGTCCATTTTCTCCTGCAACTCTTGTAATCGTTTTGATTTAAACATGTATCTGTTAGCTGATCCAGGTGTTTTCCTATTGGAAACGTCACCGCTTAAAGTTGAAACTTCCGAAATTGATGACGCGTCACTTGCTTGGTCTTCCAATTCTTCTTCCTGCGTTTGATTGCAGATAATTCCAGAGTCTTCTTCTTAATCTTGATTCTCTCAGATCTTTTCATAGAACCATCGTTATTGTCTAATTCATCTCCATCAAGTTCTGAAGCCTGTGATGAAATGGAAGTTCTAATATTCTTTGATCTCTGCACTCCATGACCAGGGAATTTTGCCCGCTGATGACGATTCCTTGCATTCATGACATGTTTCATCCTGTTGGCATTTTGATACGAACTTTCCTGGTGAAAGAACGTGCCATACCCATGGAAGAATCCTCCGTAAATCCAAATTTAGAGGCCTGAGAATAAATAAAATACATAGATGTTATTGAACTAGCGTGAGGTCCGTATTGGGAAAATATTGGTCTCGTTCTTTTTTTGCAAGTTTATGGACCGAGCCGAAGTCTATAAACTTGCAAAAAACGAACGAGACCAATATTTTCCCAATACGGACCGAACAATCTAGTTCAATAAAGTTTTTATTATAATGGCTTTTTTTTTTTAAATGCTGATAAATTAATGCAACCATTCTCGGCTAACGCGTGCGCCGCCAAAGCTAGGCATTTTGTTACATTTTTCAGGCCACTTTGCGAAAAGTTTAACCAAAATTGTCTGCCAGACACGAGGAAAAATGTTTCTACTTAACAGAAAACATTTTTCTTTTGTCCAATGTTTTCATAAAAGGAACTGGGTGAAATGGGTTCGTGAGCGGTCCATCTTAGCGGTCCGTATTGCAAAATTCGGGCCGCTCAGGAAACCAATCAGAATGCTCCTTTTCATCGTGGACCAGTTTGCCATATAATAAATAGATGTTATTGAATTAGCATGAGGTCCATAATGGGGAAATACTGGTCAAGTTCTTCGGCTCGGTGCAAAAACAAAAAGAACGAGACAAATATTCTCCAGGAGGTACTGGAGGTTCAATATTTCTATTCCTACCTTCACTTCAGCAGCGCTGAGAGGCTGGATTTCAAATCCTGTGGGAGACTCTGTGAATGACAAATTTATATTGCAAGTGAATGCTATGTAAGCTAATATTACATTGTATATTAGTTTGTCTAGTGTGATCGTCCAGGTGATGGTAGTCCTGAAAAGGACTGTTGTTGGTGACTGATGTTCCAGAAGTCATCTTCAGATCAGATATTATACAGTTGAATCCCGCTATCTCGAACACTCAAGGAGAACAAAAAAACAGTTTGAGATAGCCCATAGTAAATGACTGTAAACAAGGGCAAGGGGAATGGGTTTGAGTTTGAGATAGCGGAGTGTTTGAGATAACCGAGTTCGAGATAGCGAGATTCAACTGTAGTAATCAAGAGGACATAAAGCTGCACTCGAGCCAAAGTGACCCACACCGCTGGAGCTTTATTATCTTGGTTTCTGCAGCATGAAGCAACCAGGATAATAATTTGTACCCCCCCCCCCCCTGGATTGGATGCTAGTCCATCACAGCTTACCCCCAAGCATTTTGTCAGGTTGCCCTAACAGTTTGCCATACCCATTTATACACCTGGGTGGAGAGAGGCACTGTGAGAGTAAAGTGTCTTGCCCAAGAACACAACACAGTGACCACGGTCAGCACTTGAACCCAGACCACTTGATCTAGAATCCAACATGCTAACCATTACGTCAACCTCCCACATGCAATACATGTACCAGTACAGTAAAATGTCAGATCTTTACTACCATTATAAAACAACAAAAGAAATTATAAAGAAAATCCAGAAAAAATTCAGAGGCTTCAATGAGATTTCACTTCACAACCTCTGCAGTAAGGTTCTCAAGGATACACACCATGTTGAAGCTTCAGATTTTTTTCTGTGCATTCCTGACAAATTGCATAGTTGTTTTCATAACCGAGAATACTCTGACTTGTATGTGTAGTACATGTGTATGATGCACACTAAATCCTATTAAAAAACACAAGCCTTGTTTAGTTCATAGTTACAGTGGAATCCCGATTACTCAAACCATCTATTTCTCAAAAACGCCAATAACTCGAACCAAAAGTTGTTTCCTTCGGATTTCTTTCACTGTAATTTTACCCCTGATATTTTGAACTCCCGATTTCTTGAACCAATTTTCTTTTCCCTCAGAGGTTCGAGAAATTTGGATTCCACTGTATATCATTTTTCAAAAAAGGCATTTTTTTAAAGATATTTTTATTATTCCTCGCGTAGCGGGGTTTATAATTCTGTCCCCCAAGAGCTCACGCGAGAGCAATTCTCGTGTGGACTTTACGATCATATTTATTTATTTATTTGTTTGTTTGTGGAGTTGGGGGATGACATGACGTCACACGGCGCGCTCGTGGCCTAATGGCTCAAGGCGCTAACTTTTAAATCTGATCTTCGGGATTGAGGGCGTGAGTTCAAATCCGACATGGTCCTTCTTTTTTTTTTTTTTTTTTTTTCGCTTCAAATCCAGGCCTCTTTTTTTTAACCCCCTTTTCTTTGCTTAATAACATTGACTTCGACGTAATCTTTGTACACGTAAATGTAGAAACAGGAACGGCTGCTGAAGAATAACAATTTTTACTCCAAGTTTGTTTATCGAACAAATTTATATACGGGTCATTTGTGATAAAAACCCGGCTTTATTAAATCCATTATCAACAACAGGAAAAGGAAAGACGACTCAGGAATTTCTCAAAGTACGATCAACATATGGCTTAGTTTTCATTGTAGACGCGAAGACTTGTGTCTGAAAATAATTCGCCGATCCGATATTGCGAAGAAGATTTTACCTACAAAAGCGAGGTGGTTTCAGATCATTCGGACGGAAAAGTGGGGAAAACAGTACAAGAGCGCTACAATTTATTACAGATATCGAGAGACGAGCGAACTCCAATCGAAACCAAAATCCGGTGGCCATAGCAAAAACACGGCGTTCGTCCGGCGATTCTCAGAAACCTTGCAGCGATTCTTGGAAACCTTGCAGATCAAATCGCAGGCGTGCCCGTTACTAGGCAACAAAAGCTTCGCGAGGGCCTGCGAGTCACGTATTACTAGTTAAAAATGTTTAAAAAAATGTTCCTTCCGACAATGAGCCCCCTTTAAAAATGGCCCTCCAGAAAATAAGCCCAGGGCTTATTACAGAATTTTACGGTATCCTCTTTCAGCCCTGTACGTTATGAGAATTTCAAGGTAAATCAAGACAAAATGTCCAAGTTGACGATTTTCTTTATTCTCACCGAATGTCTGATTGAGAATATTATTGATATGGGAAGGAGTAATTAGATTTTGATCACTCTTTGGTACGGTACCGTTGGGGGAGGGGAGAGTCACAACTATTCATTTTGCATCTCTTTGTAAAACCCTTCTTATTAGAGCTGATCCTCGAATAATAAACTACAACTGCTTTGAAATAAACAACCGGTTCAGACGGAAGAGGTCAGTTAATTTACACAATTCAGGTACCTGGATTGTTAACATAGACTCGTTGATCTGCTGGTAACTCCATTTTCTCCAATTTCACTTCTGCCAGGCGAAGTGTTTTGTTCGGGGGAACTTCGCCATCTTCTAAACGTCTTTTGTGTGTTACTCGATTGATTGACCGGGCCTTCGCTTCATCTCCCCTAGCCTTGTATTTAGGCGATGTGAGATCGTCATAATCTAACTTTTTACTCTTAACAACTCGTCCAAACCGCGATCGCACTTGTTGACTGTCTTTGTTTACCGCGTCCAATTTTTTTTGCTTGCGAATTCTCTGGCCCTCCTTCGCCTTTGCCAACAACTGCTTCGCCAGTGGAACCGCTTTTTTCTTCACGTTGTAAGGAAATAAATTCACCTCGTATGTGTTCACTGGAAAGAGACGACTGCTACCCTCTCGCTGAACAGGTTTCTGGACTCGCGGCACAAAATTTGCCCTGACTTTAGTTGTTGATTTCACGTTTGGTGATGACATATTACAAGCTTTGTCGAATTCAAGTGATGGTCGCGCGAATCTTCTTTCATACGAATCTCTTTTTCTGTACTGCTTCGCGTACACATTTTCACCCGGGGACGTGGCCAACAGCTTATTCTCCGTTTCCTTTCCGTTACTTTTACGCTGAGGGGATTCATCTGTGGGTAGTTTCACAGGCGAATTACCAACTGAATATCGCGATTGTCTATCTCGAGCGCCATCTTTGCGATAACTAACTCTTTCGCTGCCATCCAGATAGTCTTTGACAGAAAACGAGCGATACGCCTTGAGACCCAAATCCTCTGCCCGAAAGCCATAAAACTCTTCTTCCTACAACACAAGAAAATCAAAAGATAAGAAGCAAATCAAATTAGATCTCATCGAAGAAGCTGAATGCATAAACAAAACACTGATGATGAAACAAGCATGCATTTGGTAAACTTTGTGAAGCACCTCTTCATCGGAATCTCCAAATATTTCCCGATATTTTCGAAGACTGATGACAACAGGAGTGATGACTGTACTCTTCAGGTTTTGGTCTAACTGCTGCGTTTTCATCCGTCCAGACATGTTCAATTTCTTCTTTTTTTCGGGAGCACATCGGGCTCTGTTAGTTCCAGGATATTTCATTCGCGCCATATTGCCTCTCTGTGCGCATGAGTATGCATCGATCGATTCACACGTGCTTCCACGACCGCACACGATTATGGGAGAAAACGGAATAAACAAATAGTTTTTGACAAATTTGGCATCGTTTTATTATTGCCACGGCTTCCATAAAGCCTGGTTGGCGGCCAAAGACGAGAATAAACGAAAAATTGAAACGCCCTTAGGACACAAACTAGCGGACGGGATTACTTATGATTGAGTGACCAGGCCTCATGGGTATTCCCCAATTTGCGGCATCGCGTGAAACGTCGCTTCAAATGTTTTCGCGGGATGTCGTCGTTGATTCCGATAATTTAGGACGCATAGAACGCTATATCAAGCAATAAAAGCAGTATGAGTCTCAGAGTCTCTAGAAAAGACCATCCAAAAATGATTTTAGGAGGGATTCAAGACTTTTACACGGTGACAACCGCGCGTGACGTAGCGCGCGCTATAAATACCGGCGTATAAATATGGCGCCCGCATTCTGCGCATTGCGTCCAAACCTATCGATTTGTTCGGTCTGATCTAAGTTTGCATTCATTTTGTCTTTAAACTAATGTTTATAAACCTTTTACAACCTTTTAGATACACATAAAGTTTAATGATACCTTCTGAAACCTGTTTCTAACTTGTTCATTGCAATCTATTTACGCGCGACGCGCGGGTTTTCCCAGCACGATTGCTCAAGGAACCAAACCTCACGTTGCCGTGATGCCGTTTTCGTTGCAACAGGCATTCTTCCGGACGTATGCGATAACAAATACCGTTACAGCAATGGTAGAAGGCAGTTAATAAGCCCCAAGTGAGGAATTATTTTCAGTTTCGCGGTTTTCGTCTCCAATTTATTTTTCTTAAACTGAATTGTCGCGTTGTTGTTGCGGACTGAACTAACTCCTGAAGCGTAGAACTCATCTACATGTAATACCGAAGTCGCCTACTGATTTGTATTGTCAAGGCTGGTTTCTGTATGTGATCACTGGCGATCGTTCGATCGTCAGTGGATCCTGAAAAAATTGCCTAGTGAACAATCAGACGACGCACGTCCTAACTTGCATTCTGAGAAATGATTCTAAGAGAGAGATGTTACATGGCCGTGTGTCTCGTTTTCTCGAATAGATCTTATTTGAGAACCTTTTATTCTTCACTGGGGATGGTATAGAGACCTAAAGGAAGGTCTAGATGTTTTAATTAGATCTCGGGCCCTCATAATCATGAACTGCAGCTCTAAGATCATTGCGTCTTCGCGAAATTCGATCAGTTCAGGTTCTGTGTTCGGACCGGCCAAATAACGGCTGCGTAGGAGACTACCTCCTCCCCTCAAAATGGCGGGTTCAAGAAAACAATAATATGTTTACTTAATTTTTTTTTTTTTAATGTTTTGTTTTTGATCAACATTGGATTGAAGTAAGTACTCACCTAAAAATGGGCACTTTTCTTATATCACTCTTTCCAGTCTGGGCTGGTCTGTTACACGTACATGGATTCGAAGCTTCCTCCTTTTGGGGATCAAAACTGTCTGAACAGGACAGGCATACAGAAGTTATTATTATGTGAAGGAAAGAAGGCCAGCTTATAGGCTGGTTTCCAGCATATCATCGCTGGTGGATCTGGCTAGCCGAGCGGCAATCACAATCTAGGATCCAGCTAGCAATCTAGGCTCGATTTATACCACTGATCCGGCCCAACCAGAGTTACTTGATTTGCAGTGCCGTGTATACGCACCACTTCGTGGCAGTCTTCTTCGGAGAGCGGCTAAGATTTCCAACCAGTTTCTGCGTCTCCAAGAAAATTGATCAGTGATATTTAGAAACTACTACAATGAAAAGTACTATTTGTCTTTCCGATACAAGCCCATGTTCCCTAAAGTCCTGAAGCACCCTTGCCCTGCTACGTAGTTCGAGCATGATCTGTTCTCGTCCCGCACCGAACATCTCTCTCTCGAAACACAACCCGCGGGACACAAGCAATATTAATTTCTGCGGGTGACCGATTCCACTCATTTTGCGCTATACAGTATATATTCTTTAAAGTATTAAATATAGAAATAAACAAATAAAGACCGAACAGTCCCCGAATGATCGAGACTATATGCACAAATCGATACCCGCACGAGGAGACCGTCTTTTCTCTATACTGATCCCGAACACTGATCTGATCAGTAGCTGGTGGTCACTAGCTGTCAATAACACTGTGCGTTTGTGTGCCCGGGTTTAATTGAAAATTGATCGCAGTTGGCAGTTTAGTGCTTCGATTTTCCCAAGTTCTTCTTTTCTTCGAAGAAGAGCGCTTTTTCAAAGAGCTTGATTCTGCCTTCGAGCGGTCGTCAGTTTAGACTTCGTTTCCGAGCTAATACATCAGACACATATAGATGTCTTGTCAATAAACTTTGTAGTGAGCAAACAATTGTGTTCCGATTACCAGGAAATTCATGTGACCGGGAAAAATGTTTTTACTAGAGGTCGGGTAGTGCCAGTCTCTGGCCGCGGAATACCAAAATTACTGTCCACGTCATGTATGGACACACGACACGTCGCCGACCTCGCGCGCGCCAAATCCAAACTATCAGTTGAGGGCCAAACTCGTCCCCAGGGCGAGATGGTCCTGGGGACGAGGTTGGTTGAGGGCGAAATCCCATTTCCGAGGCGGGACTGAGCCCGCGATATTCTTCCCGAAGTTGCTAAGCAACATGACGTATTCTCATTACGCTATGCTGGCGTAACAATTCTCGGAGTTCTCGTGAGCGCTCGCACTGTTTCTTGATTGGATAATACCCGATCGGAAACTCTTCGAGTGCTTCCACGAAGATTTGCCAAAACCGACACTTGTTCCCCCGACTGACAATAATTCGAGGGATGGGATTGGGATTCAATTGTAATCCACTGACGCGTGAAATTCCCTTCGAAGGTTGACGGAAATTTATTCTTTTGACGGTTTATACCCATTGAGACCTTCTCGTTCAATCCGACCCACCACAGACCAACAACAAAAGCAAAGAAACAAAAACTTTCTCAGCTAAGAATTTTATTTTCATTTAATATTTACAGGTTCAAGTAGGGGTTTAGAGCAATTTTCGATTGCTTGTCGAAAGTAATCATGTGTTTGCTTTTGGTTAACAAAATCATTTTCTACTGACTGTGACAAAGTTGAGCTAAAACCAAAGAAATCTCAGAATCCCATTTCGAGTGCCCAGTTGATTAAAAGCCGATTAATGGCTAATCCTCGATTAAAGTTACCAGGTTTAAGTCCCCTGGATAAAAACTATTTATTGCTAATTTTAAGCCAGTTTGAGAACAAAAAATTGACGCGAATCACGCGGATCAGCCAAATAGGCGAATTACGCGGGTTGCCTTTTGCCTCTGTTTCAAAACGAGTAGTCTTAGTAAATCAGGACTCGTTTTGAAACAGAGGCAAAAGACAACTCGGAAGTGGCTTATTTTGTCCTGCTTTCAACATCCGGGATCTCAGAGTTAGAATTGAAGACGCGCGTTACCAGTGGCAACTGCCGCTTATGATTGGCTAGAGCTCCTGAGGTCGGCAAACGCAAATTGGCCAATTGGGTCACAAAACCAGCGCAAACACATGATTAGTTTCGCAAATGTTACTGGACGTTTTCTAACTTATAACTAAGGTTGCGTAGCGTCTGTCAGCTTAGAAGTGAATCTTTCTCATTTTGGAAGAAATCTCTGAGCATTGGCTCGAAGCTGTCATCACTGCGTGTCACTTGCCGCTCCAATGCGGCACGGAAGTCTTCCTTAGCTCCTTTGTTCACTCCTCGCGTCACCGCCCTACTGAAATGTAAAATGGATAAAGGAGAAGTTAATAAACAGTTCGGAACATCCGGTCAAATGCTCGAGCATGCGCAAAGGCATAAATTCTGGTCGCCCGCGCGCCAATTTCCCGCGCAAAAATTTAAAGGAAAACCATTGCAACAATCCGGTGTCACGCAAAATTTGCGAGAAAAATCGAAACCTTGATAGTTATTTGCGAAAGGAAACAAAAGTAGGTAAAAGGAGAAGCTTAGACTTTTCAAACACAAAGTTCAGTATATTTCCAGCATTCTGTTGATTTATCATTTTTTTGGACGTTCACCAAAAAGTTAGACGTGTTTAAAACACGGTGTAATGTTGAGGTTTGTCGGCGTAGTTTATTTTTGTTTGCATGCTCAATCGTTTGACCGTGGTGGAGGTCGGGATAGACTCTAAAAGAACGAAGCCGCTACTGCACATCAATGGGCCAAAAGCCTCTGCTCTTAAGTGCTATTGTACTTTGCAGTTTTAGAAGCAAATTTCTCAGAAGCAAAAATTGTTTCTGAAGTTTACAAAAACATTTGGCGTCTTAATTCTACAACAAATGTTTCTTGGTTTGAGCAGCAAGGACGCAATACATTTGTTTTCGCTTTCATTCGCTTGCGTGGCGACCTAAATAACGGCTGCGGAGGAGACTAAATTACCTTGAGCCAGATACGATGTGAGGAACTAGATCAAGGTTGTATGTACCATCACTGTAGATATGCGCAAATTCTTCCAAAATGTCGATATCTGTCAGCAGTTAAGTGAACCAACAGGGGAATGCTTGATTGAAATGAATGGCGCGTTTTATATCGGCCTTTCAGAAACCTACAACCAAAGTACTCATATTTGGCCAATTCTAGCCAATCAATGCGCCCCAGATAGCCCAACGAACCAATCAGAATACGCAGCAAAACATGTAAACGTTACCAAGCGCGGGAAAAGTTTTCCCGCGCTTGGTACCGGTTTCCAAACTGGACACGCGTGGGTCTGGCATGATTTCATCTAATTGGTCGAAAGGAAAACATGTGTGCTCTGATTGGTTAAAGCATTTTGCAGGATAATTTAACAGAAAAAAACATAGCACACAATGCGAGCATTGATATTTTGCGCTCAATAGAGTGCTCCCACAATGCAAGCAAAAAAAACTATAAAAAAGTAAAGAAAAGAAAAAGGATACTGTTCACGTAGTCGAAAAACGCTCTGTATTTCAGGCCACCCTGATCACGGATCTTATTCAGGAGATCGTAAAAGGTCCCCTCCTCTCTGGGCCAACCAAACTGTAGTAGGACTATCAAGTGACCGAGAAGTATGTCATTTCGCCCTTCCGTCGCCAGTCTTTGCTACAAACACAAAAACAAAGAAGACAAAAATTGAGCCAGTTTTAGATTTTTTCAGTGATTTTTTTTTACAGCCGTGAGTGATGAAACGGACTGGAAACGAGTTGAGGCGGTGGTGTAGTCGTCGGTGAAGTCGCGATGTTTTGGCGCGAAACTCTGAGCGATACAGCCTAGTACCCAGGCGTCCCCTTCCCGCTTACTCGATTTGGCGCGAAATTTCATGACGTCACCGAATGACAGATAATTTGTGATAAATTGATCTACGTTCAGCCAATTAGATGTGAGTATTTACGGTAGCAGCATTATCAGGAGAAAAAAACAACTGTGAGATCCAGTTATGCTACATCAGTAAACAAAATCAGCGACAGGGATAGGAGCTCGAAAGAACCGAAGATAATCAGTTTACCTTGAGTGACGAAAGAAGTAGACGCACAGTAAAGGAGAGCACTTCTGTTTCACTGCACTGAATCAGCCTCAAACATCGACCTGCGAGTACAATGGCAAGACAACTGTAAAAAGATAAAAGTCTATTCACGCCCTAGGGATCGGAGAAGCTGAAAGACTCATCCACGCAGGCGCTGAATTCGGGTTTCTGTAGCATGAAGTGACTAGGAGTATTGCTACTCCCCTGGATGGGATGCTAGTCCATCGCAGGTAACCCCCAGCATTTTGTCAGGATGCCCCAACAATTCGCCGGCACACATTTCTACTATTGGGTGGAGAGAGGCAGTTGTGAGAGAAAAGTGTCTTGCCCAAGAACGCGCAACGCAATGACCAGCCAAGAGCTCGAACCACTTGATTCGGAGTCCAACGCACCAACTCACTACACCATTCGGCCATTGCGTCTCTCGCTGATTCATGTAACACACTAAAAACATCCCACACAAGAAACATTCGCGATAGTTTTAGGGTAGTTTTTAGCCTGGGAGCAGGCCCACGCACGAGCGGGGAAAGCCGCAAAAACTAACCGACAGGCGAAGATTTCCGATCTTTTCCCGAAGATTTTCTGAATGCTATCCGAAAGTCATGCGAACGCTTCCGAACATTTTCCGAACTTACTTACTAAGCGTTTTCACGGCTTTCGCCGCTCGTGCGTAGCCTGCGAGCAGGTTCACGTTTGGGGCCCAGGTAGTTTTTGAGTTTTTGTGCTTATTTACCAGAAGGAGAAGAAGATCCTGATGTTGAAGGTTCATTTCCACTCGCATCAAGTTTCCCCTGATGAATGGATGTGGATCTTTTCAGCGCCATGTTTTCTCCTGAGGAACATCTGGACGAAAAGAACTGGAGACCGTAAAGAGCTTCTTCACACGCCCTCTATTGACAACAATAACATCAACATTAAAACCTATTTTGTTTATTTTATAAACATACTAATAACATACTAATAACAAGTTTTTGACGATTTTCCGAAGATTTCCGACCTTTTCCCGAAGATTTTCCGAACGCTATCCGAAAGTCACGCGAACGTTTCCGGAACTTTTCCGAACTATTCCGAAGATTGCCGAGGAAGATCTCGACAAATTTCGGCTCATTCAGCATTGAAAATGACAAACTCGTCAGCAAACGTGACGTCGTCGATATCTTTAAATGTGCTAGATATCGTATCTTTTACAGTGTATAAATATACGATTTTTTTTCAGGTAACTCACTCTAATATAATAATAAAATTGTTTATTACCTTGTGATCATCGAGGCGAAAGTAACAACAGGACAACTGAATGGCGCCTCTAATCAATAACTGAAAACAAAGCAACAAGTTGAGCCGATAAGAGCGTTGTTAACTTACACAGACACAAGGCAAAGTTCCACAAGAAAGTACCTAGTGTAACGAATCCTGCAATTTTAAAACACGTCTCGTGCAATTTACGTAGCCGTAAGCCAGCCAGTCCAGATGTTATTAATGTTGTTACAGGTGTGTGTTAAGCCCAGGCTTACGGCATGCTTTCCTTTTTAACTCGTAAATGCGAAAACAATGAACGGTTATGGCATTGGTGGATAAATTTCACTCGCTCGATGGGCTGTAAATATTCATCGCGCTATTAATTTATGCATATTAATTTATTCATTCACGAGTTAGTCATAGAAGCCTTTGATTTTCTTGTTACTTGGGATCGCGTCCTAGATTTGACAAACAATTTTCATACTGTATATGTATAATAAACATTTTTACCTCTTGATTTGCCGAGGTATCTTGTTCCAAGGAAAGTCTTTGTTCCTGAAGAAATTCAACAGCCTTCTTGTATTTTCCCTATAAATTTTGATGGGAGAGAAAATAAAACATAAATCAGGTTCGTAATCCTTACGACTAAGCCAATTAAAACGGACAAGACGAGAAAGATGAGAGTTGAACTAGAGTTTCCTTTAAAAGCAGCTGCGTTACGGTTTGTGCATCTTGAAATTTTCAAGTTCGTCAATCGCAATCCGTTTCAATCTTCCGCAATCTTAACCATCCTTGTTCCTGTTTGGTTTATTATCACCTCTTGGTGTTTTTCTACCATAGTAAACTATTAGTTTTAGGTTTCCTTCAGTTTGTAATAAATAATTTAGTCTGACATCGCAAAAATGACCTTAAATACGCGGACTATCATCAGCGCGCGGTCAAACGAGCTGAGAGTGTGCGCAGATCTATATCATCTGTCTGTCAAACGAGAGAAAACTCCTCATTACTCTCATGGAAATTTGAGCAGGTTCAAATAAGATGAGAGCGCACGAGAGTCGACGAGAGCGTACGAGAGTTGCCGACAGCACACGAGAGTTGGCGACAGCACACGAGAGTTGCCGACAGCACACGAGAGTTGCCGACAGCACACGAGAGTTGGCGATAGCACACGAGCCTTGTACCCAGACGTCTCTCTTATTTCCAAGAAAATGGGCGCGCAAAAGAAGGAGGGAAGGCCGCAAAAAATGCGAACGCCTGAGGATGAGGCTGACACGAGAGTCTATGAGAGTCGACAAGAGCATATGAGAGTCAACAAGAGCGCACGATAGTTGATGAGAACGAGAGCGCACGAGAGCGCATAAGAGTTTTCGGTGAAATGAGAGCGAGAGTTTGAACTATCGACTCTCTCGTTTGATCCCGGCTTAAGGATTATAAATCTCCGTCTAAGGCACAAGTTGCTATGCACTTTTTTTATTCGATATCATATCAAAATCCGCGTATAACGGCAGCCGATTGTTAATTAATGGGTTTAGTTACAGCAGTTGTGTTACCTTATAAATCAGTCTGTCAACTTTAAAGGTTCCCATCCAGTTCCACTGATCCACCTCCCACTCGTCCAGCAGGCGCGTGAAATCTGAAAACACAAACAGGTTATGAACATGTTTTCAATAGTTTAATGGCTGAAAGTAATCACATCTGGCCAATCAGAACGAACGCAATGAACCAATCAGAAGTCGAAGCAAAAACGGCACAAAAGCGAAGCAACCGGCGCCAAGCGCGGGAAAACATACAACCGGTGCCACAAAACGTGCATAAGGCAGTAAGTCTTGTTTCCTTTGCCAGCTTTTTTCAATTCCACTTGTGGTTGGTTTTGGTTTAATTTGCTCTCAATTGGTTCAAAACAGCATGTTTACCCTGACTGGTAGTAAGAGATCATAAGAGGTGGAAAACTCCTCTAAACGTACCGTTTTTATAGTCGGCGTGCGTGTTTAGAAGATGCCACGCTTCCACTGATACGGCAAAGTCATCCGAAAGGTTTTGACTCACGGAACCACAATCTACAAGAGAATCCAGAAAAAGCAAGTAAATAACAATAATAACAATAATAACAACAATAATAACGGTAACTGCAGAAAAATGTCCGCTTCGAAATTGCCGTTGATGGCCAATTACAGTGCGACGCGCCTTACCGTAGCCACCCCAAAAACTTTTTTACAAGTATCCTCTCGTAATATTATAACTTTTATTGATAAATACGATGTGACAACTTTCCATTTGATCGTGTTCAACTTTGCAAGGAGGCGTGTCCGTCAAACAAATTATAATAGAGAGCTTAAGCACAGACGTTTTTGGGCCACGGACGGCAACCGGAACTCGAATGTTCTCTGTTTTGGCGCGTATCATCGACTTTTTATCCGTAACATCAAGTTTCGAATACTAAAACAAGGGTTTTCCAACTCTTTGGTAGGGGTAAAAGCGCGCCAAAACCAACAACATTCGCCTTCCGGTTGCCGTCGGTGGCTCAAAAACGTCTGTGCTCTCTAATGTTACGAGTGGAGACTTGTCAAAAAGTTTGTTGGGTGGCTACGGTGAGGCGCATCGCACTATAAACGCTTCAATACAAACTTTTCTTCTAAAAAAAATCTATCAGTTTTTACCCTGTCCCAGGCCCTCTGCTCCTTGGAAAAACGCACAAAAGCGTGAGAGGGAATGGAAAAACGAGGTAGGACTCTATATACCAGTCCCCGTGGGCCTTATTTTCGCATTTGCTTTCTTTCACTCGTCCCCACTATCCGAGAGCCTGGGATTTCAATGTCAGTTTTGCTTGATTTCTTCAATCAATTGCATAACTTCAGGTACTTTCAATTGGCTTCTGAAGACTTCAGGAAACTTTTGAAGTCTTCTTCGTGGGCCAAATGACCCACGCATCTACCAAACCACCCTCTTTTCTGCCCCCTATTATACTCCTGGATGGAGAGAGGCACTGTAAGCTAAGTAAAGTGTCTTGCCCAATAACACAATGCAGCAATCTCGGCCAGGGCTCGAGCCAGGACTGCTCGATCTGGGATCCAATTCGCTAATCATTAGACACTGTACAGATAAGTTTTCATTCATAACCATTTTTGCAACCAAACTCACTTTTATCGATTATAATGTTTGAGGGTTGTTTGCTCTTGCCATCCTCTTTCCCTGGTGAACCAGGCCTACCCTGCAAAATTGAGAGCTAAGTTAAAAAAATCTTCAAAACACAGCCAATTAGTTTGTCAAAATAAGTTTTTCAAAAAACAAGAGCTAATCGTTTAATTACATGTAAATCTGACGTCGAAAGACAAAATAATTATCCTCACCAGTCTCTACAGTAATTTCTATCTAAGGATCAGATCTTCCTATTTTACAACATGACTAATGAACAGTACATAAAAATAATTATAATTAGTAAGAAAATATCTGTTGGGCTTTATATTATACTTACAGATGTCAGTTTTCGTTTTTTCTTCTTTGGCACTGGACTGTGAATGGTGAAATGCATAAAAAACATCAAATTTGTTAAAGGGAATCTCAACTGAAAAAAAGATTTAGCACCAAAGTATGATTAATGGTCTTGGGGTTTTACGTTGATAACTCTGAAACTGGTTCTAATGTGAAGTGTTCGGTTTTCAGTATCCAATCGCCGCCATATTTTTATCAGTGGGAATTTTCTGACATCACTGTGCAAAAGTAAATTAATTCGTCAAATGTGCAGAAAACATCCATATCCACCCCAAGGAAGGTCATTGGAAATTCCGAGGGGGAGGGGGGTCTCAAAAGCCAAATTTTAAAAGGAAATTATGAAGCTAAGCTGCAATTTCCAGGGAGGGGGGGTTTAAAAAAAAAACCTTCCGTAGGGGGGGGGGGGGGGATGGATATGTTCTGCTAAATCACCACAGTCTGATGTGTCATCCTCGCATGTTATTCACGCATTCCTACCTGTTGCTACCTCCTCCTCCTCCTCCCACATTTGTTGAAGTTTGTTGATTTTCATCCACACAATCCTCAACCAGAACCAAAGGAAACACTAAACCAGAGGAAGCTGTTGAACAAATAATTCACACAATAAGTAAACATCTATTTCTCAAGGTATAAATACCAGACCGAGAAAAATTAATTCTTATAATATTGTTTAATCAGAAATCGCATAAAAATATGTAGCATCAGAGTTTATTTACCATGTCAAGTCAAACTCAACTTCAGGGCCGTAGCTAGCGGGGGGGCAAGGGGGGCAGTTGCCCCCCCAAGAATGGGTAATGCTTTCTGAAAAACGAAAACTGCGTATGTTTTTTTCGCGTTCAAACAGCCGCCTTCTTGATAAAAATATATGCCGAGGGTCTTTCAAAAACAAGATTGAACATTTCAAAGGCTTGGTACTCGATCTCCCCAGATTTTGCTCGGCATATTAATCAAGATGATGGGGAACGAAGAGGCGAGAACTTCTTACTTCTCAGGTAACTAAGTAAGTAGTTATATTTTGACTGCCCGGTACCATACTAATTTGAACATTTACGATTGATTGAGAAATATATTTTGGAGCGGAAATACAACTGGAGACATCTTTTACACACGAAATAGACTAATAAAATGTTTAGTGTACTAAGGCCGATATACGGTATGTATCAAGGTAACAAAACCCCGGAAATATTGCTGTAAGCACTAAAAATACCTGTCATTTTACACTGAATCGAGATTGAATTTTTTGACAAAATATCTCATGGAAAATGCTCAAAATAGCATTTCCGAGCCTCTAGATTTCAAAATTTTCTGGGGGGGCATGCCCCCAGACCCCCCTAGCGGCTCGCGCCTTCGGCACTCGCTTCATTGCCCCCCCATTCAAAAAATTCTAGCTACGGCCCTGAACTTTTTTAATTTTCAAGGACGAATTTGAAATTAAGGTGTTAGTTTTCATTTGAAAGGCAGAGTCATGGTATCTTGACAAGTCTAAGTTATATGACCTTTGTAAAACCATTTTTCTTCTTTGATAAAGGAGCCCTGTCAACATAATATAGTCAGTTCTGGGGACTTATGGAAAGGGAGCCTGGCTCAGACCTTGGTGAATAGACTCTCTGTCAACTGTCAAACAGATTACTGCAGTTCTAACTTTTAAGTCTGTGGATGAAACCCTTGTGTGTGACCATTCAAATGAAAGCTATTGAGCAGTACTTTCATGTGGTACTGTTTATTATGCTGTACAAGGTGGTTCTAACTTTTAACTCTGTGGATGAAGCCCTAGTGTGTGACCATTCAAATGAAAGCTATTGAGCAGTGCTTTCGTGTTTTTTTTTAAAATATTTTATAAAAAAGTGAAACTTGAATTTTTATTATTTTTTTAATTTTAAACTTTGGAAGGGTGAAAGGTTTCATTTGCTTCTGCCTGATCTGTACTTACAAACTAAGTCAAGTTTGTTGACAACACGGCAGTATTCCAGACAGTTTGTAAAAACAAGATGATAGCGGCAAACATGACCCCAGTTTTCTCTAGCATCTCCTCCTCTGTGCCATCCTCTAAGCTATGTTTTGACATCCTCTTCAATTTGTGATGCAGTTCCGATATACTAGTCCCAATGGTCGTTGCTGCTTCTGAAATAAGTGATTCCCAAGATTAAAGAAATCAATCAACTAGAGATGCTATTTTGATGTACTGAGATGATCATGCAGAGATCACTGCTTTCATCACTTAAGATCTAGTGAAAACAAGGTAAACGGAATCAGAAGCATAAGCAGAAGGAATAAGCCAATAAAAAAACTCATTAAGAGACAAAATGAAAGCAAAGCTTCCACTTCCGCTTCCGTCGTGTCAATTTTCACCACATAATAACTTTCTTCTGATTCCAACTTTGCTTCTGTTGCTTCTGTTGCTAGTGTACATCGGCCCTTAGTAGATTTCCAGGTTGATCAGATCCCTCAGTTTGTTTTTTGCTTTTTCTTCCCAGTTCCTACAGGTTAATAGATCTGAAAAGCATCAGTCGAGTCATGATGGTGAGAGACAGTCTCATACCTGTACTTTTTAGGATCAAGTCTGTCATGAATTCGACAAATCTCCATCCAGCCACATTTGTCTGCTGTTAAATAAAACAGCTCATGTAGAGCTACCCAGGGACCCTTGCCGTCCAGCACCTCAGCTATAATGCTTGTGTCTACAATGCTGTGATGAGCATCACGGTTCTCTGACATGAAGTTGTGCGCTGTGGCACACGAGACATAGAACTGAATGGACAACTCTAACCACTTGTACACTTGAGGAAGAGAGATGCCAGCTGATGTACAGTCCTGAGTAGAGAAAGATAAATCCATGGCGCATCTTCAAAAATATTTTAGCCTAAATTTTTGAAGTTTTTTATTGTTTGTAATCTGTCTCAATCTTCTGCAATTTTAATCATCCTTGATGCCTTTTAGCTAGTCTTATTATATATTATTACCTCTGGTGTTCTTCTACCTTAGAAAAAGAACCAGCCATTCCCATGAAATGTGGGAGGTGTTTGGCCTAATGGTTCACGTGATGGACTCCGGATTGAGCAGTCCGGGTTCGAGCCCTGACCGGGGTCATTGTTTTGTGTTCTTGGGCAAGATGTACTTTAAATCTCACATTGCCTCTCTCCACCCAGGAGCAAAATGGGTACCGGCGAACTGTCAGGGCAACCTAACAAAATGCTAGGGAATAACCTGACAGTGGACTAGCATCCCACCCAGGGGGAGTAGCAATACTCCTAGTCAGCTTCATGCTATGGAAAAGCTCCGGCAGTGTGGGCCAGCTTGGCCCCGAACGGCTTTACCTATTCCCATGAAATGACTGCTTCTTTTGAAAGGGATTTGTTGGGTGAAAGGACCTGGCCTCTATGAAATTTCCAATATTGAAAGTTAACACAAACCTCATCATCTTGACTGCTCGGACTGTTTGTGTATGACGTATCCATGGCCATGTTTTCACTGGCCAACAAATGAGGCAATACATCACATACTGAAAAGCAGTAACATATTTGCTGATCACTACATTTTGTAGTAACACACTTACATGTACTGCAGTGCTGTTCTCTGTGGCTGTCAAAGCACTCAGATTGCTATTTCTCAGACAATAATTGAAGAGGCTAGTGGAAAAATTTATTGTCTGAGAATAAAGAAAAAATCACTGAACCACCAATGGGTGGAGTCTAAAAAGTGACCAATAAATTTAAAGATCTCCAGTCTCTCTATTAAGTATTTTTTATTCAATCTGCTCAAGTGGATGTTTGCTGGTCTTTTTCAATATTTCTTAAGCTGAAATCATCGAGCCATCATGTTCGATCATTGAGCAGCCATCTGGAATAAGGACAAACTACTCTAGGTATGCACGAGGGTGGGAAGGCATCAACCTCCCTGTCCCCTGCCCCAACACCCAGAGTAGTCTTGTCCTCTCTCCAGATTTTCGCTCCTCAAATTATTCAAGATGGCGGCTCAATATTGAACATGATGTCTGAACAATTTTAGCAGAAAAAATAGAGGGATGGTTCACATTCTTCTGGAAAAATAGAAAGCCAGCTCTAAACAGGTTAGCTTGGCACAGAGAGGTTAATGATGTACCTAATAACTTCCTGTAAGGATTAACAGGTACATCTGGGTACTCAGAGTTTTCAGCATCAATCAACATCTCAGTCAAGGCAACCTTAAGTAAAAAGTAATAAGTCAGATTTATTATTACGAGAAAGATATTATTCAGTCAGTGACACAAGCTATTCGGAAAAAGAATTCCAAGTTATCACAACAAGAGTTGAGCCTATGACCTTCCGCACACCGGTCAGATGCTCTAAAACTGAGCTGCAGGAGATTCATTATAACTAGGTTCAAATATGATAAACTTCCTGCATACTACTAGGACTAATCCTAGCAGTATATAATATTTACTATAACTATTTAATATTATTTGTTAAGGGTAATTTTCCACTGGCTGAGTGAAACGAAAAAAGTGGGAAATGTTTTTCTCACACACCGCTGGGGCCTGGGTATAGGTCATGTGACCAGTGAGGCGGGCAGTTGTTTTTGTTGCGTCCGCCATTACTGACCTTCCCACCCACCCACCCAAAGAATTTCAGTAGTATTTTGTTGTATTTTTTAATTTCGGCGTTATACAATGTAAATGATGTACAAAGCTTGTAATTTTGGAAGCTTCCCAGTTTTAGCGTGATATGTGTATAGTTTTTGATTTTACAATAAAGGTCAGGCTTGCGGCGGTCGGCTTGACATGGCTACCAGTGGTGTGTGAGAAATATTTATTTTAATCATTTATTTTTTACTATATAATTTATTAAAAATACCCCATTCTTTGGAATCACATCTGGAAATCTTCTCATCAAGAGTAACATCATACGACATTTCTCAATGCAATCTTTGCATCTCCCTAAAAACACAAGCAGATATGCGGTGAAGAAAAGTTCATAAGTGTGAGATCAGGTATGACAATCAAGACACAAAACAAATCAAAACTGCTTTAACAATGCTCACCTGCTGCATTGAGAAGTATTTCTCGCTGTGCATGCTGTGGGAGATAGCTAAACATGTCTGGAGAAAAATTACCATGTGTTACCTTCTCTGTTTATATTAGAGAGAGAGCCAAGGTTTTAAAACTACTTCAATATGAAGAAAACTCAACTTCATCCCCAACTGGCAGACTCAAGGATAATAGAGAGACATTAAATTGGCCATATTTTGGGTCAAAAGAGGGTAAAGCTTCTTTATGTACCTGTCAAAAAATTTCCATGTTGGTCCATAACATCGCTCTCAAGGGCGTCAGTGAAACTTGCTACTTCCTTCCAAAGAACGTTGCTGTCTGGAAACTGCTCAAACCTAAACATTGAGCATAACAAATATCAATTGGTAAAAGGTGTCCACTATCTCAATTTCAAGTTGTTTTGTGAACTTGACACAATAAAGTTTATCTTTCCTTGCTGGAAACATGTACTTTGAAACCGGGCTGGCTCAGTTTTGCTGAGATCTCGGCATGTCTGTTAAATGCAACAAAAATCAACTTTTCAATTGCATGACAACCGGGCCTGGGGGAGGGGGGGTACTTGACCCATGTTTCGGTATAGGGGTGCCGCTGAGGGTTTGAAAACTTGACCCTGTTTAGGACAAAAAAAAAAACTAAAATACCTACCCTGCATAGGACAACATCCTCTATTTTAGGACCCTGTTTAGGTTGCAATTTAGTGAATCATGTTTGACTGATACACGGCAAACGTCTTCGATCTCTAAATACTGTATAAACCATATTTTTACGACGACAATCATGCAACCATATCCTGTTTAGGACAGGTTCAGACCTGTTTAGGACAGACTCGCATAAAATTATATCCCTGTTCAGGGCAGAGAGGCCAAAAATCATACCCTGTCCAGCTGCACGTCCCCGTTTAGCCATATAAGGGAGTACCCCCCCCCGGGCAACCGGGCCAGCTCGGTTAGCTGGGATCCTGGTATCGCAATGCCAGGATCCTGGCTAATCGTGCTGAAAATTTTCCATGTAATCATGTTCATCACTGGACCAGCCTGTCTTACTGGGCCAGCAAGAGAATAGCGGGTACAATACTATTCATGTGTACTGCTGCCATTCCTCTATAAACATGAAAAATTGAGCTCGCCCTGGGCCGGCTCAGCTCATGTAATAATGGGCTAAAGCCTAAAAGTCATATGCATCTCAGTAAACCGCGCCAGCCTGGCTAAGTGGGCACCCTAGGTGAGGTATGACAAAAAAATGGAGTGCAGAGAGAGTTGAGTGTGGACTGTGGCCAGCGAAGCGATCAGAGTGTGGATATGATATCAAAAATAGAAAAAATGGCGTCATAGTGGCATCAGGTTGTGTTCATGTACCAAATGGTGTATGTCTAGATTTTCAAAAATTTCTGGGGGGGGGGGGGGGGGGGTGCACCCAGATGACCTCCACCCATCAAACTTACATGAGGTAGAACAGTTTGGCTGACTCCTGAACTCTCTCAGCATTTCTTTCAATACTGTATGCCTCATACTAAAAACAATTGAACCAAAAATTCACAGTGATCAAAATCTAATTCCCCCCACACAAAAATCAATACAATTATCAATTTCAAACGGGCCGGCTCACCTGAACTCCAAAATCTTTGGGAT
This sequence comes from Desmophyllum pertusum, assembly GCA_029204205.1. Taxonomy (NCBI): domain Eukaryota; kingdom Metazoa; phylum Cnidaria; class Anthozoa; order Scleractinia; family Caryophylliidae; genus Desmophyllum; species Desmophyllum pertusum. Next base: position 440,178 of record MU827805.1, read on the forward strand.
ATAATGTTTTAGCAGTTATTAACCATGCTTTAGCTTCATAAGGATTGTTTTCTCTCAGGCTTTGCCTGGCCCTCTCAACTAACCAATGTGTTGAAGAATCCTCTTTCATAATCACATCGGCCATATTGATTATAGGCCCTTACAATGCATCGTACACGAAGTACTAAATGAGAATTTACTGAAAGTATCGCGGGCGCATAAAACCCCTCCAATACTTTGCGGCCGCCCCGCATTGTTCTTCCTCTTCTCTCAAAGACACGAGGTAAAATGGCGGACATTTTTCACTTGCATTTACAAAACTACGAAAAAAATGTTATTTATCCGTGACGGTGCTTTCAAATAATTGTGTCAGAAAGATAAGATTTCGTTCCATTTTTTGCAGATGCAGATCTTTGTCAAAACCCTCACGGGTAAAACCATCACCCTAGAGGTGGAACCGAGTGATTCCATCGAAAATGTGAAGACCAAGATACAGGACAAGGAAGGTAGAGAACACTTGTGGTTGTTCTGTTTCTAATATTTAAATGTACTCTTCTATATCGGCGACGAAACATCGTGTTCGTTCTGTAATTAACTTGGGCAATGCCGCAATGAGAAATCAGAATATCGTCAGCTTTCAATTTAAAATTCATTGGTTTATATTTCGAATTTATGAAGATGGCTGTTACCAGATTCTGTTACAGTTATTTTAGCTCAAGCAGCTACCTACTTTGTCTTTATTTTTTTGTCAAATATTTGTGTATAAAATTATTGTTCAGTTAGCTAGCCAGTCTCTGACACAAAGCTGTTTTAGGGCCAAAGAAAATTCACCCCCTGAAACATGAAGTACCAGTCTGAAGTTTACTGGTATGAGTTTGTAGTAGCCTGCATCACAGATGAATTAAACCGTTAAAATAAATCCGTCTGCAGACCAGCACCAAAATCCTTGTTCCAAACCCCCCAACAAAGTACCACTTGTCTGTGATTGGCCTTTGAAACAAGGAATTTTGCGCTGGTTCAGACAGATTTAACTATTGATTCGTATGTGACGCAGGCTTGACTGGTCTCACCACATTAGACTCAAGATGCATCATAATAATGCCACTGATTTCGTGCTTAGAACAGAGACAGAACTGGTTCATCAATGCAGGGCTGCAAATAACAGTCGGTCATCGGACAATGACCGACCCAAATTTGCTTATGTCCGATGAAATCCAAACTATGGTCGGACATAATGTCCGGACAATTTTTTTGCCTTCCAACGTAAACGCCAACAAGTTTTAATCTAAATGCAAACTACATGTAGTTTACTCTGCGATGACAATGCATTAAATTAGCAGGTTCGCTTATCAAGCAAAACTGTAATATGATGTCCGACCTCATTTTTGTTCTGTCCGACCAAAATTTTTCTTAGTCGAACACATGACTTTTCAAGAAAAAAAATTATTTGCAGCCTTGTCAATGTGTATTGACAGCAGTGTGTTATTACGAATTAGCCCTTGTATTAATACGTCATTTTATTTTAATAATGAAGTGACTGTTCGCTTTATAGGTATTCCTCCTGATCAGCAGCGGCTCATTTTTGCCGGCAAGCAATTGGAAGATGGCAGAACACTTTCTGATTACAACATCCAGAAAAGGTATGTTTAGATAATTAGCTCTCATTTGCATTTTCAAATGGAGTTATTACAATAGAAGAAATAAACTAGTGTAAATATTCTTATATTTCTATAGTAAATTAACTCCCTCCTTCCTTCACTCATTCGTGCACACATGCATTCACTAGACTGCAAGCAGTCCGAGTGCCGAGTGCAAATGGCCTAGTGGAAATTAACTGAGAAGAAGAGAGAACGAGGTCTCTCTTGATTCTCTGCTCACTTTTGCTCAGCCCATTTACGCGACACTCGCATACTGCTTGTAGTCTATGCATTCACTCACTTAACACTTCATAGGTCTCTCCATACACAAGACCATGATTGTATTAAACTAAGGAAATTTGTCATTTTTCTCCATCAACAGAGTCCACTCTTCACCTTGTATTGAGGCTGCGTGGTGGGGTTATTGAACCCAGTTTGCGTTTTATTGGCACAGAAATACAACTGTGACAAAATGATCTGCAGGAAGTATGTGTCTTTGTAATGTTTTAAACAATACAATACTCGTTATGCTTTCTGTCTTAAAGATGTTACCATGCATAGTGTAGAACATACATGGTACAGTTGTTTGGGGCATGCCTTGTAGTTAGTGGCTGGAACTATTGCTACTGACAAGGTGTCTGACTTTGGTCTGATGGGAAAATATTAACCTCATGATCATGATGTAATGACAAAATGTGCAACATGACCGAGGACATAATGTGCAGCATGACCGAGAACCAGCCCAACCTAACTCAGTCATATGGTCTCACAATACAGTGGAACACCGATATAATGAAGTGCCAAGGGACTGGGAAAATGTTTTCATTATAATGGGGGTTCATTATATCGGGATTCTGTTCCGTATATTTTACTGACACTTTGGCCGGGCAGGCTGAAGAATATCGTTTGTTATAGTGGGGACTTCGTTATAAAGGGGTTTGTTATATCGGTATTCCACTGTACCTGTAATAAGCTTGATTTTGCTGGGAAAATGTGAAAATGTCTTGGTGAATGTTATGAATTGTGTACATGAATTCTTGACATCCATTCTTGTCCCGAGGCCAGACAGCTTTTTCTTACTGGCTTATGTCAACTTGTCCAGCCCTTCATGCAGGTCTCACAGTATTGTGTAAGTAAGATACAAGCAGCGTTGTATGGTGGTATATTTTATTACCTACAAGCTAGTTTGGAGGTATTTGACATTGATTATAATAAATTTTGCTTCTGTTTAGGTGTTATGCCCGTCTACACCCCGTGCTGTCAATTGCCGTAAGAAGAAGTGCGGTCACAGTAACAACTTGAGGCCTAAGAAGAAGCTTAAGGGCTAACTTCTCCACTGCTTTGTGGAACTGGAGATTAATTCATTGCTGTTGATTAAACTTGGCAATAAATAACTTACAAAACCTTGGTTTTCGGCATATCTGTCTCGATCTGTCTTTGCTTGTCAAGGGTTTGGATACCTGGTCTTACAGTGAAGATGAAGCTACTGTTGCCACTCGACAAAGTTTTTGATTAATTTTTGACAACTTTGATGGGTTCCGTTTTGTGGTGCCACATTTGAACTAGACTAGAAACTAAAACCATTCAAATTTCACGACTCCGCCTCCAACACTCCTTGGATTTTGATTGGTCAAGTCAAACGGAACCCATCTGAAAGTCGTCAAAAAGATGTCAAAAATTAATCAAAAACTTTGTCAAGTGGCAACATCATCACTGTAATAGGCTACTTTGATATAAAATTCAGCTTTATAGTGAGGCCTAGGCTAAGAGAACACAAACAAAAGAAATTGAGTAAGCAGGCATATTTATTTGTTTGTGTCCTCCAGGTCTCGCATCAAGCTGAATTTTAATATATCGAAAGTAGCCTATTAGCATAGATTTTTACGATTTTATTTCTCCATTTATTCCTTAATTTTTGTTTCGATCGAGATGTATCAAACATCGAGACAGTGTTTCATCTGATTTCCAAACACCGAGAATTTTGTCAAAAACACACCAATGAGCATCATAAATTACATTTCAACTCTCTTCTCGGTGTTTGGAAATCGTACGAAACACAGTCTCTTGTGTTTGATATTATTGCATCACCATCAAAATAAAGATTCCTTCAAGTTGTGTGGGGCATCAGTCCCACAATAACACATGTGCCGTGCCCGACAAAGGAGCGATGCCTTGCAATGAGGCAGAGCCTGCTTATAATATTGCCTAGTTCCTGTACGGCTTTTTACCAGGCCTTCACGGTCAATTAGTTTCGGTGATGTATCCCAGACGATTTTTTGTTCGGGCCACGTTACCCGAAAACAGATTGACTGCGGCGAAATATAGAGGCCTAGCAACTAGGCAACTACCGGTAATAATAGACCTAGAAGCAACCAAAATTGTACTTTTTACCCTGACTCGTCCCCAGTCGTCTCTCTTATCTCCTGTTAATATTTTAGCGCGGCCGTGGGGAGCTTTCCTCCTTCCCAGCATCCCCCGCGACTTGCGACTCCCAACAAAGGACTTCTCTTCTCGTTAATATTAACAGGAGACAAGAGAGAGACCGACTGGGGACGAGTCAGCTTTTTACCCCTGATTATTGCTGGCTTTTCAGGTTGGCAAGTGAAACATGATACAAGATCTGGCTCTGCCACTTGTAATAGACCATTTACAGTTCTGTGAAATGTAACCAAGGCCTCTGTATGAAAGCGAGGTTAGGGGTGACCATGAGATGATAGAGATCAGAAACTAGTTTACATACAACAGAATAATTTACATTTGAATAGAAGGAAGGTTTGTATCACAACAAAGTCACCTCCAGCCTCACTTCTGTTCAAAGGCCTGGATTCTAAGCACACAACTGTAAAATGGACTATTGACCACATAGTGCGCCCAAATAGCTTCAAGATTATTATAGTGAAGAGGGCCCTACCATTGCCACTCAACAAAGTTTTGATTAATTTTTGACAGATCTTTTTGAAAACTTTGTGATGGCTTCCATTTAACTAGCAAATAAAATTGCAAGAATTGTGGGAGGCGGAGATGTCAATTGTTGGAATTTGAACATCTCTGCCTCTTATATTTCTTTTTGATTGGCCAGTTGAAACGAAAGCCATCAGAAAGTTGTCAAAAATTAAACAGCTGACCTGACTGCTTCGAATTGTTACTTTTTGCAGAGAAACTATCCTTGGGAAGAGGGGCCGGGCTTTCAACAAAACAAGCAACCACAATCCCAGGGTCTCTCTCCTTTATCTCCCTCATCGTCAAGGGAGGAGAGGGAACGTGGGATCAAGGTAGAATAACAAAGGGGCTGTGGTGACCACAAATGCTACATCGAATGCTGTCATATAGCATGATTGACAGCAGTGTAGTTGGGAACAAGGATTCCCAAGGTAGCAGGAACAGGGAGGGAATAGAAAAAATAATTTTGCGGGAATACAAGGTGCGAGAAGTTCAGACCCCCAATATTTATATTTCTTGTTGGTCACCTTCACAAATAGACCATTTTTTAAAAAGTTATGTGAAATGTAACCAAGCCTCTGTATGAAAGTGAGGTTAGGGGTGACCATGAGATGATAGAGATCAGAAACTAGTTTACATAATAACAGAATAATTTACATTTGAAAAGAAGGAAGGTTTCTATCACAACAAAGTCTGAGCACAACTGTAAAATGGACTATTGTCGGAAACTAGACTACGTAGTTGCCACAAGTCAAACTAAGACACTTAGTGTTTAGAATGATAACGAGTGATACTTTTGACCATAATTTAATGGTTTTAGTTGCTCAAGAAAACCAACTTAGCTGATACAGGTACTTGTTAAGTATTTAAGAAAGGGTCTCTAAGGTAACGCAAAATTGCCCAGATCATAAATTACAATGAATCGCTTTTTTCACATTTCTACTTCATTAAATTAAATACTGCTCTTAAAATACAGTTTTGTATTATCAAGTTACACATCTACATGTACCATTGGTGATTAATTTTCGACATTTTACATATTTTCTGTACACATCACCATCTATCTACAAAAATATTCTCTATTCTAGACATCAATGGCAGTGATTTGGTAGAAAAGTAACCAAATGAATACAATATTTAAGAGTTATAGCATGAATAGCTGGTGCATCGACAAATGGAAAAATCATTTTCATTGCCATATTATGCAGAGTAAAACAGTGGCGTCTGAACTTCCTACTTCCCATACTTTGGTTCCCGCCCCTTCTGTTCTATTGTCCGCCTCGGTGCTTTTTTATTGCAAAATATTATGCAATGTCATCAAATTTAGTCCCATTTTCCCCGGTTCTTGCCACCTTGGGAATACCTCTTCCTGCCCTCTCTTCTCCCACCTCCAGTAGACAACCCCCCCCCCCCCCCCCTTGTCCCCCAATAATTAATAAGTAACCTTGTTGTGGGCTCGATTCTTCCCCTGCTTGAGAGAATTGTCTGAGCATTAACCAACAAAATTCCATACTGATGACATAGCTCTACAGAGATCCATGTAGTTTGGCTTGGCTTGGATTTTACTTGTGCGCGAAAAATAAAAATCGAGCAACAACCAATCACTACATGGATCTCTGTAGAGCTACGTCATCAGTATAGAATTGATCGGATTGAATCTCAGATGTCTCCGACTGGGAAAAGAATAATTGAGTGTGTGAAGAGAGACGACTGTTTACTCAGGCTAGTTAACAAGGGGGAGGGAGCTGGGGGAGGGAGGGAGCTGGGAGTAAAGGAAACAGGAAGTCTACGGGAGGCGGGAGAAGAGAGGGTGAGAAGGGGGATTCCCAAGGTGGCGGGAACCGGGAAAAATAGGAAAATGTTTCACAACATTGCATAATATTTTGCAATGGAAAAAACACACAGGAGGGAACCACAACGGAAGGGGTGGGAACCAGCAAAAGGTACTGGAAGTGGAAAGTTCTGAGCCCCCCCCCCCCCCCCCCCAACAAGGCGCACTGGTAGAAAAAGTGGGTCAACTGGGTAATTAATTGGAAGAACTTTTGATTGCAAAGTATTTTAACACAACAGTTTAACAATATATAAAAGTTACTGCCACAACCAGGACCTAACAGTATTTAGATTTTTAAATGTTAAAAATCATAATATATAACAAATTAAAAACTTCTTGTCCCTAAAATTTACATTCAATGATAAGCTATCAACACATACTTTGTGTAAATTCATTGATTTTATGATTATTAGAATAATTTAGACTTTTATCTCAGAAAGCTTGTATCAAATGTAATTTGTTTATTTATTCATATGAGAGAAACGTCTTAGGGGAAATAAATTGCATGACTCATTGAATAAAATTCCATTGGTAGAACATAGGGGTTTGATGGGCATACATAATATAACCTAACTGCAGTTATTGAAATTTGTTAATTTGTCACTTTTTACCTATTTTGCTTTGTGTTCTACCAATTTGGGCAAATGTGGAATTTCATTGAGTACTTTTCCAGCCCTGAAAAGCAATTTTATTTTTACAACTTCTGACCTTACCATGCATGTCCAAACCTTACTTAACCTGGGCTTAGTATGTGGATACAATGCAGGCTTATTGTACTGTGTGATATTAACAAAGGTTTGGAGAAGCCCAGCAATTAACTATTAAATAATTTAATTTTATGTCACTATTGTTCGATTCGCATCTGCTATGTAGCAAAAATAATAATTTTGCAATCAACGCTTTATTAAGGTAGTTCTATCTTCTCTGCTTATTTAGCTCTGATTAAGATAATTCTATGATCTAAGAAAATGATTCAGAATGGTTGTTACCCATTTGAGCCCCATAGTCAACATACAAATTCTCCCCACTTTTCTCCATAATTTCTTATACTGTAGTACTAGTTGGGAGAATTTAATCACATATAACATTGATGTGTGCTGTACTGTTGCCACTTGATGAAGATTTTGATTAATTTTTGAGCAACACTTTTTGATGGGTTCCGTTCCAATAAAATATTTAAGACATTTGAAGAGCTCTGGAGTTTATGTTAACGTGGCGCATGATAGATTTCCTGCCACCGGCACGTTGCTATGCCAACTTCGCCTCCACACTTCTTACATTTATTGGTCAGTCACATAAAATGCACCAGAGGTCGAGACTTGTAAAAAGAATGATGTTAACAAGAAGTCAAAGATTAATAAAATAATAAAAAAAACTTCAGCAAGTGCCAATGGTACCGCACTCCTCACTGTTATGTAACTACTCTGTGATAACCATGCTTTACGGTCGGCACACACAAAAAGACTAGTCACAAGTACTTGTCCCAGGAAATCCCTGGTAGTGTTTACACTGGGGACTGGTTGTAGGGACTTATGACAAGACTGTGTCCCACAGACAAGTCAACAACTAGGAGACTTGTTGCAGAGACAGTCCAATTTCGTATTATTTGTCCGCGAGTTTTAGTTGGTCACAGGGACTAGTCCCACGAACAGTGCACGCAAGTTAGTTGGACTATGTTACAGAACTAGTCCCAGGAACAAGTCCCCTCATGTGTTCCGACCTTAATGACCCATAAGCATGATTAATCGAGTATTGATAACTTCTGGAGAAATTGGATACTAAGTATTGCTTGGGATGGCTAGTTAAGATTTCTACTTCCATTTAATTTGACTGCATACACATCATGTACCAATATGGTTTGAATTACCTCATCTAAAAGTCTTCATATGAAAGTCAAAGCTGCTGCTTCACCTGAATTTGCAAATTGTCTACAGTATCTGAATAGTTACAAAACAGTGGAGCCTGTATCCATTTCTTGAGTCAGGAATACAAGATCATCTTTAACAGCTTACTACAGAATGCCTCTCAACATGTTTTAACTTTGCTGTAATTATTTTGCACTGGATAAATCCTCGAGAAAATACGGCACTCAGAGTTTCCTTGTCCCTTGAGAAAATTCACGGAGAATTTTCCTTGCCATTGCAAAATTGTTCTCAGCCACAATAAGTGCCCGGGTGATCTCCTCTCGACTGTAGCCTTGAGCTTGAAGAATTGTAAAATCTTCTTCGTAAAACTGCATGGCGTCCGTGTTTGGGTCGTCATCTGGATATCTGCGCCGTGGTGGCCTGTGATCATCAGATGCTTCTAATTTACTTGGGTCAAAACCCTCTGCACCGTATGTTGGATTACTGTAGCTTTTCGCTTCTGCTCCTGCCCAGCTGTTCCGAGAAATAAGCGCTGGACGAGAAGTTCTATTGTGGAGAATGTCTGAGGTTGAATTCCTGTTGGATGATTCAAAGTCATTATTTTGGACAGTAGTTCTGTCTCTCTGAACATTTGAATATGTAGGATCATCAAGCACATCATCAGTGGATCTTGCCCTCGTGAACGTTGGTGGAGGAACTTTGTTTCTATTGACATGAGCCCGGCGTGGTGCTCCCGAATGACAGCTTTTTGAGCGGACCGGCGGCAGCGCCACAACTAATGGACCCTTTACAAAATCATCATCATCATCATCATACTGGTCGACTTTTGATTTACCAACTGATACAAATGGGTCGTCGGCAAAAGGGTCCGCAACTGACTCCAGGGTAGTTGACGTGTTCTCCTCTAACCCATTCTGTTTGATGTGTCTCTTATTTTTTGATTGTCTTCTGTCTGACATAATAGGAAGGGGAAAATCATATGATGTTGTTTCCTCATTTGGACAAATTTCAGCAAACATGATTTCATTTGTTGTGCTGCTACTGTCCCTGTTATCGGTCTCCGGGCTGTCAGGATGTGGGTAAGCTAGCTGGGCATAATTCGTTCTATTCTCGTTTTGATTTATACAAGGCTCGTGCACCACATTTGAGGCATCAATGTCTGCATATCCAATTGTGTCCCTTCTGTTGCTTTCACTCCTAGCACTAGCAGATCCATTTTTATTTTCCTTGTTCTCCAAACTTCCACCTCTGTGTTTGTACCTCCTCTCTGGCACAGCAGGAGGGCTGTCCTCGTCCGAGTTTACTGGAGGTGGTGGTGGTCGCCCCTTGCGCATCGGTGCAGGGGAGTTCTGTGGTGAACCACATGGAGAGGCGTGGGGTGAAGAGTGTGGAGAGACATTAGGAGATGCAAATGGCGAACTTCTTGGTGAGTTCCTGGGAGAATTCCATGGGGAACTAAATGGTGATGACCTGGACGAGCTCCTTGGAGAACCAAACGGTGATGCACGTGTGACTACAAGGGTCGGGGAGGTAGGCGACTGAAGACCGAGCAGATGATTTCGCCTCTGGGGTAAGGGCGGGGGAGCATCGTCTGAAGACCCAGACTGCCCGTTATCCTCCTGCTGTAAATGAGGATATGCTTCAGCTTGTTCTCCACCTTGTGGAGAAGAACCTGTTATGGAAACCCATTGACTGGGGTCCTGGGAAAAAATATGATCATTAACAATTAGATTACCAGACAGACAGGCAGACAGACAGACACACAGACAGACAGACAATGCAAAGTGCACAGTCAAGAAGAAGGGGGGGGGGGGGGGGGCGATAAATTACTACAAAGTGTCCCAGGAATTCAAGATATTTATCAATACATTTGTTTATTTCTAACCTCCATAATTTCATCTTCTTCAAAGTCAACATGGTTTTCTTGGCTGTCCATAGAGGATCTAAATGACATCTCCTGTTCAAAATGCGGCACAAATGGATCCACGACAATTGTCTGCATATCTTTGATCTCGGCACGACAAAATGGACACCCCTCGCCACCGGTCTCTTGCCACTGCTCCAAGCACATGTGGCACATCAAGTGTCCACATGGTTCAAGGCGTACATCTTTATTATTCTCAGCGCAAATCTTGCAAAGCTGAAAAGTGGAGCCCATCTCACAGTACAGCTCGTACTGTTTCCTCAGTGACGGAGACGTGTTCATCAGGTGGAGTGATCAGATGGTGGCTAACATCCGGGTTGGTTGGTTTGCCGTCTGGGAAGAGGTAACTAAGGAAAATAAAAAAAGGTTAAAGTCTGTCTACAAGCATAGTGGCTTATTAACCCTTTCACTCCCAGAAGCAAGCATCAAGTCAATTATTGTGGTTCTAACTTTTAAGTCTGCGGATGAAACCCTTGTGTGTGACCATTCAAATGAAAGCTATTGACCAGTACTTTCATGTGGTACTGTTTGTTTTTCCATATCTTTCAAAATGAAATTTGGGATTTTTTTTTCAATTTTGAGCTTTGACACTCTTGGGAGTGAAAGGGTTAAGCTGGCACTTAAATCTGGTTTCCACAGCATGAAGCAACTAGGAGTATCGCTACTCCCCTGGATGGGATGCTAGTCCATCACAGGTAACTCCCCAGCATTTTTGTCAGGTTGCCATAACAATGTGCCAGTACCCATTTACTCCTGGGTGGAGAGAGGCACTGTGAGAGTAAAGTGTCTTGTCCAAGAACACAAAACAATGAGCCAGGCCAGGGCTTGAACCCGGACCGCTCAATCCGGAGTCCAACGCGCTAACCATAAGATGACTACGCCTCCTACATTAGTAGTAAACGTATATCATTAAAAGAAAAACCAAGGTTGAAATGAAGAAACCAAAGGAATGATATACTCACTAGCCCTCCCTTGCTCCATCTATTAGCGCCTGACACAGTGACTTGTTCTGAGGAATGGTTTGAAGAATTGTATGCTCTGGTGTAACATATCCTATAGCCCACTGGCCAAGCCTTGTACAACTCAATCTGAAGATGTAACTGTAGACAAAAAATACTGAGTGAGTCGAAACTCCACTAACGGACACCTCCCGTAGACGGACACCTCTCGTGATGGTCATGTTCCCAGCTACATGCAAATACTACAATTTTAACCTCCCATAAGCGGACGCCTCTCTTAAGTGGACACTTTTGCTGGTCCCGAGGGTGTCTGCTTATGGGAGGTTCAACTGTATACAACTTGTTTAGTCGTTTATTGCATATTTCATTTACTGCGCTATCTATCAATGGCCGCTTTCACACTAGAGACGGGAAACTCGTCTGAGACGGGTTGTCCGTCTCAGACGAGTTTCCAGTCCTAGCATGAAAACGGGATGGTTATAATTTTAGACGGGTAACTCGTCTGATTTTACCCGTCTACTTTTCCGTCGCTTTAGGCGGATTTCTAAGATGAGTTTCCTGTCTGCGACGGATAACCCGTCTTAGAAATAAGGAAAGGTAACTGTGCCTCAGCTTCAAAGTGAAATTTACAAGAAGTTAGACTCGTCTCGAATTCACACTAGGACGAGAAACCCGTCAGATGAGTTTTCCATCAAGACGAGTTTCCCGAGTGTGAAAACAGCCATTAACTAAACTCATAAATCCAGAATATTAATTTAAAGTGCTGAAGAATTTGGAAAGTTGGAACATGAGGTTAAAATGTGGATTATCCACGTCTACAACAGAAAATAATTTTGATTCCAATATCACTGACCTTCCTGGCTTCTCTAGATGTTTACAAAGCCTAGCTTTCACTTCGTCATAAGTCATGAACGCACAGTAACCCGGGTGGGTCACGGCAAGAAGATTCCAGTTTTGAAGTAGATGCGACCAAGGTTGAAACAGCCTTGTAAAGACATCATACTCAAATACAGATATGTGGTCATTACACGTCAGGTCTATTGTCGACTTCAATGCCATTGCCTCCAAACCAGAGCTGATATGATGTACTGTCTGAAGAGTTTGACGAAAATGCTTCCAGGACACTGTTGTTTTCCTAAAGAGAAGGTAGAAGAAAATAAATTTATAGCAAAAAGTGATTATTTGAGGAAGCCGAGGGAGGCGATTATTTGAAGGAGGTGATTATTTCAAATATTTTCATCAAAGGGAGGCGATTATTTGAGGGGGCGATTAATAGAGGGACAGCTATTATTCAAGGAAATACAGTTACCATATTTACTGATAATAATGATAGGCAATCTATGACACAATATATGTACATGCCATTTCTGAGATGCCTTTTGTCTCTGTTTCAAAATGAATCCAGGTGCTAAAACCTTTTATGTGAACATGAGTTCAATTTGCACGAAAATGAACTCATTAGTAAAACTCATTTTTGCACCAGAACTCGATTTGAAACTGAGGCAACAGGAACTCGGAAATGGCCTATTTAATAATAGTCACCTAATTTCATTCAATGACTGATTGTCGATTTCCAAAATTAATCAATTGATTGACATCTTGGCAGATATTATTGGTTTCTATTTATCATCAATTTCATTTTCCAAGTAAAAAATATCGCAAACATATGTTACAATCAACTTTCTGGATACGCATAACTAAGCCAATTTTGATAGCCATACAAAATGTTTTTAGCAACAAAAGATCTTTGAGCACCACCGGATTCATTATTTTTCAAAGCATTGCTCATATTGAATGGAAGTTAATTGCCTTCCCCATGTCACACTGTCACTCATATGGACAAATTATACAAAGCCAGACTTCATATCATACTTATTTGACTTCCAAAACAGTTTTATTCAAGTTGTTGGAATAAAATATTTCTTCAACTTTGATAGCACCAAAATGAATAATAAAATTATTATTTATAATTTTCATGGTCTTATAAACGAAAGAAGGAAATTAGAATGCCACTCCCAGAATTATTATTGCTTCTAAACGGTTTAATACTGTGTAATTATCTGCGTCCAATATGACCCATGAATATGATGAGTAATGACTTATGAGAATATGTTAAGTACAAAAATAAAACTCAATTGTTTACAAATGCTAGTCGAACATAACCAAACAGATGGAAGGGATATTCCGAACACAATAACACAAGGTGTGAATCATGTTAACGAGCTTTAAGATCTCTTCTTGAATGCAACTAGATTGTATTGGGATTTTTTTCATGTCTTAACACGAAAATAAGGCGAAACAATAACAATTATTGTAATATTTATAAACACAAAAGAGGAATCAAAATGCACAAGTTATTTAAGATCTTCATTAAAATGAAAGAAAAAAAAAACAGAAATCCCATCTGTGTATTTTTGGTTGATTAACTTGCTTTCACACAAGGGTGGAAGGAAGCTATTGAAAGGGAAGCTATTTATTCGTGATTCTATCGAATGGAAGCCCAACAATAAATAACCTCGCATGTACAATGCATAGCCTAAGTAAAGCTTGACACGCAATTTAATAAAGATTAATAATTCGCTCTTCGCCTTCGAAAGGCAATAAATGCGCCCATACGTTTATGAAATGAGGCAAATGAAGCTTTGCCCACCCGCAAAGTGTCAGATTTAGAAGCGCGATGAACCATTCTCTGTCATTCTCTTGTGAAAATGACCTATAAGCTGACTGTGTACGTAGCGACCACTGATCACATTCGATTATCAAAACAACGAAGACTGTAAAAATTAACATAACATTAACCTACCCGACACCGAAATTCTTTCTCCAGAATTCGCCAGCATCGTATTTTGTGATCCTGAAGCCGTCGCCTATATAAGTTCCTTGAGGAAATATTGCTTTAACCTCCGCTAGCATGTGACTGAAGACCAAACTCAGTTTTGTCAAGCTTCGTCTGTATGTCGAGTTTTCGTCGTACATTTTCTCCTTGCCCTCTTTGAAAAGCTTGATCGCCAGCTTCGATTGCTTCAGGAGGTTCTCTATGTATATCCTAAAATACTCACAGTCGTTCAAAATGTGCATTCTATCCTCGTACTTCGAGATAATTAACTTCAGATGCTGGTACGTATCGGGCAGAATGTCTAGAATATATGGGGGGCTGTTCTTGAGGTTCAATCGTTGGTTTTGACAATGCTTCACCACTTTGTCCATTAGCTTCCATGTTTTCTCGATGGTTTTCCTGTCGATCACCAAACGCGGAGTGACAGCATGAGCCAAAGCGTCTTGTAAACGCGTGAAAAACCTTGTGCTTCGACTGGGTGGACCAGCCGTGGCCATTTTGAGCCAGTCGCTCGACAATTTCCGTGTTCGACGGTGTCGCTGGTCACGTGACAGCAACATACAGCCAATCATGACGGGCGATAGTTCTGTAAGTGCGATAATTCCACGAATCTAACGTTTTCGTCGTTTAGATTACTTTTGTGTAGTGCTTCCTGCTTTTTGTGAATTTTCACGCGACAAAAACAACAGCCGAAGTCGTGCAGTCCAGCTTATTCGCTACTCCGAATATCCGATCGTGAGGTGAATTATAAAAATGTTTTCACGAAAGTTGATACCGCAGGTAGGCTGCATCCGGCCTGAGGCTATATACTTACTGATATACGCCTTCTTCTAAGTCTTGCGATGACGTAGACGTCTGTACAGCTGCGTGTTTCCTTTGAAAAGTAAAACAGTTCCAGAACGTTAAATTTCGTTCCGTAAAGCTACATATGTAGGTGATTGACGACGCAGAAAAGAATAGCAGTTGATTGGTTCAAAATTCTGTAAAATTCTATAGTGCAGGCAGGCAATCAAACTGATTGAGTGTTCAGTTGATGAAACTACCTCTGACCTATGAACAGTTCCACTCACATTTGCGCTTGAGAAATTGTAAGAAATTACATGAATTTCCTGTCGCGCTGACGGACGAGGGCGTCCAAAGCGCTTTACCTTCCAGGGCAGTACATTTCGCACTAGCACCGCACATCTGCAGTGATGGGCTAGCCCCTTTGTAGATTAACAATTTAGATTAGATTTAGATTTCCCACTCAGTTCAAGTTTGATTATCGACCTAACCTGCGATCAGGCGAATTTTTCCGCCGCGTTCCCATTTACTCTTCGTCTTTACGTGGTCGTGCGAAAAATTTGCCTAATTTGGAAAGTAAACGATCTTTATAAACTTCAAAGTAGCTGTCAGCTGTACATATCTTAACTTACCTTTATGGAATTCGATTTTCGAGTAGCTGATCGGATAAAGGGCCCTTGTAAAGATCTTCTGCGGTGCAGGACATATACTGGTCGATGACTACCACCTTGTTGAAGACTTAAAATAGTTTCTTCATCTATAGCCTAGCCGGTGCTACGTGAAAGGCAATCCGACGATTAGTGTTAATTAAAATTACTCAAAGTAACTTAGGGAGTGCCATTCAAATATTTATCGCGTATTTTCTCGAACAAAGATAAAGTCAATAATACAGAGGGTGTGTTTGCTGGTAAACCGATCGCTGTACCCCGGGCACACCTCGCGCGATCACGCGACCCACGCAAAATACTGGCCGACACATACTTCACGAACAACCGCGTCACAGCTGCTAAATAAAGCACAAAGTACTCTTGATGATATTAGCTATGTATATTTGCTATTGTAGACATTTATTTACATCGAACCTGCGCGCTTAAATTCTCGGCGAAATAAAGCTCCCTTCAGATAAACTCAAACTTATCTCAGTTCAAAGGTTTAACAATTTTTTAAGCTTGCCCAAAGGGGTTTATCTACTAAGTTGAGCTTCTTATCTGCTTGTTTTGGTATATTTTAAAGATAACACTAATCGCAATCTTTCGAAATGCAATAGGAATTGTACTGGAGAAATATTGGCCTCGAAAGTACATACCAACACGTTAAAAGTCAACTCCAAAGCAGACATTACAAATCTAAATTCAGATCTCTTGTTAATTTTAGCAATTTAAGTTTTCTCCCTTCTACTCAGCGTTTCGTCTCCACTTTAGATGCAAACAATAAAAGACGTTTACAGTTTCAAGAGAAATCTAGGGTCGTTTTACTGTTAAACGGGCTATCAACTAAAGGGGAGAGAACACCATTGGTGGCAAAAGTTATGTTTGAAAACATCTCAGAATTTAGAAACTCAAACATTCATGATACTGTAGACAAAATAACAGCCAATATTACATTTTCCTAGACAATAGATCAAACTACGTAGGTAAAGAAATGAAACTATGCACCGACGTGCGTAACAGTATATCATACATGTAGCTATTTCCCCCAAAAATATTGGATCTCCAGAGTTAAACACGTGCATGAACTCACTCGTTTTTGTGTTTATTTGTTTGTACTTTTTCTTAAAATATACAAAGGCTGAATGAACCTTCATCGCGTACAAAAAGTAAATTGTTTTAATGCTAACCTGCAAAAAGCATGAATTCGATACTATCTTCTTGGAAATGAAAGGCTAATTCAATGAGAGTACACTATAACGCCAGGGTCAAACATCGAACTTTTCACCAGTCGAATTAATTCGTCTGTGAAGTCAAACGTCGAATTTACACGATCTGCTTCAGACGGAAAGAACGTGTACGTCGATCCAAATAAAATCAGTCGTACTTGGGTAAGACAAACGTGAAACTTCTCATGAACTTATTCGCTGAATGTTATAGTTCGACAAATGAAACATTCGATGTTTGGCCCGAGGCAAGATCTCAAAGATTCATGCGCAAAAATACAATAAATATCTCCCGAGAGAAAACACGCTTCTAATTTAAGAAAGGGCTTATAAATACTACGAACACCAGCTGGCCAGCAGTGAAGGGTCCAAAACCACAAGAATGCATCCCTGTCATTGTGGGAAACTTCAATTACTTCGCTACAAAAGGACAGGAAATGATACTCAAAGTTTGTTCAAGTGGAAGTCAAGGACAAGCTCTCAACTGATTCAAGTTTCAGTCCAGCGAAGCCGACTGCAGTCCAACGCGGCCACAGGGGAACTATACACATCACGAGCGGCAAACGAGAAGAGAATGAAGATGATTGAAAGTTGTATTAAAATGGTGCCAAACGGAAAACCGCGGATGGGGGCGGATAAGGGGAGGGGTGCACACTCCCATATAATGGGTCAATGGTTTTTAATTAGACTCCTGACAGTCCCTTTTTCTATCGAAGTTAGTCCGGCAAGCGGTTGTTACTGACTTCACTTAGGTTCACAAATAGCCGCAACGCCTAAACAAACGTATACAGTGGAACCCCGATTTCTCGAACCCTCGATTTCTCAAAAACCCCGATATTAAACTCGAACCAAAAGTAGTTTCCCTTGGACTTATTTCACTGTAATTTTACCCCCGATATTTCGAACTTCTCGATTTCTCGAGCCAATTTTCGTTTTAGGTTCGAGAAATCGAAGTTCCACTGTACTTGTAAAAAAGAGAGAAAAGGGGTTGCCAGTCTAGTCCATACGAATTTATGAAAGGAATGTACACTACCAACAGGGGATCATTATTGACCTCTCGGTAAGAGGGTGGTTTTCTAAAAGAAAGGTGACAAGCACCGAATCTCTAATGTTTCCGTTGGTTAGTTGGTACTATAAAAAAATAAAGCGAACAGAATTAGATATCCGGAAGAAAACAATAACATTTTCATCAATCTTTCGAAAATTGCTTTCTAATCCGCCGAAAGTGAATGATCGATTTAATAACATCAATTCTCGCCGCCAGTCCCGCCCATGATTTGTACGGTTCCCCTCGGCCCTCACATTTCTGAATAGCGCGGGTGGTTTAGGGCTGGTCGAGCGCTATCCGGGTTTTTCTGTTGGGAATCAAGCGATCAAAGAAGCATTCTACCATCCGCTTAGCCTGTGAATAAAAACAAAGAAACGCAGTTCAGAGCTACAATCCTACACGATGTTAGGACACTTAACTGAAATTCTCTCCCTTTCCCCCTCTCTTTTAGTTCCAAAAAAACGCGACGTTTATCAACATTGATTAGAGGGAAGGGGTATACGTGAGCCAATCTCAAGTGTCCCAAAGACTTCTTTCTGAAATTGCAATCTCAGACGATAATGTTGGAACACTGAACAAATTATCCTCCTCCCCCCCCCCCCCCCATAAGTTTTTTCTCTCTCTTTAAAGGAGCTATGTCACGATATTTTAAGTCATTTTTGCGAAGTGCAAAATCACCTTCAAACTGAAGAAAGCCTCAAAATAATAGTTTACTAAGGTAGAAAAACACCAAAGAGGTAATAATAAACCAAACAGGAACAAGGATGGTTGAGGATGGTGAAGATTAAGACGGATTGCGAATGGCGAACTTGAAAAAATTGGCCAATTTTTTCAAGATGCACAGCACCAACTTTGACGTAGCTCCTTTAAAAAGCGCAACATTTTTTCAACAATGAGGGGGAAGGGGTGTATGTGACCCAATCTCAAGTGTAGTTAGGATATTAACAGATGAGCAGCTTGAGAATGACAGATACCGCCGTAAACGTCGGAAGATAATCTCCCTCTCTAAGCCGCCCTCCGATGATAAGTCCCCCGTCCTCGAACTGCTGAGCTTGTTGTGCATTTTATATATCATTACAGTTTGTTCAGAGAACGTTTGATGTTCATTTGACGACAATAGAGCTTGTGTTGTGTCGCATATCGTTCTCCTTAACCCTTTAACTCCAAGAGTGTTGAAGGTCAAAATTGACCAAAAAAATCCCAAAATTTTCTTGTTGAAAAATCAAACCAAAAAACACCACCACAAAAATTTGCTGTTCGATAGCTTTCATTTGAATGGTCACACACTAACACACTAGGGTTTCATCCACAGACTTAAAAGTTAGAACCACCTTGTACAGCATAATAAACAGTACCACATGAAAGTACAGCTCAATAGCTTTCATTTGAATGGTCACACACTAAGGTTTCATCCACAAACTTAAAAGTTAGAACCACCTTGTACAGCATAATAAACAGTACCACATGAAAGTACTGCTCAATAGCTTTCATTTGAATGGTCACACGGTAGGGTTTCAGTAGGTGTTCATCCACAGACTTGAAAGTTAGAAACACCTTGTACAGCATAATAAACAGTACCACATGGAAGAACTGCTCAGTAGCTTTCATTTGAATGGTCACACACTAGGGTTTCATCCACAGACTTAAAAGTTAGAAACACCTTGTACAGCATAATAAACAGTACCACATGAAAGTACTGATCAATAGCTTTCATTTGAATGGTCACACACTAGGGTTTCATACACAGACTTAAAAGTTAGAGCCAGATTAACTAACCCGAGATTTGACTCTGGCAGTAAAAGGGTGAAAGGGTTTTACCATGCGGTATTTATATATGCACTAGAGGCGCTGGAGTGGAGAAGATTTCTCGTCTCGCGCGACGCGGTCTCTTCCCTCGTACGCGCCTAGCCAACTCGCGCTCTATATAACCCCAGGCCATATATGCACTAAAAATGTTTCAGAAAAAAATCTTGCCCAACTATTTTTGGAACGCAAAGTTTCACCCGACATTTAGTCCCCACTTCTCTGAAAATATTCCCACCAAAAAATCCTTTGAACAAAACCTAAGCCTTGGGCTAATTTTCGGAATTTTATGGCTCTGATTTTGCTCACATATGAACGGTATTTTTCTGAGCAGTTTACTGAGTGAGTGAACAGTGTTGTGTGCCAAGGGCACTAAAAGTGATGATAAATTACCACTGATTGATTGAGTACAAAGTTGGTACATGGCGTAGAGCCATTTAAACCCTTTCACTCCCAGAGTCAAACCTTGAGTCAATAAATGTGGTTGTACCTTTTAAGTCTGTGGATGAAAACCTAGTGTGTGACCATTCAAATCAAATGAAAGCTATTGAGCAGTACGTTCATGTGGTACTGTTTATTATGCTGTACAAGATGGTTCTAACTTTTATGTCTGTGTATGAAACCCTAGTGTGTGACCATTCAAATGAAAGCTATTGCGCAGTACTTTCAAGTAGTGCTGTTTGTTTTTTACAAGTTTGCAAAATGAAATTCAAGATTTTTCCCTCAGTTTGAACTTAGCACTCTTGGGAGGGAAAGGGGTTAATATCAACCCAAAGAATTCAGCAACAGCTGAAGTAACGCGGGTAAACGGATTTGTTGGGAGTTGGTCGAATGTTACTCATTCTCGGAATTTTCTAGAAGGACTACAAACAAACCTCTTTTGGCGACTTCCCTGCCAACATGTACTTGCCGGAATTTGCGGCTAATGATCTCAGTTTCGGCGAACTAAAATTGAAAACAGAGCGAGTTTAGTAACAAGTGAAGTCAAATTATTGTCATTTATTATTCTACTATTACGTCATTTCACCATATAAGGTCACGAGAACACGTAAAATATGCCACGGTATTGACTAGTTGAACAGAGCGAATACGGAGAATAGCATAATAGTCGGGAAATTTTGCAGTAGAATAATAAATCCCTTATTCGATGGTTTAACATATAATACGAGCGGACATTTTGCTCATTGCTCGCATTTTTCCTCGCCCGGGGCTCGGAAAAATACTACGCAACTCGCAAAATATCCGCGCGTATTATATGTTAAACCATCGAATAAGGTGTATTTTTTTAACCAACTCCACGCAGCACAGTGCAAATAACACATGAAACGAATTCGAATACCCACGGTATTTGTACGCGTCTCAGTCCCCTAACCACGAACAGCGAAAACGAAAGACTAGATTTCAGCTAAAAAAAAAATAATTTTGGATAATATATCTATTATTGGACGGTAAGTGTGCAGTATCGCAGGATATCTCTACAAGCCGCGCTGTGTTTTGGTGAACCCGTAGGGCGAGTCAAAATGCAAAGACGAGTATTAAAACAAAACCGAAATACTACACATTAAACCGTCTAAAAAGTACAGTCGAAGTTCCCGCAAGCGGACACCCTCAGGAAGCGAAAGCAGAAAAAGTGTCCGCAACTGAAGCTGGCCGCTTACGGGAATGTGTAAATACAGAGGTGTCCGCACTGAAAGCTTCGACCGTATTTTATTCCCGGTTTATTCCCCAGCTTGATCTTTGAATCTGGAAATCTATAGCTTTAGAACATTCTGATTTCTTTTGTTAACTAGTCGCGGTTATGGAGGCTAAGACGAGTACTTTGTACTCGTTCGAGCGTTATTTGTGTCCTACAGAGTTGAGTTGGACATTACACACCGAGATGCCTCTACAGGTCAAGCTCTCGTAGTGATCAGATAAGAAATTCTCCTTAAATATCTATATAAAGTCAGTTATACAGGTAATGAGAATAAAGGAATTTATCATTAGGAGAAAACTCACTTGATGTATAGTCAAATTCTCAAGCTAGTAATATAAGAAATGTATGGAGACCTAAGGAGAATTTGCATGATCTTGACATTAGGGCTTTTTCCAGAATCACGTCCAACAAAGCAAACAAGTCGAAGCAAATGATTTACGTTATCTGGCTCAGTGGGCCTTACCTGTCACACAACGTGTCGTAACACGTGACAGCGCCGTCACGCAAGACAGCCATTGCAAGACAAGGTGACTTGGAGAGTTGGCCAGCCTAACAACAAACACAAAAGCTCATTGATTAAACAACATGAAATTAACCCGTGTTACTCAGCTATAACAAGATAAGATACCGTGTAGCATGAATTTTTTGCTGGAAGGAATTGTATTTTGCGGATTGGCGATTTTTGTGTTTTGCGGGAACAAATTTTTGCGACTTTCTGTTCAAGCAGCAGAACATAAACAAGGAAGGAAACTTAATATTTTCAACTTTTACTACTTAGAGACAGTTCACTGAATTCTATTAAATCTTCGAAGGTGATACATTACTGCCCTAAACGACTGACGCAACAACAAAATCAAACAAAATGCTTACCCCTGCCCCCTGCCATGCTCAACAAAAAACTGTTATTACTACATGCTACGACCGGTATTATAATCAATGTTAATAGTTCTTGTTTACGTCCGATATCGCCCCAGCAACGAAAGTTTACATTAAAAAGCAGAGTTCTTTATTGGACTGAAGGGAGTACATTTTGCGGCGTTTTATTCTGCGGGAGTTTTTTTCTGCGGTTATTTTTTTGCCGGGATCGAGGGCAATCCGCAAAATCCGCAAAAGTTAAAAACCCGCAAAATGTTTATGCTACACGGTATCTATATTACGCTATCTCACTTATTGTCATCTCATCATAGAGTTGAAGACAGGAGAAAGCCAAAACTAAGGGACGTTTATAAGTCTAGGGGGCCAGTCTAGGGCGGACACTGACTCTAATTTTCTAAATGAGAGAAGTTGACCAGCCTTTACAACAGGAGGCTACAAGACATTGCCGCCACACTAATGTTTACGGATAAAAATGGCCTACTGTACAAACCTCGTCACAATTAGTTAGGACACTTCTCTTCTGGTCAGAATACATACATCCATGTTTGCATCTCTCCCTCCCCCTCAATGTTGAATATGATAGAGATTTTTTTAAATGTACTCGGCATTATATATTAACAAATAGAGTATTTCGGTTCCTCTGCGTTTTCATAGTCTTGATCATTGCAGTTGACAGCTCAACATTTTGAACTCTCAGCTACAATGGTCAAGACTATTGACTATTCAGTTGAGATAAAGATAAGCCTAGCCTTGACTCTTTCAGGGAGTTATGTCAAGAAATTTTAAGTCGTTTTTTCGATGTACAAAATCACTTTCAAACTGGAGGAAACCTAAAAATAACAGTTTACTAAGGTAGAAAAACACCAAAGAGGTGATAATAAACCAAACAGGAACAAGGATGGTTAAGGATGGAGAAGATTAAGACGGATTGCAAACGACGAACTTGAAAAATTTAGGCTACGTTTTTCAAGATGAGCAAACCGTTAAGAGCAACATTGATTCGTGGGAAACACTTGGCCTGTCTGAAAAATATATATATTATATTAGCTGTACAACTATTTTTAGGTTTCACTTTTCAGTCAATAAGGTTGCAATTTTTTTTATAGACGTTTATTGGCGGTTAGCCATTTCGCCCGCATACCTGGTATGCAAAAAATGCCTAAAAACTGCAAATTATAATGACCTATCAGTCTTCGAGTGTATGTCTGATATCACTCTCCGATTTTGGAATTCTACTCATTTTAACAGTATTGCTGGTGCTTCCGTCCAAGCTGAATATCATTGAGCAAAAAGAATGAGAAAAATAGACCATCAAGTATCTGGATAGCACGTACACAGACCTAAATAGATTATACATTGCGGCTATTGTAACCATGACAATGAAAACACACCACATATTGCAAAGCAGAATAGAAAATTTTAACTAAATTCCAAGTTGAAACGTTGTACAGTCGAAGCTCGCGTAAGAAGAAAAAGTGTCTGTTACTGGAGCTGGCCGCTTACGGAAATGTGCAAATACAGAGTTTGAACGAGCGATAGTCTTTGTCAAGGCGGCCGTAAGTGGAGCTGCCCACTTACGAGAATATCCGCTCAGAGAGCTTCGACTGTATTGCACTGCAACTCAGACTGAATGGCTAAGACAACTGAAGTTGGAATTTTTCGTTTCTATTCTGCGCTGCAAGGTGGTCCAAGTGTCCCCACGTGGTTACCACCCATGAAAAAAAGAAAAATTCCCTGACTTTTTGCTGACCAGAAAACAATAGAAGGGGCCGGTGGAAAAGGGGCAATGATCATATTGAGGCTAACCCACTGAAACGTAGCCAATTTACGCTTTAAATTTGTTTTAATTTCCTTGGCAGAAAACAATTTTTATTGACCATTTATGACGGTGGTTTTCAACAACATCAATTATCAAAACCTGAAGCAAACTTAAAGGAGCTACGTCACGGATGGCACATCTTGAAAAACAAGGTCGTCGTTTGTAATCCGTCTTAATCTTCCCCAATCTTAACCATCCTTGTTCCTGTTTGGTTTATTGTTGTTCTGTTGGTGTTTTTCTACCTTAGTAAACTATTGCTTTGAGGTTTCATTCGATTTGAAGGTAATTTTGAACATCATGCACAAATGAGTTAATGTAAAAAAAAAAAAAAAAATTAGGTTTTCCCTCTCTGCAGAAACGTTACGTCATGCTGACAGCTGTTAAATAAAGTCTCTTACCAGGTGATGAGGCTTCCAATCCACCGGCAGGCAACCGCTGTACAGCTTAGCACAGTCTGCAGCCTCCGCCACTCCAAGCAACACCATTCTAAGGCCGATGAAGTGAAACCCTGCAGCGAGCAGAGCTTCTATGATCTCCGCGTAGCTGATGTTAGCCGCTCGTCGCCCTGGCTGAGCGCGGCAAGCCAGCAGCTGCTGCGGCAGTAACAGTAAACAGTTGATCTCTAGTAAGGAGCTTGGTAACAGGATCATTCCAGGGCTGGTATCCACTCTACTCTGCTCCTCTGTGGAGAGTTCTACAAGCGCTCTTTTGGCCGTCACGCTGAATACTTCATCCAGAGCGAGACATGGAATCTAAGTGAGGAAAGCACAAGGTTAAAGTCTGTCTTCAAGTCCAGGTGGCTTACCAGGGCGATGCGTAACTCCTGTTTCTGTAGCATGAAGCGACTAGGAGTATTGCGACTCCCCTGGATGGGATGCTAGTCCATCACAGGTGTACCCACCAGCATTTTTGCCAGGCTGCCCTGACAAGTCGCCGGTACTCATTTATACTCCTGAGTGGAGAGAGGCAATGTGAGAGTTAAATGCCTTGTGGCACAAGAACCCTGGCCAGCACTTGAACCCTGACAGCTCGATCCAGAGTCCAACGCGCCACTGCATCTCGCACAATTCCATCCATACAAGAACTCTATTCAGCTGTACTTGTCAATGAACAACAAGTTTTTGTGGCTTTAGAAACCAATTTTCCTATGGACTCCAAGTAAACTTTCAAGACTCCCTCTGAGAGTGCCGTGACGTCATGATTACTCTTCAATTTTGGATAGCAGGGGAGGGGGGAGGGGTAAAGGGAAGGATGGAGGGGAGTGGGAGAGGAAGTGATGAGGTAGACCTCACAATATTTCAGGTGAGCTTTTCCACTAGGGTTCTACGAGCCCCTATCCGTTTCTCATACCTAAATATCATTTTCTCAACCCATATCAGACCAAACGTTACAGTTTTTTTACGCTGGAGTTTTATACAAGAAAGAAAACCTCTGGGACCAGTGTAATGGATGAGAAAAAAAGCGTACCTCCTCTGCCTTGAGGTCAAGGGAAGGAAGACAACAAACTCCTTCAGGAAACAGAATCTTGATATCTCTGATGGCCTCCTCGTAAGTGTCAGATCCTACAACACAAAGCGTTACAACGTTAGTAAGCCAACGATTTTATCACGAAACAAAAAATATGTTTTACCAATAGTAAATCAAACAAAAATCGAATTGGACCAAACTTACCATAAAAGGCATTTTGAATGGAATCCTCGCCAAACGAACCCCTCAGAAAGAACTGGGACTGTTTCTTTGCCACACGAGGATCACTGGGACCGAGTACCTCAAGAAGACGCCCCACAGCATTCTCGCGCTGCAGACATAGAGCCACTACAGGACCGGAAGTCATGTGACGTACATGACGCTCCAGGTCCCTCTCCTGTAATACAGATACAGATAATTTTACGATACAGATTGGATGCTGAGTGCAATTATTACTGAAATTCTAATAGGTGGAGTTGGGAGAACAAGTGCCACAGTTGATGGCAAAATCCTGTGTCCGAGACGGAACTGAGCCCGCAATTTTCATCCAGAAGTTTTTTATTTTTATTTTATTTTTTATTTTTTATTTTAATTTTTATTTTAATTTTTTATTTTAATTTTAATTTTTTAATTATTTTTTATTTTTTTACTTTTTTTTTTTATTTATTTCTATTTTTATTTATTTTTTATTTATTTATTTTATTATTTATTTATTTTTATCCAGAAGTTGCTAGACAACATGACGTATCCTCATTATGCTATGCTGGCGTGACAGTTTTCGGAGTACTCGTGCTGTAATAACAAAGATTTCAACAAAGATTTGCCAAGAACGGCACTTGTTCCCTTGAGTGCGTGATAAATAAGGTAAATAATCACAGCAGGGATGAAGTTGGGTGAGCGCTCGCCTCCCACCAATGTGGCCCGGGTTCGATTCCGGTCGTGAAGAGTCATATGATGGTTGATCTCTCGCCTTGCTCCGACGGTTTTTCTAGGTACTACAGTTTTCTTCCGTCTATAAAAACCAACATTTCCAAATCAAGTTCCAATTCGATCTGAATAAAGGACTTGGATGGAACTAACTAAGGCTGATGTGGCTTTCCTCTCCAAATACATTCTCGTCCCCAGAGGCCACGACCCTTTTGGTCAGCACCAAGAATCGAGACCTCTGGCCGGTCCCAATTTGTTGAGCATGCTCAGAGTACTCGTTCTGTATTATCAGCCAATCAGATTTGTCAGATTTGACGGTTAGTCCGAGATTCACGGACTTCCGGTTTTGGAACCGGCCAGAGGTCTCGATTCTTGGTGCTGATCAAAAGGATCGTGGCCTCTGGGGATGAGAATGCTCCAAATATAGTGATTTATTTGTTTTATTTTAATACATAACCTATGAATAAGAAGTCAAAATTAAAACAGAAACATTCTTCAAACGACCTCACCTTTTTAGCCATGAGTGTAGAAACTGCTACAGAAGAAAGGCACAACATTTTCATGCCAATCACGGAAAATCCTTCCTGTCCAAGTCGTTTGAGCACCTTACCGAGATGCTTGGTTGCAGTGCGAGGCTTCAACACACACACAGTGGGTATGACCCGAGGCTTCTCCAACAAACTCTTAAGGACAGACATGTCTGCATACCATAACGTCTCCACGCTGCTAAGGGACGCCTTTAGCGGAGACTTGTTCATCCCAACCCTTCTGTTCCTCGCCTTCCTGTTGGTAGAAGACCCGCCCGGTGCGTCTGCTTCGTTTAACGATTCGCTACTGCCACTGCAGATACCGTTGATTACTCGGCGAGGAGGTGGGAGCAGGTGCAGGTTCCGACGCGCGGATTGATCAGAGAACAGCTCCCTGTCAAAGAAAATGACTGACAGCTGTCTGCAGGCCAGTTCGGGTGTGCAGGAGATGAGCATGTCTAGAGGAATGCTGTCTGTTGCGAGTTTAGACTTTGACAAGTCCAAACGAGATTCCACAAAGCGTCGCAGCCGCGCGAACGCGTCAACACCTCTGAGCGCTAAGACTAACGCAGGTCCTCTTGTTAAGATGTGCAGGCTTTTCTTCCATAGTCCGTCACCAATCGTACACGGTGTGATCTCCTTCGCTTGATGTATTGATAACGACGTGAGAAGCTTCAGTCCCAAGAGTTCAAACTCACAGTTAGGATTCGATCTTCCATTTTCAAATCCCTGCAAGTCCTTATCGAGCAGGAGCTGCTTCAGAATCGAGCCTGCGAAGACGGTGGCTTTCTCCTTCAGCAGAGTCACAACGCAGACTTGTTCCAGTTCAGGATTGGAGTGGAATGCATGCCTCAACAGATCGACAGGATAAGCTGTTGGGTCTGGAGTGTGGGAAAAATCTCCTCCAAGCTGCTTGAACATGGAGTCGCTGTAAGGAATGGATAGAAAGCACGACGGGGACAAACCGGCGTGTGCCAAGGAGTCCACGAGCGATTTAACCACTGATAGCGTGTGGTGGATTGCATTCTCTCTTCTGAGTAACAGAACTGTAGATGCTACTGGTAAAGGAGAGCCGCTTTCTGATTGTTTAACACGCTTGGGACAGAACACGGATAGCTGTTCCGGTGCAAGTCCCAGGCCACTAAGACGGTTAGTATTCAAATGGACGCGTCTGATACCCTGAGTGCAGAAACCTCTGTCGAAACAAACGCACAGAACTTGACCAAGGCATCTAACTGGAAGTGCAGGTGAGACAAGCAAGAACACGCTAGTATCAGTGGAAGCAGTCAAAAAGTATGGCGGTGGTCTACAGGTGCTGTGCAGTGAGCTTGTCAGTAACTGGCTCTTGGCATTACGCGCTTTGCTGGGAGACCCTTTAGGCTTCTCGTCAGGTGTCGCAAGAGGCTCTCTAGAGCCAATGTTAATAACACCACTTTCAGGAACCCGGCCCCCAAACCACCGGGCTAGCTCGCTTCCTGCACTCTGCACATTTCGCGGGCACCAAAACAGATGGTCTTCCTTAGCCCCGTCGCTGTACAAGGCCCGCAATGAGTTGGGATCTGTTCGTTGTGCGAGTTTGGCATCCACAGGCCCCACCTCGTCCTGCCACTGTGAGATAACCTGGGGCCCACGCAACGCGAGAACAAGAACAGGGATCTGGGACCCAGTAAACATCGTTTCTGATGTGTTGGGAAACTGAGATCCGTAAGCTGCGAAAAAAGAGATTTTGAAGAAAACATAAGTATTAGACAACTATTGTGTTAACCCATTGACTACCGGGCTTTTTCAAAAAAACGGCAATCTAACATCCCAGATGCCTATTTCTGGCCATTATCTCAACAGTTTAATGTCAAACTGTCTAAAACTTAGTTTAAAACATGGCAACTAACATCCCCTTCTACGTAGAAGCAACAAATTCAATATTTTCCTTGGGCATGCGCAGAAATCAAAATTTCGGGTTTGAAAAACACACCTGACTTTAGGCTTTTCCTTTCCTTTTTTTTTTTGCCACACCTGACTTTAGGCTTTTCCTTTCCTTTTTTTTTTTGCCGTTCTTGCTCTCCTTTTTCTCTTATTTTATTTTGTGGTTTTGTTGGCCTTTCAGTCGCCTTTGTTCACGTTGAAAAGTTTTAGCCTAAACGTTGGGAAAAGGGAATTTTTTTGACAAACAGTGTCAATGGCAGTGAAGGTTGCGTTTTTTGGTGATTTTGGAGGAAAAATCCAAGTTCTTTGTGTGTATCTCTGGTCCAATTTAACGTTTTGTGCTCATTTAGGCATGCTTTGTTAGACATTTTCCAACTCTATCCGTTGATTATCAAAGACATCCTCTGGCGTGAAAAGTGATGACGTCACAAATGGTACAAGTCTGTGGTCTCTTCTTGGCCGTTTATGGCCGGTTTAGTAGTCAATGTGTTAAACTTTCTCTCTCTCAAGAGGATAAGCCTGTCAGCAGGCTCACATTTGGGGCCGCAAGCTGAGTAGAAAGTCTTAATAAACTTTAACACTGTAACTCGGGGGCCGTTTTGACTTAGAAAAATCCGGATGGTTTGCTATTAGTTGCTATATATAATGCTTTGATGTTACAGTGAAACATCATACTATTTCCACTCAATAACGTGCTTAACTTCTCAGTCAATCAAAGAGCTAACAACTGCATGTGCAATTTGGTCGGCGTGTGGCTGGCTACTTCGAAATTTTCCTCCTCCAAGAATAACATGAGTTTGGTTGGGAACGCAATTGAAAAGCCAATGTCAAAAATAAATAAATAAATGATAATAATTGAAACCTTTACCAAGAGACAATGGTGTGGCACACTTCACTATAAAAAAAAACACACCTGGTTTTTCTTCCAACACTCCTTTCTGCTGATAGACCAGCCTGAGACCAGCAATATCCAGAGCCTTGCTGCGAGCACGAATCAACACATCCAGCAAACAGAAAGGCTGGTGGAAGACAGTGTACTGCATCAGCATGACCGTGTTGTGAATCTCGGCTCCTTGGCACAGTCTAGCGCCGGTTTTTTCTTCACTTGGTGCATCTTCCATCTCCATGGTTTGCCAAAAAAATCCGGGTTTAGTGCCGCCAAATACGCGCTGCATCGCCTCGGGATCTGGATTGACAGTCAGCAGTGTTGATAAATTCCTTTTGCTTGTTGGAATTTCCGCGAGGTGTTGGAATGGGCAGGGAGTGCATTCTGACAGGCGAGTGTACACACTGTGGAGTGTGTTAGTGGAGAGAAACTTACTCACTGAGTGCCTAAACAAATTGTTAGCTTTGCTTTTAATTTTGCCTTTCCCATCCTGCACATTGGAGTGTTCTCCGCCTTTCTCTGCGCGGCTGCAAATACCGATTTCTATCTTGAGCTGCCCCTCGTGCCAAGTTTGCTGTAAGCCTACCACATAGAACGGTGCTCCGCATACATCAGCGTAGTCTGTCGCGTTCACACCAGGACAAACTAAACAGGCGAGCCAAGCTACAAGGCTTGAGAAACAGTGTGTCGCTGGGGTAGTTCCTCCTCTGGCTCCCTGACGGATGACAGTCAGCTCACCACAGCTGGATTGCTTGGCACTCATCAGTAGATAGGAGCTACTTGTATCAAGGCTGGGTAGACTGATAACATGGCTTTCATATGAAGCTTCCTGAGAGGAAACGATAACAGGAATGAACGGTTTTCATCTGAGAGAACAAGGACATTCCGGGTTTCAGGGAGCAGGGGAACATTACATTTTCAGGTGAAAGGGTAACAGTAATAAATTATAATTATTGTAGAAATCAGGGGACATAGAAAAAATGAATGAAAGCCAAGTGTGTGACCATTCAAATGAAAGCTATTGAAAGCTATTGAGCAGTACTTTCATGTGGTACCGTTTATTATGCTGTACCAGGTGGTTGTAACTTTTAAGTCTGTGGATGAAACCCGAGTGTGTGACCATTCAAATGAAAGCTATAATTGAGCAGTACTTTCATGTGGTATTGTTTGTTATATAGCGCTGTACAAGATGGTTCTAACTTTTAAGTCTGTGGATGAAACCCTAGTGTGTGACCATTCAAATGAAAGCTATTGAGCAGTACAGTGTTGTTGTGGTGGTGGTTTTTCAAAATAATTGCAAAATGAAAAATTTTACAAGTTACCTCATGAAAGAGTATGGGTGTGCAAGGAGCAGCAGGGTGATGATTGTGGGATGACAGCTGAGGCTTGAGATTTTGTAGACTCCTCTGAAGTCTTTGCCTTTTAGCCTTCTCCTCTTCTGTTAACACTTGCTTGTGTTTTACACTTGTCCTCTTGACCTCGTCATTCTTAGAAGAAATCAAATCCGTCTTGACTTCACTATCAACACTGCTCACATGATCTCTTCTCCCTGGAGAGATCTTACTGTTGACAGCTTCACTGTCGACTTTCTTCGGTGATGGTAAATTCTGGTTCTTTGCTGTAGAGCGACAAATTATCTCTTGTTCTGGTGTCTTTTTCTCATCTTGGATGACACTATCTTTGTAAGGTTTGTCCTTGGGGCTAACAGCCGAAACTACCCAAGCCTGCTTCACAGCGCCTTCACTCTCATTTTTGGCCACTTTATGCTCATCCTTTATATTGAGCTCTACATTATGTAAGTTGGTCGAAGTACCACGCCCTACCAGTGTCTTTCCAGTGTCAATACCCTCGCGTGTGTCCACTTTCTTCAAAATCTGTTCTCCTACAACTGTTTTGTTTAATTTTGCATGAATCTCCCTGTGGGCAGGTTTTATTTCCTCAACAGCATTTCTGTGTTTTGCAGGTGGTTTCCTGGGTTGTCTGTGGTCAAGGCCGCCGTTATTCTGTCTTGCGCAAGAGAGGGAAGCTTCTTTAGCCTTTTGTCTCTGATCTTGCCAGAACTGAAGGGTATCCTCTTCATCTGAACTACTGGAGGAACTTGAAATAAAGAGATTTACCAGAAAGATGTTAATCAGTCAGTGACACAAGCTACTTGGAAAAAAATATTAATTTTTTTAGTTCTCCCAACAGGAGTCGAACCTCCGGGGGGGGGGGGGGGGGGGGGGGGGGGAACTCCCATAAAAAGTGATGGGGGTGATCGGCAGAAATTTTGAAAAGAACCCCTAACAGTACCAAAATCTTGTTTTGTGGGTGTGGATCGAATTCATTTTCACCCCTAATAGGTACCAATTCTTAGAAAAAACTAGTACCTGTCATAATTTTTTCCCAGCGTAATACCCTAAAAGGTACCGGAATAACTCTAATGTGGTCATTTTAGATTTTAACACCCTAAGCGGCACCAAACCAGGCAGTCCCCCCTCCCCCAGGGTCAAACCTATGACCTTCTGCACACCAGTCAGATGCTCTACGACTGAGCTAACAGGAGATTCCTAGGAGCTAGGCCATATAACTACGTTCAAATGTGACAAACATCTGCACAATGCTAGGATTAGTTTTGTTGATGAGTGAGAGTGTGTGAAAAGAAATGATGGTATAAAATAAATTAATGTTAGAAAGATGTCAAACAGTCAGTGACACAAGCTATTCTGAATTTTTTTCCAGTACACTAATAGATCTTTCTCTAAAATGGCCGCCGCAAATTTCATATTAAGCTGAGGGAAAATCAATACCAGCACCTGAAAGACCATGGAAATTTAGAGATGTTTGTATGACTGGGGGTATGGCGTATACCCCCAGTCATACAAACGTCTCTAAATTTTCTAGTTTTCAACTTCCGTTTTCTCAACTCAGGATCATTAATCATAATTATTATTAATCATAATCATAATCATTTTGAATTTGCGGTGGCCATTTTGGAGAAAGGTCTATTAACATCTTTCCCATAAATCTACCAAACTTGCACATAACTGGGTACTTATGTGAGTAAATGATAAGTATTGATTAGGAGCAGGGACTGGGCTATTTGCCGCACAACAAGAACCTTTAATTTGCTTTTCAATTTCATTAATTAAATATTCACTGTAGCATCCAATAACTTACTCAGATTCTCTGTCATTACTGATTCCAAGTATTCTGCATATTGATGATGGCAATGCCTGATGTCTCTGGACAGAACAAGAAATCAATAAAAGATTAGCTAATCATATCATGTACATACATCTATTAAAAAGGTAAAGCTGCACTCAGGCCAAACTGGCCCACACTGCTGGAGCTTATCATGGTTTCTATAGCATCCATGAAGCCCACTAGGAGCATTGCTACTCCCCCTGGATGGAATGCTAGTCCATCGCAGGTTACACCTCATAATTTTGTCGCCGATACCCATTTATACTCCTGGGTGGAGAGAGGCACCGTGAGAGTTTTAGTGTCTTGCCCAAGAACACAATACAATTACCCTGGCCAGCGCTCAAACCTGAACTGCTCGATCCGGAGTCCAACACGCTAACCATTATACCATCGCATCTCACACATATACATCTATTCGGAGCAACAAAACTGATACATTTAACTTGAATTACCTGTGGAGGAGTTTGTTCCTCTAGTTTTCTCAAATCCAGAAACACGGTATTTTTAGACCGGCTTGGAATTGACGAATCCAGACAAGCTGTGACCCCTGTGGAAGTCACGGATGGACCACTCATCACTCCAACATCATGCCTCTTATTCTTCACATTCTTTGATGAGCCTTTTGATGAGCTTAATGGTGATCAACTGGATTGACAGGTCCTGGTGCAGCGTCACTTTGCTGCTTTCTACTCAATCTTACCAGCTCCTCCATGAGACTGGTGCTATCATCAGCATCATCACTACATTCGCTATCAGCGAGGATGGGTGGAAACACTGGAGGGACAGTAACTTCATTGGTGCGTTCCAGATAATCGCTGAGATTTAAATGCTCTAACAGGTCAAATCTCAGCTCAACTGTTTCCTGGTTGATAGCGTGATCTGAGGTGATGGCATTAACAGCTGCTGTGCTTTTAGATGTTTGTCTTTCTGAATATTCATCTTCAGTACTGGTTGTTTGGGTGGAGATTGATGTGACTGACTTGCTTGGAAGAGTAGAAGGAAGCAGCATAGGTGAACTGCCAAGAAATTCAATACTATCCTGAAAGGTACATGCCAGATATATACACCAGTTAGTAAGCTGCATGGCCAGTTCTAAACTCTTTATCGCCTAAGTGGCATCCACAGTAAAATAATAAAGTGGATGACTTAAAAGATTTTGTATTTCCAATAATTTTGAAAATTTCACAGGTGCAATGCCCCCAGACAAGCAGAATGTTGCGACCTTATGCGCCTATACTGTTGCAAAAAGAAATGATGATGATGACGAATGCCCCAGGACCCTTCTAGCCAGCTCATGCCTCTAGCATGTGGGAAATCAGTACCCATTAAAGTAAATTTCAAGCTAGACCAACAGAAAAACTTGTTTCCTGATCCCTGAGAAAGTCATCCGAGACTAAAGCCAACTCACTAATTATGTGAAGTAGAGAGATGTAGTATCTTAAATTGGTTAAATTAGAGTATAAAAAAACCAAGTTTTGATATATTACATGGATATCTTGGTATGTGTACATCATCAATATGGCATTAGAAAAGTCACTAAGGGCCAGTGGGGTGGGGATTTCCATGGCTATATTATGAACCAGATAAAATTTTGCATCAAATTTTGTTGTCAGCTACTCTTTTCATTTCTCTACTTTTCTCGAAAATTACATGTAGTGACAGCCCCGTGGTATAAATGTCCAGCTTGAATCTCAGACATTCTCTCAGAGATTCAAGAAGGAAGATAACCCAAGGGACTGGTCTGTTTTCATAGGTTATGTCAGTGAGCAAACCTGGTCACAGTCTGAAAGAGAAGAACTGCTTGTTGTTTGTCCATCTGGGCTGACAAGGAACAGTCCACTGTCCGACGCACTGGCGGCAGGTGAATTATCTGGCTTACTGCTGAGCAAGCTTGTTTGTGGTAACATGTTTGGTGACAATGGCCATACCTCTCTTGTATACAAGAGTGGCTCTTCATTATCATCGCTTTCCTTGAGAATTGAGAAAGATCATTTTTGAAGATATTAGAAAGAAGATTGATGTACATGAAATTCACAGATGACTACCTAACTGGCGCTTATTGGGATTTTTGGTATAAGCGTGCCCGGGATCATGGAAAGGTTTTACAAAGAGTGCAAAGGATCAAGGGAAGGCTTCCCATATTATGTTTTAGCGCCTCCAAAAACTCCTGTATAGAATCCGAAAGCTCTAGCATAGAAAAAAGGGAGACTGCATATGAGGCAAGTAGTCTACGTATGGGCCAAGTGGCCCAAATGGCCAGTCAGTCAGGGGTACATTAGTACCAGTTGATGGCAACATCCTGTCTCTGTCAGAGCCATGGTGTTTGTCAAGCTAACAACATAGTGTATTGTCATTACGCCACGCTAACATGGCAGTTTTTGGAGTACTTGTGCTAGTGTTTGATTGGATAGGAATCGGATAGGCTTCGAGTGCTTAAATGAAGATTTTCTGAAAATGTCACTTGTTCCCCGACTGCAGTGCTACTCAGTGGCAAGTCCAGACTTTCGGGGAAGGGGTGGGGCATTTAGAACTCTTTGACAAAAATAAAAGATAAGCCTCGTGGGCGTTGTTTCTCTGACACAGGGGCCTGTTGTGTGCCACTCAGAACATGCAATTTGGTCAATATATATTATTTTTTCGTGAAAAGATTCTCCATGAACCAGCTTGCAAATCACTTATTCTATGCTTTTTGATTTAAAAATTTTTTAATTCATGTCATGGACAATAAGATTTTGAATATTTAATGCTCACTGATAAATAATTCTTAAGAGTTAGAAAATATGGCTTTTTGTTAAGGTTTGATGTTAAAGATACTGGTTGTGCAATTAATAGGTTAGGCTGCTCAGTGCTGTTCGCTTTACGTTGCCTAAGCAACAAAACGTACGCGTTTATGAAGACGTGAAAAATAATGGTTGATTGTCGAAGGCAAACATGCCAATTACTGGATAATTTTACTTTGCTGTTCACTTACCTCTGAGGAATTTTCCAATTCTAGAGTAGGAATACTGGCTTGAATATCGGCGAAAATATTATCAAACACAGATTTCAGTTTGCACGCACCAGCGGCAGTTTCAAAGTTTCCAGAATTACCGGCGGAAATTTCTTCCTCAAAGCTCTCATCGCTACTGGAAGCAACCTCGTCTGGCTTCCACATGTTTTACTCGAAAAATCTTAATTATCTCTGGTCTATATTTATGCAAAAGGACAGTATAAACAGGGCCGTAGCTAGAATTTTTTGAATGGGGGGGCGACGAAGCGAGTGCCGAAGGCGCGAGCCGCTAGGGGGGGTCTGGGGGCATGCCCCCTCAGAAAATTTTGAAATCTAGAGGCTCGGAAATGCTATTTTGAGCATTTCCATGAGATATTTTTGTCAAAAAATCAATCTCGATTCCAGTGTAAAATGACAGGTATTTTTAGTGCTTACAGCAATATTTCCGAGGTTTTTGTTACCTTGATACATACCGTATATCGGCCTTAGTACACTAAACATTTTATTAGTCTATTTCGTGTGTAACGATGTCTCCAGTTGGATTTCCGCTCCAAAATATATTTCTCAATCAATCGTAAATGTTCAAATTAGTATGGTACCGGGCAGTCAAAATATAACTACTTACTTAGTTACCTAAGAAGTAAGAAGTTCTCGCCTCTTCGTTCCCCATCATCTTGATTAATATGCCGAGCAAAATCTGGGGAGATGGAGTACAAAGCCTTTGAAATTTTTCAATCTTGTTTTTGAAAGACCCTCGGCATATATTTTTTTATCAAGAAGGCGGCTGTTTGAACGCGAAAAAAAAAACATACGCAGTTTTCGTTTTTATAGAAAGCATTACCCATTCTTGGGGGGGGGCAACTGCCCCCCTTGCCCCCCCGCTAGCTACGGCCCTGATAAAAGCGAGAAAGGTTTCGTAGCTTGGACAAAGTCTGACGCCATCTTTGCAAGGTCATACTCTCGCCAGGCCCTTCGCAAGATCTTATGATTCAAGATGGCGATTTTCAGTGTCTACATTTTGAATCGTGCCGGAGGACTTATATATCATTACGATCATTTCACGCCAAGAGTGAGGTTGAAAAGACGTTTAGCTACCCTTTAGATATTACGATACGCGAAGATGATAAATTGGTTGTGATATTTGGTGAAAGAGATGGCATAAAAGGTATAAAAGTTAATTGATGTTTCATCGATTTTATAATATAAGCTTACAGCTGAGCTTACTGCTTTCGTTTCTTTATTACGTAGTTGGTCATGCCTTGCTGGCAATAAATGGTGAATCAGTTACCGCTAAACGTTTACCCGATGGAAGAGAAGCAATGGAAGTGATCAGAAACCAAGACAATTATCCGATCTCCTTGAAGTTTGGCCGGCCAAAATTGACAACAAATGAGCGTATTATGTTAGCCAGCATGTTTCATCCGTAAGTATAAACGCTTAGTCAAAATTTTTAAAAATTACCCAAGTAATAAAGCATCTAATAATATTAGATGGTTTATTTAAAACCATGTATGTATCCACGTACAATAATATGTACTCCCTGGTACCTCTCCCTGGGGAGATTATCCCACTTTCATTTCATGGGGGAGGGGTGTAGCCTCCTACGCAGACGCTCTTTGGGCTCGTCACGCAATCTTTCCCCCCACGAACGTTCTTGGGGATGAGTGCGTAACAAGCCCAAAGAATGTCTGCATAGGAGGCTAGGAGGGCTGGAAGCAGACCTTTTTTTGTGGGGTGGGAGAGGAATCTTACCTACCTTATTCCGACTTTCATGCATACTTAATGTTGCAAAATCGACAGACCCGTATTTCACAATGCTTTATTTTCGTGATTTCCGAGAAAATAAGGGCTCAAAGGCTTACATGTAAATATTTGCTAAAATATCAGCTTTGTTTTCAAGTTTTTTTCCCACATCGCTACAATTGCGAAAATTAGGTAGTTCCCCTATGTTGTGTGTGGTTGTGGGCGGGGGGGGCGGGGGGTACACTGCCATATAGCTATGGTTTACAAGGATTTTAGTCTACAACAGGGTATTTAACTCTTGATTTTTATCTGGAACAGGCTTTATGCAATCTCTGCTAAACTGTCTCCAGAGCAGAGGTCTTCAGGAATTGAAACTATTAGAATCAGATTCATTCAAACTTCACTGTTTCCAGACGCACACAGGTATGAAGATACAATGAGCATTGACAACAGATGTTACTTTTCAGTCACCCATTCCCCCCCAATAATGACACACAGTCACTGTGGAACCCTGTTAATCCGGTGACTGGATTAAAGGGATTTTTACATTTATTAAGAAAAATGACTGAGTGAGAATTTGTTTGGGCCCAAATAAAGTGGCCATAATAACAAGGCCATAATAATGGCAGGTCACACTGTTAGTTGCTAGTAATGAGTTCATAAATATAAATTTGATTCATCCTGTGTTTCAAACTTGCTCTCTTCAAAATATTCAATATTTATTCAAAATGAAACTAATCCAAATCTGTAATGTTGATGTGCTACCTTTAATAATTGAATTATTTTGTCCATTATAACTATTCTCTATCTAATACGCACTGCATAATCTCAACAGGATTGAAGTTCATTGTACTGACAGATCCAAAACAACTTGGAATGGATATTTTCCTCAAAAAGCTTTATGAGCTGTATTCAGACTTTGCTCTGAAGAACCCATTCTACTCGCTGGATATGCCTATAAGGTAACTAGTCAAACATTTAACAAACCTTTGGATATTATGAACAAACGTTGTGCCACTGGTCATTTCACCTGGACTGCAAGCAGTCCCTCTTTCAGTTAGTTGGAGTGAGTGAAGCCGTGAGCGAACGGAAATGGACCAAACCGAAATGAGAGGAGAAGAAGTCCTCTCACTTCCGCTCAGCCCATTTCTGCTTGCTCGTTGACTAGAGAGCCTATTCACAGGCTAGCCTTTTTTCTGCCATATTTACAACAAGGATTGTGAGGTGTGTTTGAAAGGTGCCTGTGAAATGATCACTTGTTTGGGATGCAACAGATTGTGGTGGGAGTAGACTACAAGTAGTCCCTAATTTTTCTCAGATCGAGCGGGCGAAGCACGCGGAAATCGCATGCCAGCGAGAAGACGCGATGCGAGGAGGTTTTTCTCGCCTCGTCTTCTCGCGGGCACGAGATTTGCGCGCCCGCTCGATCTGAGAAAAATTAGGGACTACTCATAGTCTATGGTGGGAGTGCCCTATCCCAATCCCCTCACCTGCAGCCAAACAAGTCAGAAAGCTTAAGGCTTATATTTTAATCTTTTCTCTCTTTAGATGTGAACTTTTTGATACCAACTTGCAGAGAGCATTAGATCAAGCTGAGAAGTCAAATCTTTATTCAAGCAACCCTTCCTTAGCTTAAACAGAAGGGTATCCCATGAATTATTGTGACAAGCAAGACACTTCACATTGACACAACAGCTGGAGTGCATGTAATAAAGTTTAATTAAATTAGTGATATCTCAGACTTCAAACCAGAAGAAATGGATATCACTGTCTGTGATAGGTAGTATTTACAAGACAGTTCATGTACATAATTACAAAATGTTTATGGTTGAGAAATGGAAACTGGTGTGTTGGTTTCTTTAAACTCAGCAATTGTACTGGTACATTGAGGGGATTTAGAGACGACAGTGGTGTTTTTGGTTTGTCGGAACTGCTGCTCAGATCGGAAACTGTTGTTGGCAGCTTTTGCACGACGTGGAGGGAGCTGCCTTTGGGTAGAAGAAGTAGCTGTGTCTTGATTTTCTATCACTTCTCTGTATTTGATGGTCACAAAGTTGACTTGGCTGCTGATGTCATGGCCTGCAAGCCGACGTTCCAGGTCAGTTAACAGATCCAGAATGACATGTGCATCTGCAAGGAGAGAGACACAAAAGAACACACAGTGATGGTCTTTGACATAGCTCAACAGAGATTTGTGTAGTGTCTCTTGATTGGTTGTTACTTGCACACGGAAATTAAAAACTACATAAGCACATGAAGAGAGACTTCTGTATACTCAAGCAAGCTAGGATTTAAGGTCCAGTATTGAGGTGGCGGCTCTTCCTATCATTGAGAAGCAAATTTGCCAAGTGATGGATTGTTCACCCACCAATAGGAGGGAAATACAACCTTGTTCCCAGGGTCTCTCTTCTTCCCGCCTCTCTCGCTCTAGGGGCAGGAAGAAGAGAGACACTGGGAATGAGGTTGAGGGAAAAACACAACCCCGGTATAACAAACTTGGATAAAATAAACCTCTGGATATGATGGAATCAGACACTGACTGAACTTTGTCACATGTACCTACACTAGGATCAGGGCAACAAAGTTAAAGGAAACTAGTTTTGTTCTCAAATAATAAAAGCGTAATTTCACATTAATTGCTGTGCTGTGACATTACTTTTAACATAAAAAAAACTTTACAGTGGAACCCTGCCTTACGGCCACTCCGTTAATACGGCCACCCCGTTAATATGGCAACCCTGTTATTACGGCCACCTATTTTTGGCCCAGTGAAATTGTACTTAATCTCTTGTATAAAACCCCGTTTAATATGGCCACCTCGTAATACGGCCAACGGCCTGATTTTGCTATCTCCATGTGCCTATTTTCTTTGTAATTTCACCCCGCATTACGGCCACTAAATCCACGATGGATTAAATATAGCAAATCATTGACACAATGAACACATGAGTATCACTTTACTTATTCACACAGATAGACTGTTTTCAATGTTCTATTTAAGAGTTTGATTGTCTTTGGCATCCCTCTGAACTTGTTTACACAAGGAACTTCCATGCCATATCTGTCTCCATAATTTCGACCAACCCTGTATTATGGCCATGACGGCCGACCAAGGAAGTAGTAAGACCACTTCCTGCATTTACAACCAAACACTGCACAGTTGAAACGTTTAAAAAAATTTATAAACAAAGCATGGCTAAAGCTTCTATCATTTACTTGGAAAATTATATTTCTCACTTACCAAGAGGCGAGAGGTTGGGAGGGGCTTGTCCCCGCATTACTCTGCTTAGTAGGGTGTAAATCTGGCTATAGTCTGGCGATACACTTCCTGCTGGTCATGATAGCAAAAGTATTTTACTTCAAGTGCTATTTGTAACAAATTAATAAATCACATTTTTCCATGGTCTACTCTATGACCTAAGCCTAACCTCTATGACCATAGAAATCACATGCAGATAATAAAAATGTCCATAACTCAAGTGGAACCACAAGCAAAGCCAGTGGTTTCATTGCAAAGTTTTAGGCATTGTATAGCAGCATTCTTTGGTCTATGGCATCGACACCTAAACCGACCATAACCGGCCAAGAGGAGACTATGGACTTGTACCACGTGAGATGTCATCACTTTTCATGCCAAAGTCAACTGATAGAGTTGGAAAATGTCTAACAAAGCATGCCTAAACGAGTATGAAACGTTGAATTGGGCCAGAGATACACACAAAACAACTTGGAATTTTTCCTCCAAAATCACAAAAAAACGTGACCTTCCCCCATTGACACTCTTTGTTAAAAAAGTTTAGGTGGAAACTTTTCCAACGTGAACAAAGGCTACTGAAGGGCCAGCAGTACCACAAAATAAAATGAGTTCATTTTTACTCATTTTACTCAATTTACTCATTTTACTCAATTTACTCTTTTTACTCATTTTACTCAATTTACCCATTTTACTCAATTTACTCATTTTACTCAAAATACTCATTTTTACTCATTTTACTCATTTTTACTCATGATTTACTCATTTACTCAAAAGATCACACCATTTAATTTTCTCTTGACCAATGAAGAATTTTGCCATTAATTAGATAATTTATCTAGCATCTTCGCACGCATTGCGTGATGCTAGATTCGTACGCATTGCGGACCTATGACACTAGATAACTTATTGCAAAATACCATATGATTTATGTACTAGTCACATATAAATACATTAGTAAGGACATGTGATCGGAATATTTTGCTTACCAGTGGCAGCTTGTGTTGGCTCCATGGCAGCAATTGTCATAATCTGTATGAAGAGATCAGAAAATGAACTGAAGTCACACTGCAAAGAATTAGGAAGTTTCCTGCATCATCAGGTCATGCGTTTGGATTTTCCTCTCCCCCATGGAGAACATACTCTTGTTTCCCCTAGTTCGTCGAGTGAGTGGGGGGGGGGGGGGGGGGGGGGGGGGCGATGAGGGTCAGAAAGCAGGATTCCCAAAGTAGTGGGAACCAGGAGAAATAAGAAAAATTTTGCACCATTGTGTAATATTTTGCAATAGAAAAAGTACAAATTATCAGAAGGGGCAGGAACCAAAACCTCAGACCTCCCTCCCCTGTCCTTGCCCTCCCACGAGCAAGGCGCGGAAAAAAAACACAAGGAAAAATGGCAGCGTGGGCATTTTTCCTCTCACATTTTTGTTTGCCTCTCACTTAATAAACTAAGGGTAAAAGCAAGGAACCACCCGTAGTCTAGACAAAATGGCTGCAAATTAAAGTATAGTACAAATTATTGTTTGTTCTTTTGACTGGAGAAACTATATCAGTAATGATAGAAAACTTTAATATAGTCTGGCAGCCATTTTTAT
Source organism: Desmophyllum pertusum (assembly GCA_029204205.1). Taxonomy (NCBI): domain Eukaryota; kingdom Metazoa; phylum Cnidaria; class Anthozoa; order Scleractinia; family Caryophylliidae; genus Desmophyllum; species Desmophyllum pertusum. Next base: position 482,542 of record MU827805.1, read on the forward strand.
TTTGCTATTTCAATATGCATTTGTTACAAGCAGAAGGATGGGGCTAGCTGGACACTGCTATCGGCACGCTGAGCTACCAGCAAGCAAGCTAGTCCTGTGGGAACCAACGCATGGGCAGCGGGGGAGAGGCAGGCCTACGGATTCCTTCATCAACGTCCTCAAAAGCGACTCGAGAGCGGCGGAGACAATTGTATTGCCTGGCGGGCCCGACGAAGCGCTCGACTGCGGACGACCTAGTTAGTTATTCGTCATTGACCAAACAGATTCTAGAAATTTTGTTGAGTGTATTATAATAAAAAGTACCACATGAAAGTACTACTCAACAGCTTTCATCAATAATGCAATGAATTCCTGAAATCAGTACATCATGGATAAAGTAGCTTTATTGTAGTCCGAGACTGAACATTATTTAAATTCAATCACAATCACTTCAAAACTCAATAATAAATAATATTTGAGCCCTAATTAATACTGCATACTTAGCTATCAAGTAAATATGCAATTCAATTATTTATTCAGGGTTCATGCTCATCAAGAGAGAAAAACATTCCCTAAATTGTCACTAAACCTTTTGAAGGACTTCAACTTTATTTTCTTCATTGTCAATTTATTCATTGTCAATTTATTGACAAAGTCTTAAAAATATCCATTTGTAAACCTTGAGGTTCTTGCCTTGCATGTCACAAAACATAGATGCCTACATGTACCTACAAATTTAAGAAATCAACAATTTTGCATTTAAGGTACTTCTTGTTGCACCCCACAGATGGATGACTAAAAAACCTCCGATTCCAGCAAAAAAGTCAAACATCCAAAATTCTCCAAACTTGGCCAAAATAAGCATTCAACTATTATACTTTACTGCGCCTTTCAATAACATGCAAACTCTTGCGACCTCTATTAAATCAACAGTTTTTGTTTTTCGCTGCAGTCAATCATTTTAGCGGACCTCTCTGGAAACATAAGTTCACTTAAACAGGTTCAAAAAGACACATCCGTGGATTGTGATTGGTAGATCTCGATCCATTTTGTTTCTTTCTCTTTTTCACGGTCTGTTGCTTAGAATTGGTTGTCGTCGTAATTATGATTGACAGCAGCAAAAAACGCTATTGCAAGTTGGGTTTTGAACTTCAGAGTTTGCGTGTTATTGAAAGCCGCAGTAAGCATTTTCCAGGAAATTTGACAACCTGTCTGAAAGACTGGCAGATTTGGTCTGTGTCTGGGAGACACCCAGATTATCTGTGAGAGAGTCAATCGATAAGAAAGAAAATGTCACCAACCCAACACAAAAGTTGGCACAACCTTGAGCCACCTGAAACTAAAATTCCTGACTAGCAGATATTTACTAGGGAAATTATTTCCCTGCAGGCCTAATCCAAATTACTGGACTTTTCCATGACCTTGAAAACAGACTAAAAGTTCCCTAACTTTTTCCCTTGATACGGGAACCCTGACAATTCTGTTAGGTGAAATATAACCATAAGTACAATATAATCCATTGAAATTATTTCAATACAGGAAAGAAATAACTTTGATTCCGACTGTTTCTTTTACCAGATTTACTTCCATGCTTATAAAAGAAAATTTAAACTTTTAAAGCACAGTAACCTGAAATTATTTACAATTTAATTATATTAATGGAGTTGCTTAGTGCCAAAAACCTCTAGGTCTTTTCATTAAAGTTTGTATTTCTGTTTACAAGCTGCAAATTCCCTTCCTTCATCTACAAGTGAAAGTACTGCATAAAACTCGATTGAAAATAAAAGAAACTAAATAAAATGTTAACCATAATAGTAAAATCAAGTTAAACACCCTAAAACATTGCCACAACATGAACAAATATAAATTAAAAAAGACGCATGTTTATGTTATATATTAGCCAAACATAAACAATGCACTACTGCTGACAAACTGAGCCATTTTCAGTGCTAGTCTTGGCCTGAAAAACTAAGGTCTAGTATATTAAAGTTATAAATGGATTACTGTGCAATTACTGTATATCAATCAATTAAAACAATAATATATATAAAATATTTACAAGGCTAAAATGTTTAAGATACTTCAAATGTTTAAGATACATTAAAAATAATGTTTATATCATAGTAGAGGACGTTGACTGTACTGCATTCTACAGTTTTTCTTCTAGATTTATATATTAGTTCGGAGTTTGTTGATAGTGATAAGTATCTAAAAAAAACTTGTTTAACCCTTTCGCTCCCAGAGTCAAACCTTGCGCCAATTAACACAAACTAACTTTTAATTATGTGGATGGAACCCTAGTGTGTGACCATTCAAATGAAAGCTATTGAACAGTACGTTCATTCATACTTTCCATATCTTGCAAAATGAAATTTAGGATTTTTTTAAATTATGAGCTTTGAGACTATTGGGAGTGAAAGGGTTAACCCCTCTTGTTTTGTCATACATGTACAATGAGTAAAAGTGTTCGATCATGACACTTCAAACCAGTTGTAGCTGAAATGGCTGGTCCCTTTAGAACACAACCCAATGATAATAATAATAAATGTACTGGTAATATTAATTATCAATATAATCATGATTATCATTTTAGGAGCTTTGAAACTATTATTGTGAAGGATCTTTGTGTGGAACAGTTTTCTTGTGTGATGATTTCATGGTTTATGATTGTGATTTAACATCTTCTGTCTGGGTGCCGGTCTGGTTTTCATGGATTGTCCAGTTATTTTCACCGAGCATCTTTGACCTGTTGTACCGCAGCGTTTTACATCTGGTGGCAATGCTTGTGATACACTTGCGCACAGCTGCTGTCTGCTGTTCTTTGCTCACTTCTTTTAAAATCTGTCTGTCACCTCAGCTGTTGAATGAAAGAAAACAAAATAGAAACCATTACAAACTGAAAACATCTAATACTCTGGACCACTCATGCAGGAGTGGAATAAGGAGCAAAAGGAGCTGCAACATAATGATATTTGGAACAGTGTCGAAATGTGGACAATAGGAGAGTTACATGACATTACAAACTGGTGCAAATCATTTTGTTACTGTATGCAATGCAATAATTCACTACTGGTACATACATGATTAACATACCCAATTCTTCCTCCCCCTCTTCTCGCCCACTCAAGACTTGTCTGAGATTCGACCCAAAAAAATCCAGACTGATGATGTAACTCTACAGAGATCCTTGTGCATGTAGTGTCTCAGACACTGTATGAACTTGATAAATTTGCTTCGCAATGATAGGAAGAGCCACCTCCTCAATATCCTAGCTAGCTTGAGTAAACAAAATCAAGTCTATCTTGGTGTGCCTAATTGTCAGTCAGTTCAAGTACCAACCAGTCTGGGACACTACACAGATCTCTGTAGAGCTACAAATGATGGGGGTGATCGTTGTACCTTTTAGGGGTTAAAATTCGTGGTCTGGTACCGCTTAGGGTGTTAAAATCTAAAATGACCGCTATTATAGTTATTCTGGTACCTTTCAAGGGTATTAAGCCGGAAAAAAATAGGATAGGAACTACAATCGTGGTCAAAACTAGTTGAGACAAATGAATATCACACACTTTTCACAAGTCACTTAACCAATGAGTGGGTAGAAATATCTTTATCCCCCTCTCCCCCTGCTCAATGTTGTTTCATGGGGCTGCCAATTCATCCTGCTTCGATTTGATATCGTTTTCACAACGCGACAACATTGAAATGGGGGAGGGGGTTGAACAAATAGGCTGTAGTACTCAAATTGTTTGAAATTTGGTAAAGTGTCTCAACAGTTTTGACCACGATTGTAGTTTTGCTTTAGAATTGGTACCTCTTTGGGGTGAAAATGAATTCGAGCCACACCCACAAAATGAGATTCTGGTACCTTTTAGGGGTTCTTTTAAAAATTTCCGACGATCACCCCCGTCACTTTTATATGGGAGTCCTCCCCTGGGGGCTACACCATCAGTATGGAACTTTTTGAGATGTCTCATGAGCAGTGGAATGAATAGTGACATCTGTTTACTCAGTCTAGCTATGATTTCATCAATCATACTTTGTATTGCATCAATCACAGTTGGGTCCAACTGTAGAGTCCCACGCTTCCCTCCTGTCACAGTCGATGCCCTTAGAACATCATCTCCAAAAGCTAACTCCGCCAGACGAACTGCAAAGTGTGTGGGCTGACCTGATCTTGTAAGAGCATCTAGATACTTCTGACGGGGAAGAGAAACATTTGGGTTTCCTCCAACTAACACATGACAAACTAAAGGGTTGAGAAGAAAACAATAAATTATAATAATTATAATGTAAAAATGGAGTCAGAAAATTTATTCAACAATAATATTTAATTGCATGCTGATGTATGTAAGTTGTACATCCAAGGCCAGTAAAATATTTGTATTACATTCACCAAGAAATTGGTTGTAAATCAAAACATACTCATCAAGGCAATTATTTATTATTATTCATTCACTTCAAATGTTTGAACTTTGGTACTCTTTGGAGTGAAAGCAGTAAATTAAATTTGCACATCTACTCACAGTCAGGAGTCATTTTGATGCCAGATACAATGACGCTTTCACTTGATGCTAAACTAGGCTTGTAAATAGTTCCCACTACAGATGGGAAATCTCCATAACATTTGCGTGGCCCAACCACATTCTTTTCTGGGGAATCGCTATCGTTTTCATGTTCATAAGGTTCCTGGATACTCGCAGATTGTGCACCAAGGTTTTCAATTCTTTCTGGACTGACATAATGACTGTTTTCAATGCCAGTAGCTGACACATTGTTTCTCCCCAAGAGAATTGGACTTGGCAGCTGATCTGTTTGTTTGGACTGTACCTTCACCGCAGTCTGCATAGTGGATGGCAAGTGAACAACTGTTATGTCAGGGTCTATACCAGGTGGTATATCCCGTTCAGTGTCTTCAGCAGTTGATTTCCGTCGCACACTAGAGTCTATCGCTTGTTTAAGATGATGAATCTCATTGTGATCAACTCCAAGCAAATCATCCGAACCACCATTTTGCGGTTCCTCTTGTTCACTGTCAGAAGATATTCTGACTGTCGGCGGTGACTGCCTTGAGCTTGGCTCATCCATATTGTCCATGTCAAAATCTTCATATTCTTCATCTGAATCAGCTTGGGAGTCGTCATGTTCATCATACTGCTTTTCACTGCCAACTGCCATGGAAGGGGGTCCTTGGTCATCATCATCATCGCTTATCTTCATTCTACTCGATGATCTGTTCCTACGTGGATTTCGAGCCCTCTTGCACCTCTGAGCAATGCTAGTTACACAGCCTTTCCATAACTCTATCCTGGCTTCATTTGGCATGCTTGAGGCAAACCTCTGAAGAACTTCGACTAAAACAGGGATTCAAAGAACTATATTTTAAATTCTTATCCTAAGAAATAATATGTTCTGTGTGCAGTAGTTTCTCTTTTGAAATCCGTTGTGTGGTTCCAGAAAATATCCATACTTCCCCCAAAAAAGGTTTTTTGGTTTGGACGCCCCATTCTACACCCAGGAATTTCTAGGTTAGCTTCATACTTTTCTTTAAAAATTTTGGCTTTTGAGTCACTTCAATCTTCATGCTTAGCACCGGCACTAACAAGAAATGCATAAAGCTCCTCCAATTCCACAAAGTCTTGAACGACAACAACAAATAGACCTGTCTCCAAAATGGCCGCTGCAAATTCAAAATGATTACAATTAAACTGAGCGGAAAATCAATACCAGCACCTGAAAAGCCACCTCTTGTTTGGTAATCGTACGACGTTTCGTTAGGTTAGGTTCTACCTGAGTCAAGAAAACGGAAGTTGAAAACTGGAAAATTTAGAGATGTTTGTATGAATGAGGGTATGCCAGTCATACAAACATCTCTAAATTTTCCAGTTTTCAACTTCCGTTTTCTCAACTCAGGTAGAACCTAACCAAACAAAACTTTGTACGATTACTAAACAAGAGGTGGTCCTTCAGGTGATGGTATTGATTTTCCGCTCAGTTTAATTTTAATCATTTTGAATTTGTGGCGGCCATTTTGGAGAAAGGTCTATTTAGACACAATGTAATTACCTTTGATAGCATCTAATATTGCTGGGTTTAACGCTGCCTTTCCTCCAATTCCGTAAGGTGTGGATTTGATCAAAACATCCATTCCAAAGAGCTTCTCTGCTAGGCGCAGGGCAAAGATTTTTGGCCTGTCCTTGGATTTCTCCAGTGCATCCTCCAGCTCATACTGTTTCAACAGCACAAAGGGATTGTAACCAATTGACACTACAAGAAAATAAGATCACAATCATAATTATATCATTTCAACTCTTTTACATGTCACAAATCAGGTGGTTAAAGTAGGAACACCTCAAGGAATGTTTATTTCGGAGAAGACTACAAGCAAATGACTACAAAGACAAGTAACAAAACTTAAAAAAACTATTTCCTGTATTTTAAAGGAGCTACATCAAGGATGGCGCATCTTGAAAAAATTGGCCAATTATTTCAGGTTCGTCATTCGCAATCCATCTTTTAAACCATCTCTATCCTCAACAATCCTTGTTCATGTTTGGTTTATTATCACCACTTCAGTGTTTTTCTACCTTAGTAAACTATTATTTTGAGGCGTTGTGCAATTTGAAGGTGATTTCGCGACAGTACTAGCACATATTACATGTACGTGTTCATGCAAATTCAGATTGGTTAAGTCCATTTCTAAGGAAGTTCACTATGTTCTTGTGGTTTCATGAAGATAAGTACCATGTTTCATTACATGATAACCTTACCAAGTTGTAAAAGGTCTCCTTTGGAAGGATCCCGGTGGCTTTTTTGATAATCAGAAATTATTGCTGTGAGGCAGGACTGCCATTGAGTTTGATTCTCTTGGTTGTGGTGCTCTAAGACATAGTTATTGACAAGCATGGCTGAAAAGGAGAGAGTGGTAATTAATTACTCAAGACACTTTTCAACTTGCAGACTTACAGCAAGGCGCCCAAAAGTGTGACCACTTTTAATTAATTCACATTCTTTTGTGCATGTATACTATCCAATCAGAAGTCAAGGATAGCTATTCTTCTGCCTCTGATTGGGTAGTCTGCACACACGGAAGAATGTGAATTAATTAAAAGTGGTCACACTTTTGGGCGCCTTGTTGTAACAATGTCTGTCTGTCTGGTCTGTCCTTTGCCGATTCCTAGTTTCTTTAATACTAGCCATGGAGGCACAGATAGAATGTTAACCCTTTCACTTCCACTGTCAAATATTTTATTGACAAACAAACAGCACCATATGAAGATACCGCTAAAAAAATGTAATAATAATAATAATTAAAATTTATATAGCGCAAATTTCATATCATGATCAAATGCGCTTTACATGGATAAAATGATAAAAATTATTAAAAATGATAATATATACAAAATTTACAAACAATGTAGTAGCTAAATATTAAGAAATAAAAACTAAAATATAGAAGTTACAAGTTAAAAGCACGTTTAAAAAGGAATGTCTTAATATTACGTTTAAAAAGTGTGAAAGATTTAAGATGGCTTATTTCGCTTGGCAGATTGTTCCAAAGTTTGGGCGCGGCTGACACGAATGCTCTGTCTCCAAGGGTAGAAAGCATTTTGCCATGCGGGACATCCAACAAAAACCTATGATCAGACCGTAGCGTATATCTAGTGGATTTTTTACGACTAATAAGTTTACAGATATAGTCGGGTGCTATGCCATGTATTGCTTTAAAAGTAATGAGCAAAATTTTAAATTCGATACGGTACTTAATTGGCAGCCAGTGAAGCTCATATAGGACTGATGTACACTTGAATGGTCACATACTAGGGTTTCATGCACATACTTATACGTTAGAACCACCTTGTACAGCATAACAGACAGCACCACATGAAAGTACTGCTCAAAAGCTTTTCTTTGAATGGTCACATACTAGGGTTTCATGCACATACTTATAAGTTAGAACCACCTAATTGTACAGCATAACAGACAGCACCACATGAAAGTACTGCTCAAAAGCTGTTCTTTGAATGGTCGCATACTAGAGTTTCATCCACTTTAAGCTTACAACCATGGATAACTTTTTAATTTGTTTTTATTTTTTAACCATGGAGAACTTACCTGCATTGAGCAAGTCCTTTTGCTCAACATTACTTTGTCTGCTATTGGCATCATCTGGAGAGCAAAAGAGTAATGGCTGATTAATAAAGCAGTCTAACTTAAACCTGGTAACATATGGCTGAATTGAGACTCTACAACCCAACACTAGGTACAGTGCAAAGGCTAAATCGTATTATTACTAACAATGTGGATGAGCCGCAGTTCACAGTTCAGACCATGACTTTATTACATGCTGCATGCTGTGAGTCTAAACCTCATTTAAATAACCAGCCCTACATGCATGTTTGTACATTCAATCATCATGATGTACATGTAGCAACAATAATTTTATTTATCGCCAGAAGTCCATTTTCCTTATGCAGATGATCTTTGGGCTCGTCACGCAATCTTCCCTTCTCGTGGGGAAGGAGTGCGTGACGAGCCCAAAGAATGTCTGCGTAGGAGGCTATTATGGACTAGACAGATGCAAAATTCCTTCCAAATATAAACAAAACATTTTCCTTCTGATAATAAACCCTCCCAAAAATAAGCCCACCAGGCTTTTAGCCAGAATTTGAAAAGTGGGCGTCCTGGAGGCATGCATTTTCATCATTTCCTCTCAGGATTAGGGGTGGCGAATGGTAAATTCGAGACTTCGCGAGACAGCGAGACTAGCGTTTTTCTCTGCGAGACCGAGACTTTTTGAATGTTTAAATTGCGAGACCGAATTGAGACTTTGAAATGCCTTTGCGGAAAAAAACGAGACTGCGAGACATACAGAACCGCTCAAAAAACGAGACGGCGAGACCTGTGAAATTTGACTAAAATTTTGCGAGACCTGTAATTTTTAAAAGTCCATTCACCACCCCTAGGATTGGGCGTGCACAGGACACCTGGACACCCTTCTGGCTAAAAGCTTGAAGCACACCAAAAAAAACTTTTAAAACAAAAATAAGCCCCTGGCTTATTATCAGAATGTTAACGATTTAACAGCCACTTGTTCCAACAGTGGATGTTTCCTTTGGGTTGTCTACTTAAATTTTACTGCTGCTGACTACTACTCACCAGCTTTTTGCACGACGGCACCTGCAGCTGAAGATACATGGACTTCCTTTCCTTGTTGCATGGAATGACTAGTAGTTGTAGTCGTAACTGTTTGTGGCTGCCATGTCATTGTGTTCGGTACCTTCTGAAGAGATGGCATTACATCTGTTGTATGTGAAAGTGAGATATATCCTGGCGGTATGCTCTTTTTCACTGATGTTGGTGTTACACTTAGCAGTGGAACCTTTGGAGAATTTGGATCTTTTGAATTCTGCAATGGTGTACAAGCTGCACCAGAGCTACTAACCACCAATATCGCTTGTTGAGGCAAATGATGGCTAGGTCCTGATGACATGCCTACCGGGTGATAATTTGGCGGAGGATTTCTGACGACTGTACTGATAGAAACTGGGCAAACCATTGCAGTCCTTTGATGGTTAGGCTCAACTTCTGCTGTTTTATTGTGTCCAGTTTTGTGAACTGGCTCACTTCCACCAACATGGTTGCTGATCTGGCCTATTTGACGGTCATTGTATGAAGATTGTAGTGAAGGAGCTGGTATCACCTGCACTGGAGCTGGATAAGAAGATCCAGCTTGAGTACAAGGCAGTGTCAATTGTTTAATTTGTGTTGGTGTCTTATTGTGCTTACCCTGAGGAGATGAATCTCTTAGTTGTCTCAAAATAGTTGTAACCTCTGTTAGAAGTGATGTACTGCTAGCAGTTGTAGCAACAGGAGATTGGTTAACAATGGACGTTACAGATCTGGTTCCATTTGGCAAGGACCTGTCTTCTGTAACAACTAAACTACAAGTGTCTTCCTTTGGAGAATGTTCGCTATTGCCTGTTAGAAGCTGTTTAGAACAAACAGATGCATCCGCTTTACTCTCAGGTTCACAAGATACATTCATCAATGAGTATTCTTGCTTATTTTTTAACATTGGTGATGCAACTACTGAGGATAAACTTGAAGTAACTCCAAGCGAGGACGCGCCATTAGCTATGGTCTGTGGTTTGCGTGAAGGGTCATTCTGGATGTCCGAAGGTTGATTGCCAGAAATATATATTCTTATATTCTTATCAGGAACGTTCTCTACATCAGTTGAAGTTCTTACTGAAGTTGCATTTACATGTAAAGGAGATGCAGAAACTTGATCTTCTTTTCCCTGAGTGTGGTACATGTATTGTCTTCAGAAGAAACAGTTGTGGAACGTTCACATATTTTCTCTTTTTTGGAGTCTCTACAAGAACTACAAGAATCCAAGATGGGTTGATGTACGACATTAGTACGAGGCGTTGTTTGTATGATTACAGGTCCTCCACAACAACTGTGGGAAGCATTTTTACCAAGCTGATCTAGTTTGTCATTTATCTTGACAAGTAATTCAATAACCGTTGACTGAGAAGATGCATCATCTGATTGTACCTGTAGCTGCTCGAGCTTGGAGTCTAAAACACAGATTTTCTCTATCATTTGCTTATCCGCGTCTTTCTGCAAAACAATAAACAACGAACACACAAATTGGAATGAGAGTGTCATTAACAACTTCTGACTAGAAAATAACCAATTTATTTCCAAGTGGGACATGTGTTAATTGGATTCTACAGTAGATACCGTATTTCCTCTATCTGAATGTAACTTCTCAAGCTTGGTTTCCAAAACAGAGATTTTTGCCATCATTTGCTTCTGGTTGGTCAACAGGTCCTCCTGCAAAACATTAAACACAGGAATGACAAGCTTGTCTTTACTATAATTATATTAAGAACAGACTACAAAAGAACCATGTTTATTTTCAAGTGGGACTGCATTGGATTCTACAGTAGATAACATATTTCCTCTATTTAGCCCCTGGGGGGGGGTACTCCCTATAATGGACTATACGGTGAGGCTCCGCCCAAAAGGGGTTAGCTTTTTCAGGCTGGAGGTATATGAAAGGGTAGGGATTGCACGAGTTGAAGTGTTTAAAAGGGCCTTTCAAAATATCTCGAACAGACGCACCTAACGGCTGATTCATCCAATATTTTAAGGGGCTACTCATGCGAAAAATTTAGTAAAAGTCATAAAATGGATGCATTGCTTCAACTGCAGGTATGTGAAAGGGGTACAATTTTCTATGGAAGGTATATGAAAGGGTTACCTTTTCTGTCAAAAATGGTATATAAAGGGTAAGGGTTTGGACCTCGGGGTGGAGCCTCCCCGTATAAAACTTTGTTGAGTACCCCCCCCCAGGATTTAGCTCCCTCCCTCTATGAAGTCCCCCTTCTAATAAGCCCTCCTTTCAGGGATACACCCCTCCCTCTATAAAATAAGCCTCCTCTCCAACCTGAGTTTTTGAATCGTATTTTGTCTGTAATGGAGCTAAATACTCTAACTACTTCAACGGACATATACTCCACAATAATATTATTATTGTCAGGCTCAGAAGCAAACATACATTAGGTTTCAGGTTCCTGCAAGATGGGCAAAGAAGTTACCCCAAATGCAATGGCTGTCAGAACGGAACTCTGATGCCCGTGCATGCCTTTTCATGCAGCATCGCTATGAAAGTGAAAAACTTTGGTCTCGTGACCTTAGAACGATGATCCAGTGGCAACCGCAAAATTTAGAATCGAACAGCATGGCCAAGTTTAAACTCGTGGACACGACAGTCAGTCAGTACTTAATGGTAACCAGAATAGATATCTACATGTAGCAATGCCAAATGACTTAAGGCAAACATAAAGTAAACATTCATGGTTTAATTAACATTCCATACTGACCACAAAGCCTTACATGTTGATCACTTTTTGGATTGATTCAAGGGTTAAAACCCCCAATTTCTTACCATAATAGAATCTGGCTCTTGAACATCTTTGTTGTGATTGCTTCCAGATAATGGTGCACTTTGGTGTTGATCTGAAATGTCGTCAGCTGTAGAATCTTGTTGCTCCTCCTTATCATCATCACTGCCATGATGTTGATCCATTTTTTTGTTGCATGCCTCGTCTACTTCCTTTCTTGGAGAATCTGTGTGTTGTTGTGCTCTTGATGCTTGATTCTGTTGTAAGAGCTCGAGGTATGAGGAGGATGCCTTTCCAGAGAGTCATGGGCCAATTATTTAAATGAAGTCTAAGTTAGGCCCCGTCCACACTAATGCATTTTCAAAATGATCCGTGTTCGAAACGCTCTGTTTTCATCGAAAGCAAATCAAAAGCTCTGAGTCCACACTATCGTTTTCGTAGCATTTTGCTTATTCTCACTAAAATGCTTGAATATGCTCAAAAAATACTACAACAGTCACCTGCACACGCGAGCGGCGATGTGAATGACGTCAGTGTTTACGAAGGCCTCCATTTTCACCGTCCACACTAATACGACAGGGCTCCATTTTCAAATGAATGATGTCAGCGTTTTAGAAAGGCTCCATTTTCGTCGTTCACACTAATACGATAATGTCTCCACTCTGGACAGTGTTTTCAAATGTATGCGTTTTTGATGGAAATGCTCAGTGTTTTCGATCGTTGTAGTGTGGATGATAGGTGAAAATGCATTCAAAAGTATGTGTTTTCAAACGAAAATGCATTAGTGTGGACGGTGCCTTAGACCTGCTTTATGGATGAATTAGGGTATCTAACCATGACTACAATGTACATGTACATGTCGTTGGAGTTTCCAATACGACTGCTAGCGGTAAATTAAAATAACGCAGTTGATGGTTTCAAGAGTTTCACGGAAATTAGCCATTTTTTTTAATTTAAACTTTTTTGATGTACATTGTAGATGGAGTTGTCTTAAATTATTTTGAATTTACATGTATATTGTTTCACATTGTCAAAAGAAAATTTTGGCAATGAACAACAAAGGATAATGCATTTAAGAAAATGGTGGAACAAACACATTGAACTAAACATGCACATGCATTTTCTGCATGTGCAAATTGCATGTAAAATGAGTGTGCATTGTTCACTTATCTCTGAGCTGCACTAAAACATCCAGATTCAATTTCAGGAGAACATGTATGTATCTTGAATCACAAGCATCCACAACACAAAACAGGCCCAGGGTTCTCAGTAGTTTTTTGAACAGGTGGCTAAAGATATATACAGTCAAACCTCAGCTAATAAGGGACACCTCCTGTAGGTGGACACCTCTCGTAAGCAGACACTTGGTCAATATTATCCCAGCTACATACATGTACAAACAAACACTACCCTCCCATAATGTCCCAAGGGTGTCCGCTTACGGGAGGTTTGACTGTAATATAGGTGACTACATTAAGACAACTCCAAGCGGGCGGCTACTTTTGTCTTGATAACAGGTGAAATCTGCCTGTTGCCACCTTCTATTGAGAACCCTGAATTATCCAGGAGCTAGAAATTAAAAGATAGAGAGGCCGTACTAGTAGCAATGAGAAGCGAGACTCGTACCTGAGGTATACATGTCCCATCCACGTTATCATCGCCTCTTAACCTTTTTGTCGCATTTATCCATCCCTAATTTACATAATGAACACAGGACAGTCAGAATAGTCACACAAAACTCAAACTTTAAAACATAAACAATTTTAATGAATGAATGACCCGCATAGTTGCAGTTGTTAAAACGTTAAAGTATCACAGGGATTTAGTGTCATTTCAAAAACTAAAAAACGTTTTTGTATTAACAGCAAGCAAAAAATAATGGTCAGTTTTGTTATAAATTACCACCCTAATGAACTAAAACTGTGGATGAGTGTCTCTGGCCATAAATGGACTGGTCAAAATGGATTTAACTTGAAAAAAATTGGGCTTTTTTTTCAAGTTCTCGCATTTTTGTTTCCAAAATGCACCAGAATAGAACATGATTTGGTTGATTTCTTTCTCTTGGTGTTCTAGAATTATTTTGTAAATAAGTTAACAGCTATTGCTAGCACAGTTTTGACCAAAAAAGGTCAAAATCCCTGTGATACTTCCCCTTTAAAAATTTAAGCTTGAACTTTAAACAATTTTTATTATTATTGCATAATTGATGCATAAGTTGTTAACTTCACTGCAAGAATCATTCATTCATTCAAATAATAATTATTGTTTAATCAGCAGTTCATACAGTACTGGTCAAACGTACGTTTACAGTCTTGACTCAAAACTCGAGAATCGAGTTTCAAGCCTTGAATTTCGAGACATGAAGAATTTTTCAAAATTTCATATTCATCAACAATATTACTGTTAGTATTAAATACCTCAAGTGGACTATCATCCTTTGGTGCGATTGCTCTCTTGTTCGAGCCTAAAGAACAAAATAAGAGAGAGTTATAGGCATTCCACATGTAAATGATACCAGATCGCTATGTACATTATATAACTTCATGGGGAAGCCAAGCAGTATTCTTAACACACCTTGCTTTTCTGTCCTGATTTTTGAAGCAAACTCTTTTACCTGTAAAAAGGAACTAAAAACTCAACACTTGCTAAGACAATTAAACAAGTTATGGCTGGTCTTACTACCAACATAAACATTTAAGTATACCATGTAAGGTAGGCGGACACTTAAATATAGTCATGGTCTCAGCCACATACAAAGTACAGTAAGTGGAAGCCTCTCCTAAGTAGACAAATATTATTTTCTGGTTGCATGGGACCTGTACATGTATGCTAAGCCTTACGTGTATGTGAGGTTCAACTGTACTTCCTATAAGATCGTTCTTTTTTTGTTTTTTTTTTTTGTGATAAGATCGTTCTTGGGCAAGACACATAACTCTCATCTTTCTACAGTGGACAGTCACAGATGGTGCCACTTTAGAGGGAGATTACAATAGAAGGGTCAAGTTGAAAACTATACTAAGTGAGCAAAGTGCGTTTGCCCACTTAGCATAGTTTTCGACTTGACCCTTCATTATTATTTATTTATTATAGGTAGGTAAAGCCGTTTGGGGCCAAACTGGCTCACACTGACTGCCAGAGCTTACTCCCCCTGGGTGGGATGCTTGTCCAACATCAGGTTATCCCACCCCCCCCCCCCCCAGCATTTTGTTAGGTTGCCCTTTGCAGGTACCCATTTATACTTCTGGGTGGAGAGAGGTACTGTGAGAGTTATAAGTGTCTTGCCCAAGAGCACACAATGCAGTGACCCCAGTCAGGGCTCGAACCCCGACTGCTCAATCCGGAGTCCAACATGCGCATGCTAACCGTTAGGCCACTGCCTCTAGAGGGAGATTGCTACCAAAAATATAGTTAACCTTAATCAACAGTTCTTGTCCTGTTCAGCTATGTGATGCATAAGATCTGAGAGATCTCTTAACAAGGTCAACAAGTGTATCCTAAACTAATTAATTAATTCGCTGTCTGCCCTGACCTGTGCTGTAGTCCTTGTTTTAACTTGTCTTGCAATCCAGCGCCAGTTGTTTTTACCTTCATCGCTGTTCAGAAGTGAGCAAATAATGAGTGAATTTAGTAAACTTGTACATGTAAAGTATGCACACACTACTGGCTAGACTATAATCGTTGAAGTTTGCATAGGAAAAGATAGAAGTTTGATTACAACCAAACTTCAAGTATTTCAGTAAATCGAGACATCAAATAAGGGAGGCAACATTGGCCGAGTTGTTCAAATCTTCCACCCTGCCACTAGTATAGCTGGATTTCCTTGGTTGTGCTTTGTAAATACATGTACAGTATTACTGGTATTAGTAGTACTGGTTAGCATCCCACCAGTCAGAATTCTTAAAACGTTTATAATGTTCAATTTACAATACAGTGGAACCCCGCTTTATGGACACTTGTTAATACGGACACCCGCTTATTACGGACAGTTTTGTTTGTCCCGACGACACATATTTTCTCTTATATCAGCCTGCTTAATACGGACACCCGGATAATACGGACACTTTTCCATGTCCCTTTGGTGTCCGTATTAACCGGGTTCCACTGTATTTGTTTATCAATTTGCAGTGTCAGCAATTAGCATAGCAGTGCTTAATCCACCAACACTTAAATAAAGTTCTTTATTTTTTATTTTTACCAAATACCTTTTTAAAGCATCCAAAAGTCTGTTCCTCTCTTGCTCACTCCATTCAGTCTTGGAATCATTCATCTTTGAAGTGTCATCTTCAGAATTCTTTTCCTTCGGTGATGACTCACTTGCCCCGCTCTGTTGCGAAAAGATAGCAATCAAAACCAACACTTCAATGGTCAAAATCAGCAGTTCGCTTCTTGGACAAATATACATGCATATTTTCACACCAAATGCCAGAGAGTCCCAGGACGTTATTGTTTATACATGCACTGTAAAATGAAATTCTGATATAAGCTCTGGGCTAATATTATCAAACCGGGATAGATGGTGTAGGATAGTTGTGGCCTTATGCCAGTATATCTTTCTTTACAGATGAAATTAAAGCTGAGCTGATAGGCATATATTGGAGGGGGGGGGGGGGGGGTATTTTTGGAAGGGAAGGCTATTTCCTCTTTACAGTATATCATGAAAATATATGCTAAGTGAGCAAAGCGCATTTTCCCACTTAGCATAGTTTTTACTTGACCCTTCATATATACCTTATTTTTACTCGATTTTCCGCAGACTTAATTTCGCGAAATCGACAAACCCATATTTCGCAAGGCTTTATTTTCGCGATTTCAGTAAAAATAAGAGCTCAAAATTTTACAAAAAATATTGTATTTATTTTCACAACTTTTTTTTTTTTGCTACATCGCAAAAAATGCAAAAATTAATACTCAGGAAAATAAGTGAGAATAAGGAACTAGTCCCTAGTTGCAGATTTTCATTATCACTTCTCAACAGCTGTCTGGTTGAAAATATAAGGAGCTTATTGATACTGAAATGAGCAATAATTCATTTGTCAAACCCTCTTGAGAATTAATTTCTAGGGTTAAAAGTCATACTATAATTATCATTGTTTATCCCTGTAACTCTTTCTCTTCATAAAAACATGAGCAATCAACAAATATTTCACTTTCAAATATATGGTAGGGTGTCGATCGAATACACGTCATGTCGTGCAGTGCATAAAATAAACATACGAGCCTATATTAAAATGTCACAATTCTACGTTTAAAACACCGAGAATGCTATGACAACAAGTTGTATATCGCTTAGTATCTTGTCAGGAGACATCTACCTATAAAATACACTTGAATATTTTGTTCATTTCCACGTCATCAGGGAAATTTTCAAATTGGCTCCGTGCCGAAGTTTTTGTCTTTCCCCTTCGGCGGACAGAACAATAAACACCGCCTGTAGTAACGCTTTACCGTGTTCACAAACCTTTAAATGTCTTACCTTTCCTCGACGTGACATTTCGACCAAGCTGATTGAAGAAATACGGACGAAAAAACGGCGTCTCTACCGAAAAAGCCAAGCGAAACAAAACGCTTCCCACACGTCCCCCGTCGAGCGGCGAGCGGCGCCGCAACGCTTGCGTACGCAACCTTTCATATGAGAAACCGCTGGCGAGTAAAGACAATGAAACGAAATCGATCGAAAACGCGAGGCGGCAAAAAAAGCCTAAAAACAAAGTTTTCAAAACGAATCACGGGTGATTTATGTATTGCAGTTAGAACGTGTTGTTAATGAAATCAATAACTTGATCAAGACTGTGTTCTCTGGGAATTGGACCGGAGGTTTGCCATGAATCTCGAACTACTTCGTGAGTATACTGTATAGTTTGCGCGCCTGTCAATTCAAAGACTGTTGTTTTTATTGTTTGATTGTGTCATTTGTTGTCGTTTGTACTGTGGCTAAAAGCAAGGGGTTCATGGTGAACTATTTCTAAAAGTCAAGAATCTATGAAGCTTCAGTTACTTCGCCAATCGCGTGATATAAATACAAAACTCGGCAAAAGGTCCGATCCCAGGGGAATAATGATTTTCACCAATGGGGTGCAAGCTCTCATCTGAAGGTGTCTTGGCGGCAATCTGAATTCACGGTCCAACTCGTGAGCTCTTGACTCAAGTGTACTTACATATCTTAAAGCACTTTGCAAAACTTGAGACCAAGTGTTTCACTTGAAAAACTTTATAGTCGTCAATCCACATGCAAAGAGTGTTCCCCCACCCCTCTCTAGCGAGTAGTAAATTCAATATTTGTGGTCATCATAAGGGTGCCAGTGGGGTTTGATTACCATATGGGAGAGGTGTGGAATTAATGAACACTGACATATGCTGCCAACCAGGGCCTGGTTGTTCAAAGGGTGAATAACACTATCCATTGGATAAATCACTATCCGGTGGATAGCGTAGTTTGTTTTGTTAACACTTATCCACTGGATTGTGATTTATCTGGTGGATAGCGTTATCCACCCTTTGAACAACTGGGGCCTGAAGTATACACTGCACGAAAAGTTAGCTTTGTCTCATCTTTGATTCACGTCAAAGGTGAGACAACTTTGACGCAGTGGTCAAAGGTAAACAACAGCTTTGATATTGCCTTTGACAAGCTTTGAAGCGCACCAGAGATAGTAACAGCTTTGATCCAGTGATATCACCCTGCAAACACCAAAAAGAATACACTCTATATTACAGACTGAGGGAGATATAATTTTACAGATTTGTTCTATTTCTAATGTTTTGATTTTACAGTGCTGCTACTGTTACCAGGGACCACTTAAACTAAACCAATCAAATTACAGGAAACGAACAATGTATTCCAACTAAAATCGTTTGAGCCAATCAATGTTCAGAACACTGTTGATTGGCTCAAACGATTTTAGTTGGAATGCATTGTTCGCTTCCTGTAATCTGATTGGTTAGTTTCGTTCAAGTGGCCCCAGTAACAGTAGCAGCACTGTAACTGTGTTACATTTACACTTAATTTCAGAGTCTTTTGGACAAAGCTATCCTGAGGTGAGAGCGGTTTCTTTACACACAGACAATTACATGTACAAATAAAATTAATGTCAGCAGTTTAGATGACTAATTAACAATAATTATTAGATGGAAGCTTGAAGTTTCTATCGGCTGATAAATTGGCGAGGGGCAAAGCCTCGAGTCATGATCAACTATCAAAAGTCGATAGAAACCGAGAGCGAGCTGTCTGTTTTAGCATAACCCAGAGACCAATGTATTGAACAAAAAGTTCAGCACAAATTTGTTTTATTTCTACTTCAGTAATTTTACTTGTGCGTGCTCTCAGCATAGTCTATCAAAAATTAGACTGGTTCAAGTCTAAACATTTTTTTTTGAGTCAGGTTCAACTCTAGTTTTATAGCAACATTCAGTTTAGATGTGAACCTTAAATCTTACTGAGGCATATATTAATCAGTTCAAATGTGAATATATCACAAATAATATTATAGACAGTGCTTAATACATGCCGGGGGGGGGGGGGGGTACTTGACCCATGTTTGGGTATAGGGGTGCCGCTGAGGGTTTGAAAACCTGACCCTGTTTAGGACAAAAAAACAATAAAAACCCCTAAAATACCTACCCTGTGTAGGACAACATGCTCTATTTTAGGACCCTGTTTAGGTTGCAATTTAGCGAATCCCATTTGACAGGAGCCCTGCGTTTGACTGATACGTGGCAAACGTCTCCGATCTCTAAATACTGTATAAACCATATTTTTACGACGACAATCGTGCAACCATACCCTGTTAGGACAGGTTCAGACCCTGTTTAGGACAGACTTGCATAAAATTATATACCCTGTTCAGGGCAGAGAGGCCAAAACCATACCCTGTCCAGAGGCACGTCCCTGTAGGGAGTACCCCCCCGGGTTCATGTATTAATCATGAGTGTTCCAGTTTCAATGAAGACTTATTGTAAAACTGTCATTACAGGAATATGATGGCAGCTTGGACTCAGTTAGTGTTGCAGGGACAGCGGCATTCAATCGACGAGGCTCACTATTAGCTGTAGGTTGCAATGATGGACGAATCGTCATCTGGGATTTTCTGACAAGAGGAATTGCCAAAATAATTAGTGCCCATGTGCATCCTGTTACTTCTGTCAGGTATTGATATGTTACAAAAAGGAGCACAAATATTTCGGGCTTAGCCCTTCTTCAGTGTGATGAAATACAATATAGGCGAGCTATGTCATACAAAAACCTAACCGTAAGCGCATACACGTAGAATGGTATTGATATGACCTGATATGGCATAATGTGACATGGCATGATATGACATACACTGGACATGTAGCATGAAATTTAGGAGCATATCTTTACCAACAAATATACATGTACATTGTAGCTAAAACATTAATTTTGTATAATATACATGTATGAAGTTTAGTTATTTGTTAGATTTACAGTGAAAAGCACCCTAGCCGCAAGCGTTGCCACTCGACAAAGGTTTTGATTAATTCTTGACATCTTTTGGACAACTTTCTGATGGCTTCCATTTAAACTAGCAAATCAAATTGCATGAACTGGGGGAGGCGGAGATCTCAATTATCAGAACACGAACATGGAGCTTGACAACTCCGTCTCTAATAGTTCTTGCATTTTGATTGGCCAGTTGAAACGAAAGCCATCAGAAAATTGTCAAAAATTAATCAGAAACTTTGTCGAGTGGCAACTGTAGGGCACTCTTCACTGTAAACCTCATTCTGCTGAGTCATAAGCAGCTAATACCAAATTGTTTGTTAAGTTTTAAAAATATGTTTTTGTTATTTTGACATGTTATTCAGCTGGAGTCGAAATGGCCGCAAACTGCTGAGTGGCTCAAATGACTGGAATGTGTCTGTATGGGACGTGTTGTCTGGCGAGTGCGATCAGAAGTATCGGTTTCAATCTCCCGTCACCAAAGTGCAGTTCCATCCAAGAAACAAGTTTGTAGAATTATTCATTTTTATTTAATTCAAAGATAACTGGCTGAACAGTCCACATGCGTGTCATGTTCTGTTTGTCTCTGTTAATTAGGATTTTGAAATATTAAATAAATTCTCTTTGATAGTTATTACATAATTAATTTTATGTGTACATTTCATTCGAGGCGGTGTTACACTACTGACTAAAAGCAATGTTTCTTTACTGCAGTACGTAGTGTACTGACATCATTACTTATCGAAGCGTTCAGTAATCAAACTTGATTAAAAGTTTGATTGAGTTCGGTAATCAAACTCGGACCAATGGGCCAGTGCCCAAGCATGTGCAGAATTAACTGGGCGTTGTAGGGAGGTTTCAATAAGTGTATAGTCTATGCATCCGGGCACAGGCGGGATAAAAAATCCTGGACATTGTAGAGAGATGGCCATTAGTGGAGGTTTGACTACACAATCATGTAAGTTCATGTATGTTGGTTACAACACTGAGTTTGGCATGTTTGTAAAGACTGATCCTATCAAATTCTTTTTGTTCTTGTTCCAGTAAAGTCATCCTTGTCTGCCCCATGAAACATGCACCAGTACTTGTGAAGCTGGATGGACAGCACTTCTCTCTGCCAAATGGAGGAGAGGTACATAACTATACTTAATATGTATATAAAGATTAATATCATCAGTATATTGGAGGGGTATGATTTGGGCATGTGAAGAGAGAGATATACTTTTTTCCGAGTAGCTTGTGTCACTGACAGAATAATATCTTTCTCAGAGAGATATACTTGTTTCTTCAGGGTAAGGTTTAGGCTTGATTTCCAGCAATTTTGTGAGCCAGCATTTCTTGCCCCCCATCACGTTGGGAGGAGGATGACAACCAGATTACCAAAATGGCTAAAAATTAATTGCCTAGGTACTGTAGGGTTAAAGGGACACTGTCCTGATTTTAGCATGATTTTGGGAAGCTCAGAAACATATCTAGATCATAGGAAGTTGAACAATAATAGTTTGATTCAGTAGAATAGCACTCGACAAATGACAGGAACCCATTAGGAAGTGAGGATGACAAACGACAGCGAGGATGAAAATGGATTGCAATATGCAGTTTTGAAAAAACTTCAGGATGTCAGTTTTTCAAAGTTTCAAATTTGGCTCGGAAATCTTGAAATTTTGCAAACATTTTGTGGCAGTATGGAATTTCTTGAATAAATTGCTTTTTATCATTTAGTTAGAGTTTATTAAGTTCTTATTTCATAGATTTAGGGACAATTTCATGCATTTATAACAGTTTTGAGCAAATACGCCGGGACAGTGTCCCTTTAAGGTTTAAAAATTAGGGCTAGAGCATTAGAACAGATAAAAGAATGGTCCCAAGTAACTAGTTACTGTGTACTATTTTAAGGAGAGGCATCTAACTGATTGTCCTACATATGTAAATGCATTTGGAATCATTGAAATGGTTTGAACATCCTTATTGACATGTGTGTTTTTATCTAGTCTGAACAGAATATTGTGGCATCATTTGATAGAAAAGGCGAATACATCTACACAGGGAATTCAAAAGGAAAGGTGGGTAGTGGATATAGTAGATTTTATGTTGCAAGTGTTTAAAACAATGTGTGGCATGTCAGTGCATGGTAGCCGGATTAAGATTTTAAATTGAAAGGAGTTCATTTAAGGGCTGCCCTTAGCTTGTTGTCACGGGAAATTTATTTGTCATGGTAACAATCAAATTTGTGGACTCCAGCCTGCCTGGGTTTGAGCACTGACCAGGTGTGATCATCGTGAACGTGTCTTTGGAAGAGACACTTTCCTCTCACAGTGCCTCTTTCCACCCAGGAGTATAAATTGGTAACGGCAAATTGTTAGACTAAGGACAACCTGAGAAAATGTTGGGATACCTGCGATCAATTAGCACCCAATCCAGGTGGAGTAGTGATACACCTAGTCACTATGGAAACTGAGATAAACTCTGGGATTGTGTCCACTTTGGTCTAACTTGACTAACTTGTAATTATATATTAATTATATCTCTCTTGTAGGTGCTGGTGATTGATGCAGAGACTCACAAAGTAAGTTTAGTTATCTTGAAAAGAAGTAATAATAGGTACTAATGAAATGGCGACAAGTGATGCTAGCAAATTCATTTGATTTCTATTAAAGCTAAGCCTTGATTATGAAAAAAGGTTGATTTTGCATGCTTCCTGGGAGGCGTTGCTACCAAAATATATTGTCAAGCAGTAGCAGCCCACAAACAGTTTAATATATCTCAATAATATCACAACGTCAACGGATCGAGCAAGCTGTCAAAAACTTGCATATTTCCGCTTACACGGTACAGATTATTGATAACTTGTAACACAAATAGCCGAGATGGTGTCAGAATATATTAACTACATCCTGTCTTTGTGTGATTGCAATAAATTTTCTTTGTTTTCAAACCATGTACCAGGTGGTGACCTCATTTAGAATACAAACAGGAACAAGTGCGAACACAGCTATTAAAGCAATAGAATTTGCCAGAAGAGGAAGGTATGGCAGTTTACTGAGAATTGGCATCTTTTTGTTGCAAATTATAGTTAGTTATCATTGCTGGAACTCGTATAATTATACATTTTGTAATCAGTGGAAGCACACCATATACAGTACCGCCTGAAAGTATTAACCCATTGGTACGCGGCAATATTTCGTCCTTGCCGAAAGGTTCTGCCGTGAATTCACGGACCGTGGTGGGATGAAAATCTCAACCTCGTGACCGAACACTGCTCCAAGAGGAGCATAGGCCATCGACAACAACTCGCCAGCAAACACAAGCTACATGTATGGGCTGTCTGCTCAACATCAGGTGGAACCTATCACATTCATCTCATCAATAGTTTCCAGTCGCCAACTGTTTTGAGAACGCCCTCTCTTCCTCCTTCCCTGAGGGTTCTAAGTCAGGGACTGGTGGGTGATGTTTGTTGGTGCTTTCCACAGGGTGTGGCCAATCCAGCCCCGTTTTTTCCATCCAACATAACCTGAGTGTCCTTTATGTGTGAGTCCTTACTCATGCTCACATGTCGTTACTCTCCGTTGTTACTGTCCATGGTTACTAAGTCCTTACATGTATCTAGAGCTCGCTCGCAATCCTCTCATGTCTTTTCCTGTTTGTTTTTGCAGTGGTTTCTTAATAAACTCGCAAGACAGAATAATCAGGGTGTTTGACAGTCAGATTGTGCTGTCGTGTCAAGGAACAGAAGGGGCTGAACCTGAACCAATACAGAAACTGCAAGATCTTGTTAACAGGTGACACTGTACATTATTTTGTTGTTCATTCGCCTATATTAAATGCTAGATAATTATCTCACTCTCTGCACGCATTGCATGCCTATTATCCTAGATAATTTTCTAGCTCTCTGCATGCATTACGTGCCTATGATCCTTGATAATTATGTAGCTCTCTGCACACATTGCATACCTATGATGGTGATAATTATCTAGCTCTCTGTACGCATTGTGTACCTATGATGCTGATAATTATGTAGCTCTCTGCATGCATTGCATGCCTATGATGCTAGTAATTATCTCACTCTCTGCATGCATTGCATGTCTATGGTCCTAGATAATTATCTAGCTCTCTGCATGCTTATGATCCTAGATCATTTTCTAGCTCTGCACACATTGTGTGCCTATGACATACAGTATTAGTGATATTTACATTGTCAGCGATCACTCAGGAATGTGTTAAGTTGATTAGTGTTAACCCTGTGTTGAGTCTTCCCTCAGTTTCGTGGTACACTGCTTTACTCCTTGTTTTATCTTTATTTCAATAGAACACTGTGGAAAAAATGTTG
This sequence comes from Desmophyllum pertusum, assembly GCA_029204205.1. Classification (NCBI taxonomy): domain Eukaryota; kingdom Metazoa; phylum Cnidaria; class Anthozoa; order Scleractinia; family Caryophylliidae; genus Desmophyllum; species Desmophyllum pertusum. Next base: position 507,221 of record MU827805.1, read on the forward strand.
TTTCTCAGGTGATGGGGAATATATCTGTGCAGGTAAGCATGACTTTGTGTTGCTTGTTGCTGTTCCAATCTGTGCATCATCAGGAACATCATCATCATCATCTAGGAATATTGTTACTCCCGCTGGATGGGATGCTAGTCCATCACAGGTTACCCCCCCCCCCCCCCCAACATTTTGTCAGGTTGCCCCCAAGACAAAACAGTGACGACCCAGTGGCCCCAGCCAGACTTGACCTTTCGACTGCTGGTTCTCAAGTCCACCACATTAACCATTATGCGTCTGTGCGTTGTCTTAATCTAAGATTTATTGGATACATTATTGTTGTTGTGAAGTAAAATAAATATAGCTTGGGCCAAACAAGGATGGAAATTGATGAGAGTTCAAACTCTCGCTCTCGTTTGGCCTGATACTCTCATGCACTCTCATTGACTCTCATGCGCTCTCATCAAATTTGAACCTGCTCAAAGTTTTTTGAAGAGTTGTTGAGTTTTCTCTTGTTTGGCCGATGCTTCATGAAAGTCGATGATAGTTGAAGAAAATTATCATCAACTCTCATCAAAGCTTGTTGTTGTTGTTGTTGTTTATCAACTCTCATCCTTGTTTGGTTCAAGCTTTTACACTGTAATTTTTGATCACTGACGGCTTTGTTGTGTATTGTGATAGGATCATCTCGAACTCATGCACTCTACATTTGGGAAAAGGGAGTTGGAAATCTGGTAAAAATTCTTCATGGAACAAAGGGTGAACTGTTGTTGGAAGTAGTGGTAAGATTGCATAATTTTTTGTTAGTGTTAATATTGTTCCATTTTATATTCGCTTGACATATTGATTGACCAAGGGAAGCAATGAAATAATAATGGTGAAAACCAAGTCTATAATATAACAGTTTTGGAAAAATGTAAGTTTATAATGGAAATAATTAAGTTTATAATGGGAAAAGTAAGCTCCACTTGATACTGGGAAAATTAAGTTTATACTGGACAAAACTAAGTTTGGAAAAAAATGATGGCATGTGCGTAGATTGCGTAAGTTTGTACAGTTCTGTAATTATCTTTTTCCATCTTTCCCAATCTTTAACCATTCTTCTAGAAAATAGTATTTGTTTTAGCTTTCCTATATTAATATACAACCTCAGGGACTGTGCAATAATTATCAGGAGGGGGGGGTTGGAAAATGGGCTTCATGTAGCCAAATATTAGGTAATACCCCCCCCCCCCCTCCTCTAAAGGAGTGAATTTAGTTATTGCCCCCCCTCTAATCAGTCAGAAATTATGTACGACCCCCCCTCACAGTATACACACACCTTTATACAAGTACGCTGCTACATTTTCTCTACACGCACTAGTGTGGATTAAAATCTTATAACAGAAAGAAGAGCTCCTACTGCATGTTTAATTGTTGGACATCCGCATCTGGAACAAACATCACCTCCGTAGCAATGTTCAACAGAACCATAGCAGAAGGAAAAGGGCATGTGTGTTATTTTCAGGTCCGGTAAAGGCTTCCTCCTCGGCCCGAAGGGCCTGAAAATTTTTCGGCCCCCACCTTATAAATAGGTATGGATTCGCCAATGTAATATGTACTTTAAATAAAATGTTAAGCCCCCCCTCTCTTGAGTGACTTATTTTACCTAGAGCCCCCCCTCTCCTTGCTTTGATTTTACTTTATGCCCCCCCTCTGGTTTTCCAACCCCCCCCCCCCCCCCCCCCCCCTCCTGGTAATTATTGCACAGTCCCTCACTTCATTCTTCTAGCTGTCTTATAATGATTTGTTTTTCCATTAGTGGCACCCAATCCGACCAATTATAGCCTCGATTTCAAGTGGAGTTGTCTCGATTTGGGCTCAAAATCACGTGGTAAGCTTGTTACTAACTATTAGTAATAAAATTGTCACAAGATAAATGAATTTATCTAGGAGGAGGAAAAACCGTATAACCTGGAGAAAAAACCCTCATAGCAAGGAGGGAAAATATTAATTTTTTGCCGTAATTTACGCGGAATGACGCATAAGTAAGTAGTAAGTATAGTATAATTTATTGGTAATTCTGTTTTTTCGTTCTCTGTTGTTCTCTCTAGTGTCCACTCGTTATTGTTTTGTAATAAAGTTTCCCCCCTACAATGTATGCGGACCTCTATTAAGCGGTCACCCTCTATAAGCGATCACTTTCCATTCCCCAAGGGTGGCCGCTTAATAGAAGTTTGACTGTATTTTAAATAAATGCAGTTTGAACCTGATTTCTGGATTGTGTTTTTTTTACACAGGAAAACTGGAGCGCATTTGCACCAGATTTTAAAGAGCTGGACGAAAATGTAGAATACGAAGAGAAGGAAAATGAATTTGACATAGTGAGTATACAACCAGAGGCGGATCCAGGATTTTTTGATAGGGGGGGTCCCAGGGTTTTCTCGAAAATGTGAAGTAGATTGAAGGAAAATTTTTGGAAGTAGACGGCAGCAGTAAAGGCGCTGAGGGAGTGTTTGGGGACCTCCCACAGAAAAAATTGAGATTTTAGGCTCTGAAAAGTTCATTTTGGTGGATTCTGGAGATGTTTTTGCTATGGATAATGGAGAAAGCAAAAACCCCTAAGGTCTGATAGGGGGGTCCGGGAAAACTTGTGAAAAGTCACGATTGGTTTTGGTTTCGCTCTTGATTGGTTGAAAACAAAACCAGCATATTTGCTCGGATTGTGTTTTTTAGGAAGACGAGGACGAAGAAGCTGAGGTGCCTTCTGAAACGGAAGCAGGGGAAGAAGATGAAGTTGATGTATGTGCGGTGGAAAGAATTCCAGCTCTGTGTAGCAGGTACATGACACGAACAACAACATTTTATATTCAGTAGCTTTGTTGGTCGGAATGACGCAGTGGTCCAATGTACAGCGCGTGTATAGTTCCCGCCAAAACCGCCGCTGTCAAACCGTTAACATCAGGCAGTGATCAAACGTACAGCGCACGTGCCGTTCCCGCCAAAACCGCCGCTGTCAAAATGCTAACATCAGGCAGCGGTCCAACGTACAGCGCGCGTACAGTTACCGCCAAAACCGCCGCAGTTTTATACATAATGGTAATAGGACTGAGTGGAGTCCAATTCCGGTCTGTAATCATACGAGTGATTAACAAAATCGGACGACCGCGCTTCGCGGGAGTCCGATTTGTTAATCACGAGTATGATTACAGACAGAATTGGACGACACGAAGTCCTGTTACCAATTAATCATAACTATAACAAAATTTGAGGAAAAGACGTAAACGTGAATAAAAACATAATAATCAAGTTTGTTTTTGACCGAGATGCATGCACGAGCAAGACAGCGCGCGCAAATGACGCGTACTGTCCAATTACACTGTCCAATTACAAGCATGACGTGTAAACTGTCCTATTACATCGTCCAATTACAAGCATGACGCGTACACTGTCCTATTAGTGCTCAAATCGCGCCTGCTGATAACCAATCAGATTCGAGAATTTTGTTATAGTTTTGATTAACAGAGTAAGAGGTCGCTGACATGCAAGTGAAGATTGCATTCAACGTAATTTTTTGTGTGTTAAATATTGCAGTGATGAAGAGAATGATGAAGATCTGGACTCAATTTACTACCTTCCCGTAGCACCTGAAGTGGATGACCCTGAAGAGACTGGATGGACTCAAGAGGTAATGCTGAATTAGACGGGTCGATTCCACATTCTCCTAGTTTTCCGAGTTTCGTAGCCGGAGAAAACCGATTTCTCTCTCAGACTCTGTACACTCAATTGTTCCCCAGCAAGAGAGATGTCCATACTGTACGTAGCTTTACTGTACGTAATATTCGCGCACAGAGCCTCATTTGTTAGTTTCTTGTTCGTTTTTATAGAACGAAATTCACGCCCATGATCCCGAATACAAGAGACGCGCTTCTCAGGAGACTGGAGCCGAGTCTCAAAGAAAGAAGGTCAAGGTGATTGATATCCGGCATGGTTCAAGTGAACTTCATCAGGAGAGTAAGAACCTTGGTAAGTTACACCGGAATTACTCTGTCTCCTCTATGAAGTACCCCCCCCGCACATACAAATTTTAGGTCATACGGATTGGAGAGGGAGGCCCTTATTAGAGGGGAGGGGGATAAAAGGTATATTCATAAAAGGTATCCCCTCCGTGCCCTCTTTCCCAGTTATAAATTCCCCTTGGGAACCTCTGACGAGAGAGATCTGCCCACTCTTATGAATATTTTTTGTTGAAGTGGGACGGGGGGGGGGGGGGGGGGCTACGGCTTCGTGACTTTCTTTCTTCTCATCACTCTTGACAGCGTATTGTTGTTCTAAGGAGAAGTTGGATTTGGATCACTGAGTCATGGGGGGGGGGAGGTGACAACGGTCCTACCCTTACCACGTGACTCATTTCAGATTTCTCAAACTCATTGATAATTCATCAAGTTAAGACAAAGGAATTCATAACCGTGATGGAGGTTTGGATACCTGTTAATTAGCATAGATTTTTTATGAATTTATTTCTCCATTTACTTCTTAGTTTTGGGAAGATATATCAAATACTCGAGAGATCGTTTCATCCGATTTTTAAACACCTCGAATTTCGTCAAAAATACTCCGCTACGCGTCGTATTTTCAACTCTCTTCTCGGTGTTTGAAAATCGGATGAAACACTGTCTTAAGTGTTTGATATATTGCATCACATGTAGTTTCCTTTGCATACGTTATTTGAGTGGTCGCGCAATGCTACACACAAACAACGGCTGCGAAGGAGACTATATCACATGCTAACCATGTAATAACCTGGCCCATTCTTTTGTTTTTCCGTGTGTTGTATTAGGAAAGCACAGAGTATTGGCCTCCATCAAGAGAGAAGTATCTCCCTCTAGAGACACGCCGACCCCAGACCTGGAAGCTGCCATCACTGTACCTCATACAAACGAGCCAGAATTGTCAACGGATTTAGATACAGACTCAGCCTTTGATTAAGCCCATCCCATATTGAAACAGCATAGGAAACGCTATTCCACATTGAAACAATATAGGAAACACTATTCCACATTGAAACAATATAGGAATGCTATTACTATTCCATAATGAAACAACAAAGGAAACACTTTGCTATATTGAAACATAGAAAAAGTTTCCCTTATTGAAACAACACAGGAAACGCTATTCCACATTGAAACAATATAGGAAATGCTATTCCATAATGAAACGACAAAGGAATCTGTGCTATATTGAAACAACATAAAAAAGTTTTTCTTATTGAAACAACACAGGAAATGCTATTCCATATTGAAACAATATAGTAAATAATGCTATTCCAACATTCAAACAGCATAGGAAATGCTATTCCACAATGAAACAACATAAGAAATGCTTTTCCATATTCAAACAACATAGGAAACACTATTCCACATTGGAACAATATGTGAATGCTATTCCATAATGAAACAACAAAAGAAACGATTTCCCATATTGAACAATATTGAAAACGCTTTCCCGGCCGTATTGGAACAACATAGGAATCTCATTTCCATATTTATTTCCATAAAACAATATGGGAAGGCGTACCAACTCTTCCGTAAGACAGTTATCCAACACTAAATTGTACCTGTGTAATAGTGTCCCCAGGGGGGGGGGGACTCCCATATAAAAGTGATGGGGGTGATCGAATTTTAACCCCTAAAAGGTACAATACGGCGATCACCCCCGTCACTTTTATATGGGAGCCCCCCCCCCCCCCCCCCCGATAGTGTCCCCAGTTTTTGAAGAAATAGGAATCTTTAAAAGCAAGCAATCTAAATTATTTGAGAGCTACATACAAAAGCGCTTTTCGTCTTTATTACATGGAAAGAGGACTTGTATATAACGGAACGTACACATTTTCATGCTCACTTACATATGGCTTGTTAAAAAAAACATTCATTAGTTTTTAGTCGTCTCCTTGTTTTTAAATGTTCTGTGAAATGTTTGGGAAGGGAGGGTGGAAGGGAGGACTGCCTAAGGAGGGAGGACAGGGGAAGCAAAGAATGGAGGACACCACAACAATAGGGTTTTAAGACAGCGTTTAATTCCAAATAATTTGAAAAATGCGCCGTTGCGGTTCACGTCCTCCATAAAACGCAGAATTTGGTGATTTCACCTTGTTGTCACGGTCGGCGCATCTTGAAAAAATGGGCCATTTTTTTCAAGTTCGCCATCCTCAACCATCCTTGTTCCTGTTTGGTTTATTATCACCTCTGTGGTGTTGTTCTACCTTAGTAAACTATTATTTTGATGCTATCTTCAGTTTGAAGGTGATTTTGCACTTCGCAAACGTGACATCCTAGTGTTCACTAGCGACAAAAGCATTTAAAGACGGTGCCTCCTTTTGTTACTGCGCATACGTTCTGCGCATGATTTCTCGCGTCATTAGCGAGCGCGCGCACATACAGAACATTGCGGAATCTCTTTCAGGCTAAGCTCGGCAGGGAAATATATGGTCGTTTTCTTCATATAACTTACAAAAACGCGTGGTGACCCTACTTTTTATGTTATAAAATTGAAGCGGTAAGCCTATTAAACATATGATTAATTTTTTGTTGTGTGCAAAAGTTATTTAGACTGTATTTTTGGTATACCAGAGGAGAGCTGTCAGGGTTGATAATGGCTACGTTGCGATGATTTTTAATTAAAAAACACATAAACAGTAGTTGTTATATTACCATTTGTTAAGTATTTTAAAGCTTTTATAGTTATTGTTGATTTTGTGTATGTCAAGGCAAATCCAAAGGGAATCTGCGAAAAAATATATTTTTCTTTTTTTCCCGAGAAAATGCTATTTCAGCATTTTTTCCAGATTGAAGCTTGATTATCTTTTGAAAATGCGTGGTTACCCCCAATTTTCTTTTTGGATTCCAATAGCCCTTGCTAAGATCTGCTTTTCCCGCATAGTCATAAACCGCGCAAAAATACTTTGGTATTAGGAGGCACCGTCCTTAAGTGCAAGCACAAGAGTTCTGCGCAAGTGAAAACGAACACAAGCACAACACAACGAAATATTCACCAGCGAGATTTGATGATTGTTAAAGGGACACTGTCCCGGCGTATTTGCTCAAAACTGTTATAAATGCATGAAATGGTTCCTACATCTATGAAATAAGAACTTAATAAACTCTAACTAATGATAAAAAGCAATTTCTTCAAGAAATTCCATACTGCAACAAAATTTTTGCAAAATTTCAAAGATTTCTGAGCCAAATTTGAAACTTTGAAAAACTGACATCCTGACGTTTTTTCAAAAATCCATAGTGCAATCCATTTCCATCCTCGCTGTCGTTTGTCATCCTCACTTCCTAATGGGTTCCTGTCATTTGTCAAGTGCTATTCTACAGAATTGAACCATTATTCTTCAACGTCCTATGATCTAGATATGTTTCTGAGCTTCCCAAAATCATGCTAAAATCAGGACAGTGCCCTTTAAAACCAGGTACTTGTGCATTTGACTGACGGAAAACATGGTTCTATTTAAGTGTTTTAACAAAAAACAGCGAGCGCGCTAGTCAGTAGCATAACAGCATAACAACCAAACACAAAACTAGGAGCGCGCTACTCAGTAACGGAACAGCCAAACTCAAAACAACGAGCTGTATGTAATGAAGGCTAAACTTCCTCCTACAAGCAAGAAAGTTCCAACAGTGGTAGCCAAAATGCAAGTGTTCATAATCGTACGCTCCCTCCGAGCTCAAATATGTCGTATCCAAATTAAATTAATGTTTTATTGAATATTATACGGTAGATATGTCAGCTCAAGACGATCTTATTTTAGACTAAAAAACATCTTCAAATATCACTATATATGTACAATCCAGGCCGATCGAAAAAAGTCTACTTTGTATTCAGTTTGTCTAAAACTGCAAATTAAATAGATTTTATTTATTTGCGCCTCAGTGAATTTGACGTGATGTATAATGGCAATAAACGAACTGCGTTTCGTCGAAAAACGCCCTAGTCTGAGGGAAAAAAGGCAAAAAGAAAAACGAACCGACACCGGTTGAATAAATAAAATCAAAAAAATGAAAAAAACGGACGGGGAGGAAGCTACTCGGCCCCCAAGCCTGATTGAGAGCAACTCCTTGGAGTCGCAGATCTCAAATCTCACCCGGGGAGAGGTTATCCGGCCCCAAACCATATGAGAATAACCCCTGAAAGCGTGATTCGAAACCGCGGCTCTGATGCTTGATAACTTTCGCTGTAACCGCGGCGTGCCGCAATTACCACTAGGCCACCGTGACATCCCACGGCTGATTAGCTTTTTTTTAGCACGAATAGTAGGTGTCTACAGTTTGCTAATTATGGAGGTCCGCAGGGACTGCGAGTGCGTACTTTGCCAGACGCGTTGAGAAATAGCTTGAGAAAGCCGGCCTTTAAAAGAAAGTTGAAATCTAGCGTTAATTTGCTGCCGTGAATTTATTTTAACTCCGGCAAACTTCATAAACTTTACCAAAAAAATAAAACATGTGTTTGACCCAACGAGAGAATCCAGTTTTTGGCTGGATATGTTCGTCTCGGCTCAGTGAAGTGTAGTCCAGTCCCTGAACTCTCTCTTACCCCCGCCCATAGGAGAGAGGTCAGGGACTGGACTATGTGCTCCCTTGAAGAAAATCTTGAACGTGTTGGAAAAATGCCCTCGTTTTACCGGAGGTATGTTGACGATACACTCACCATCGTACGAGACACAGCTACTGCAACAGCGTTCCTTGAAACCCTCAACAACAGTCACCCTTCTGTCCAGTTCACTATTCACACTGCATCAATTATAAGCATCGCATATAAGATCAACAAATCATGAATAAATTGGCATTCTTAAGTGAAACGGCATAGGGAATATACTAAGTGCAGAGTGACTGGTAGTTTGTAGAATGTTCATAGGGTTTGTTGATAAGATCAACAAATCATGAATAAATTGGCATTCTTAAGTGGAACGGCACAGGGGTATACTAAGTGCAGAGTGACTGGTATTAAGGGTAATGGCAGTACAACATTTTCCCGCCCTACCCACAAGTTTCTAATTTGCACTGCGACTCAGTAATAGCCCTTTTCACGGTTAACTTGCGATATTTGCATAACAATACACTTGAACATGAAAGCGAGGCAATTTCGGGCACAAGCTGCAAAACATCTTGTTTTTCTTGAGCTCCTTCAACTCTTTTAGTATAAAAACAGTTTTAAAATGTTGAAGAATTACAATTCTTTTAGTTTACGTTGTTTTTAGAAAAAATTGTGAAGCGACTTTTCTCTATTAATAAAGAGTAGACTCGCATAAGCAACAGGGAGATCGGATTATGATCTTTACGGCAAACTTTAACTAAAATAGATGCATATTTAGTTCTTCTCCGTTTTAAAACTATTTTTATGCTAACATAGTTTAAGGAGCTCAAGAAAATCGCGATGTTTTACAGCTTGTGCCCGAAATTGCCTCGCTTCTATGTTTAGCTGTATTGTTATGCAAATATTTCAGGTTAACCGTGAAAAGGGCTATTGTGTCGCCGAATTTTTCCCAATCTTAAAAAGATGCGTTAATTGTTGCAGTGCTGAATATGATACTATGGAGCTCGCATCTAACAATATGCTACATTTCTTGGCCTGGAAATCGTGAGAAACTGAGGGGTAAACCGGAACTGTGGAGCGACTAACTACCTCCTCACACCAATTTCGTTCCCAGTCCCCGGACCCACTTTTTTGGTCAACTGGGCCACTTTGAGAAGCAAAAAACCGGATATTTCTTTCTTTCCGTCAAATTTCTTTTACTTTTTCAGAATAAAGACATAATAAGGTACGAAATTACCCGAAAATATTTTTTACTTCATAGGCACTTTAATGAGACAAAGGTTTTCATCAAACCCTACTAACAATGGCCTCTTATTACACTATCAGAGTCATGTTGATACGTGATATAAAAGATCACTGCTCCAAACCATGCTCAATCGCGCCTACCACCTGTCATGGGTATATTTTTCGGAGGAATGTGACCGTTTTTAAAGGACTGTGTTTTTGCAGCTCAAATACCCCGCTCCCTTGATTGATTCTACTATAACTCATTTTGTCGCTCTAAAGAGTGATCCGCCGAGCAATTCCAACACTCAACCTCGTTCCCAGAGTCTCTCATCTTCCCGCCCCCTGGAGCGAGAGAAGAGAGACCCTGGTCTGGTCTGGTCACGTGTGTCCCAGAATCTGGGATGTAGCAAATAAAAGATTAGTGGGAGGGGCAGATGAGTGTGAAATTTGTCTCCACTTTGCCTAGGGGTGAGCGGAAAGTGTTGTAAATCGAAATAACCGCATGTGGACGTGCTTTCGTGGCAAACATTTTGGCCGTTCCGAGACGCCAAAAAGACGATTAACGGACGATTAAATATTTTTGTAGCCTTCAAGACCGCGATCAAGGAAAGCTAGGGTTCTTAGATGGTCTTAGATGTATCGAAAAATCGCCATCTGTACACTGCTGTACAACGCACATTTGATCAAGATCTGCGAAGACGAAGGAGTCGAAAGCGAATCCAGGACAGGAAAGGGATAAAGAAATTCTTTATAGCTTTTATTTATTCGGCGGCGATGTTTTACTTGATTCTTTATTCTGTATTCGGTATCGTGTATTTCGTCGCTACCGGCGGCGTTGCGAAAATGATAAAAGGTGACAAAATGATCACCGACCAGAGCAAGTCTCCGCGATCGTCATAACCCGATCGTCAAGAAAATTCAACCCAACTCCAGGTAAATTACGTACTGTTGATTGTTTGTTTTTATTGCACTCGGCTTACCTTTACCCTTTTAGGATATACGATATCTTTTAAAAACAGGAAAACTCGATATGCAACGTGCATTCACTTTGTTTTACATTTATGCGATGTGTACGTGATGTATTAGATTTTGCAGCGCTTAGACTAAGAGTCAGCGACTCGCAAAATATAAGCTTGGTTTATTAAACTTGAATTAAGCCCATGGTGTCTTAATATTTTTCTTTCCTCTTTGTGGAAATGTTCAGACGTCAGTGTAATTTTATATAATGATGACGCCTTGACAATTGACTCCGATACGACATTGACCTTTCGAGACCTTGCCTGCCGTGGAGCAGGGCTAGCGCGCTGGAAATTCATCGATTTTCGGAAATTCATCGATTTTCCGTAGACATCTCGGCCATAGTAAATTGCCTCTAAACATTGGAGTAACTGCTGCAAACAGCGAACTGAAGACTGCTGTATAAAAACATCGCTTGCCTGTGAACAGTGGCCGTTAGGACCGTTAGTTTCTGGCCTCGCTTTGTTGTCGACAAAAGAAAGCGCGACAAAGATTCGTAATTGTAGGAGCCCTCTCTGGGGTTTGAAAATGTCAATTAGACACGTGACCAGACCAGACCAGGGTCTCTCTTCTCTCGCTCCAGGGGCGGGAAGATGAGAGACCCTGGGAAACGAGGTTGTCCAACACTCAGGAAAAGCCTGAAAGCCCGACTCGCATCATTCTGCCTTTCAAAGACCAGTTTTCAGCTGACTCTGTTCGACAACAGTTTAAAGATCTTAGCAAGAAGATCCGCAAAGATCTTCAGCCGATTTTCACCAGCCGTAAGTGAAATTGAAGCCGACATCAAGATGCACGAGAAAAAACCGCCGATTGTAAACCAGCAATTTTATGCGTTGCTTACAAAAGTTCCAATGTGACATGTGTGATACATGTTATGTCGGGTATACGTGCCGACACTTATTCCAACGCATTGATGAACATAACTGGAAACCTTGGCGAGAAATTCTCGATTCTGAAGAAATGCAAGAGTAAACTGGACTGCTTGATCTATGAAATGTATTGAGTAAAATGAGTAAAATGAGTAAAATGAGTAAAATGAGTAAAATGAGTAAAATGAGTAAAATGAGTAAAATGAGTAAAATAAGTAAAATGAGTAAAATGAGAGCAAAATGAGTAAAATGAGTAAAGTGAGTAAAGTGAGTAAATTGAGTAAATTGAGTAAAATGAGTCAATTGAGTAAAATGAGTAAAATGAGTAAATTGAGTAAGTTGAGTAAATTGAGTAAATGAGTAAAATGAGTAAATTGAGTAAATGAGTAAAATGAGTAAATTGAGTAAAATGAGTAAAGTGAGTAAAGTGAGTAAATTGAGTAAATTGAGTGAATTGAGTAAAATGAGTAAAATGAGTAAAATGAGTAAAATGAGTAAATTGAGTAAATTGGGTAAAATGAGTAAAATGAGTAAAATGAGTAAAGTGAGTAAATTGAGTAAAATGAGTAAAATGAGTAAAATGAGTAAATTGAGTAAATTGAGTAAATTGAGTAAATTGAGTAAATTGAGTGAATTGAGTAAAATGAGTAAAATGAGTAAAATGAGTAAAATGAGTAAAATGAGTAAAATGAGTAAAGTGAGTAAATTGAGTAAAATGAGTAAAATGAGTAAAATGAGTAAAGTGAGTAAATTGAGTAAAATGAGTAAAATGAGTAAAATGAGTAAAATGAGTGAAGTGAGTAAATTGAGTAAATTGAGTAAATTGAGTAAAATGAGTAAATTGAGTAAATTGAGTAAATTGAGTAAATGAGTAAAATGAGTAAAATGAGTAAAGTGAGTAAATTGAGTAAAATGAGTAAAATGAGTAAAATGAGTAAAATGAGTAAAATGAGTAAAGTGAGTAAATTGAGTAAAATGAGTAAAATGAGTAAAATGAGTAAATTGAGTAAAACGAGTAAAATGAGTAAAATGAGTAAAATGAGTAAAATGAGTGAAGTGAGTAAATTGAGTAAAATGAGTAAAATGAGTAAAATGAGTAAATGAGTGAATTGAGTAAATTGAGTAAATTGAGTAAATTGACTAAAATCAGGAGCCCATTACTAGGAGCGAGCAACTGGACTGGATTCGTGTCACAGCATTTTTACAGACCAGGTTATTTTTAGATTCGCTTTTCCCGCGAATTCGTATTCCCGCTAGACAATCAAACGTTTTTCCTTTGTAATCATTAATTGGCGTTACCGCGTAACAAAGGCCGCAATTAGGTCGCCATCTTTTTATTTCATTTTATTTCATTTCATATTACACATGGGACCAGAAACACATTTTCCCGGGAAAAAGGAATCTAAAATAAACCGGTCTGTAAAAAACGCTGTGACATAGGCGTAGTGTCGGAGTTGCTCGCTCCGGCTAATGGGCTCCTGGTAAAATGAGTAAAATGAGTAAAATGAGTAAATTGAGTAAATTGAGTAAAATGAGTAAATTGAGTAAATTGAGTAAAATGAGTAAAATGAGTAAATTGAGTAAAATGAGTAAATTGAGTAAAATGAGTAAAATGAGTAAATTGAGTAAAATGAGTAAAATGAGTAAATGAGTAAAATGAGTAAATTGAGTAAATTGAGTAAAATGAGTAAAATGAGTAAAATGAGTAAAATGAGTAAAATGAGTAAAATGAGTAAAATGAGTAAATTGAGTAAATTGAGCAAATTGAGTAAAATGAGTAAAATGAGTAAAGTGAGTAAATTGAGTAAATTGAGTGAATTGAGTAAAATGAGTAACATGAGTAAATTGAGTAAATTGAGTAAATTGAGTAAAATGAGTAAAATGAGTAAAGTGAGTAAAGTGAGTAAATTGAGTAAAATGAGTAAAATGAGTAAAATGAGTAAAATGAGTAAAATGAGTAAAGTGAGTAAATTGAGTAAATTGAGTGAATTGAGTAAAATGAGTAACATGAGTAAATTGAGTAAATTGAGTAAATTGAGTAAAATGAGTGAAATGAGTAAAGTGAGTAAATTGAGTAAAATGAGTAAAATGAGTAAAATGAGTAAAATGAGTAAAATGAGTAAAGTGAGTAAATTGAGTAAATTGAGTAAAATGAGTAAAATGAGTAAAATGAGTAAAATGAGTAAATTGAGTAAAATGAGTAAAATGAGTAAAATGAGTAAAATGAGTGAAGTGAGTAAAATGAGTAAAATGAGTAAAGTGAGTAAATTGAGTAAAATGAGTAAAATGAGTAAAATGAGTAAAATGAGTAAATTGAGTAAATTGAGTAAAATGAGTAAAATGAGTAAAATGAGTAAATTGAGTAAAATGAGTAAAATGAGTGAAATGAGTAAAATGAGTAAATTGAGTAAAATGAGTAAAATGAGTAAAATGAGTAAAATGAGTAAAATGAGTAAAATGAGTAAAATGAGTAAATTGAGTAAAATGAGTAAAATGAGTAAATTGAGTAAAATGAGTAAAATGAGTAAATGAGTAAAATGAGTAAAATGAGTAAATTGAGTAAATTGAGTAAAATGAGTAAAATGAGTAAAATGAGTAAATTGAGTAAAATGAGTAAAATGAGTAAAATGAGTAAAATGAGTGAAGTGAGTAAAATGAGTAAAATGAGTAAAGTGAGTAAATTGAGTAAAATGAGTAAAATGAGTAAAATGAGTAAAATGAGTAAATTGAGTAAATTGAGTAAAATGAGTAAAATGAGTAAAATGAGTAAATTGAGTAAAATGAGTAAAATGAGTGAAATGAGTAAAATGAGTAAATTGAGTAAAATGAGTAAAATGAGTAAAATGAGTAAAATGAGTAAAATGAGTAAAATGAGTAAAATGAGTAAAATGAGTAAAATGAGTAAAATGAGTAAATTGAGTAAAATGAGTAAAATGAGTAAAATGAGTAAATTGAGTAAATTGAGTAAAATGAGTAAAATGAGTAAAATGAGTAAATTGAGTAAAATGAGTAAAATGAGTAAATTGAGTAAAATGAGTAAAATGAGTAAAATGAGTAAAATGAGTAAAATGAGTAAAATGAGTAAAATGAGTAAAATGAGTAAAATGAGTAAAATGAGTAAAATGAGTAAAATGAGTAAATTGAGTAAAATGAGTAAAATGAGTAAATTAAGTAAATTGAGTAATTGAATAAATGAGTAAAATGAGTAAAATGAGTAAAATGAGTAAAATGAGTAAATTGAGTAAAATGATTAAATTGAGTAAATTGAGTAAATGAGTAAAATGATTAAATTGAGTAAATTGAGTAAATGAGTAAATTGAGTAAATGAGTAAATGAGTAAAATGAGTAAAATGAGTAAAATGAGTAAATTGAGTAAATTGAGTAAATTGAGTAAATGAGTAAAATGAGTAAAATGAGTAAAGTGAGTAAATTGAGTAAAATGAGTAAATTGAGTAAAATGAGTAAAATGAGTAAAATGAGTAAAATGAGTAAAATGAGTAAAATGAGTAAATTGAGTAAATTGAGTAAATTGAGTAAAATGAGTAAATTGAGTAAATTGAGTAAATTGAGTAAATTGAGTAATTGAATAAATGAGTAAAATGAGTAAAATGAGTAAATTGAGTAAAATGAGTAAAATGAGTAAAATGAGTAAAATGAGTAAAATGAGTAAATTGAGTAAATTGAGTAAATTGAGTAAAATGAGTAAAATGAGTAAAATGAGTAAAATGAGTAAATGAGTAAAATGAGTAAAATGAGTAAAATGAGAGTAAAATGAGTAAAATGAGTAAAATGAGTAAAATGAGTAAATGAGTAAAATGAGTAAAATGAGTAAAATGAGTAAAATGAGTAAAATGAGTAAAATGAGTAAAATGAGTAAAATGAGTAAAATGAGTAAAATGAGTAAAATGAGTAAAATGAGTAAAATGAGTAAAATGAGTAAAATGAGTAAATTGAGTAAATTGAGTAAAATCAGGAGCCCATCACTAGGAGCGAGCAACTGGACTGGATTCGTGTCACAGCGTTTTTACAGACCAGGTTATTTTTTCGAACAACGTTTTCGATGTCTCCATGACATCATTTTCAAGTTCAAATGTCTACTTGTCCCAGTAGACAAAGTGGTTGGACGTAAACTGAACCCTTTGGAAATCAACCAGTACACAATCACTGACACTTTTCAGTTCGCGGATGAAATTCGCGGGTTGAATATTAACGAGGACGACATCCCTGTTTCGTATGATGTTTCGTCCCTGTTCACGAACGTGCCCCTAGACGAGACCATTCAGATTCTTGCTGACAAAGCCTTCTACAATAATTGGTTCAACCAAACACACCAGTTAAACATCAGCAAATCGATCTCATTAAGCTCCTTACGCTGGCCACAAAAGATCAGTTATTCCAGTTTCATGGCAAATTGTACTAGCAGGTGGATGCTGTTGCCATGGGATTCCCACAGGGGCCTCTCATGGCCAACGTCTTCATGTGCTCCCTAGTCCAGTCCCTGAACTCTCTCTTACCCCGCCCATATAGGGACTGGAACCCAGCGGGAAAAGAGAGAGTCCAGCATCACTTGCATGCGCATGCGCCATTTTTTTCCCCAAAATCGGGGGAAAACCATATTTGGCATTAGTCCGATTTCGCGGCTTGTTTCCAGCTCGATGTAGTAATGGCGGGCGTTTCAAATGAAGAAAACGACCTCCTAGATCTCTTTCTTGTGCAAAAACCTTCCTGCCGGTGTGAAGTGAGATAGTAGATGTGCTACTTTGTTCTTGGAAAACATTTTCTTGCCGGATAAGATCATTTTTCAGCGACGTGTTGACAGTTTCTTTTCCGACTGCTAAGAAACGGCCGCCTGAACGCACGCGCAAATGACGATTTTTTTTTTACTAATTGACGCGCGCGCCACCTGAATGGTACTTATATACATGTATACATATGACAACCCAGACCTTGCTTTATTGTAAAATTTGTAGATGAACACTCTATATATTCTCTGCCTAACCGGAGTGCTATTTTCTAACTAGAGAATAAAACCGTATTTAACTCGAAGCAGGAGCCCATCACTAGGAGCGAGCAACTGGACTAGATTCGTGTCACAACGTTTTTACAGACCAGGTTATTTTTAGATTCGCTTTTCCGCGAATTCGTATTCCCGCCAGACAATCAAACGTGTTTCCTTTGTAATCATTAATTAGCGTTACCGCGTAACAAAGGCCGCAATTAGGTCGCCATTTTTTATTTTTATTTACTTCATTTCATATTACACATGGGACCAGAAACTCATTTTCCCGGGAAAAAGGAATCTAAAAATAAACCGGTCTGTAAAAACGCTGTGACATAGGCGTAGTGTCGGAGTTGCTCGCTCCGGCTAATGGGCTCCTGCTCGAAGAGATTCATTTTTCTTCGCCACAAAAAATGGTCGCGTATAAAACTCGTCATTCATTGTGCGTAATTCGCCATTTGCGCGTGCATTTAGACCCTCAGCTGATTGTTCTAGTAGTGCGAGTCACTTGTTATTCGGCAGAAATTTTCTAATTTCTTCCCAATTTCTGTTCTTTCTCCGCTTTTAAGGATAAAAACTGACAGCATTGAGGTGATTTTTCTCGAAGAGCAAATTCTACAGCAATTTTCGTACCCTATTTTGGTTGGAGTTTCCATGTTTGTTTTCTTTCAGTGTTCACATTTTGCAACGCAAGTTTGCCGCGTACGCGATCGAGCGTACGAGTCTAGTTAATTTTGATTGGTTCGACCTCAGCATGCGCATGCAAGTGATTCTGGACTCTCTCTTCTCCTGCTGGGTTCAGACCCTATATAGGGCGGGGTAAAGAGAGAGGTCAGGGACTGGACTAAGTGAAGTGACGAACTGAGGCATGCGGGAATTATAATTTCTACTGACAAGATGCGATATAAGGCTGTCTTGTTGCCGGGTCTTGTGTATGACCGTTAACACATTGACGCCTATACCGGCCATAACCGGCCAAGAGGAGACCACGAACTTGTACCACTTGTGACGTCATCACTTTTAATGCCAGAGGATGTCTTTGATGATCAACGGATAGAGTTGGAAAATGTCTAACAAACCATGCCTAAACGAGCACGAAACGTTAATGGACCAGAGATACACACAAAACAACTTGGATTTTTTCCTCCAAAATCACCAAAAAACGCGACCTTCACTACCATTGACACTCTTTGTCAAAAAAATTCCCTTTTCCCAACGTTTAAGTTAAAAACTTTTTCAACGTGAACAAAGGCGACTGAAAGGCCAACAAAACCACAAAATAAAATGAGAGAAAAAGGAGAGCAAGAACGGCAAAAAAAAAAAAAAATGTCCAAATTTTGATTTCTGCGCATGCCCGAGAAAAATATTGAATTTGTTGCTTTTACGTAGAAGGGGATGCTAGTTGCCGTGTTTTAAACTAAGTTTTAGACAGTTTGACATTAAACTGTCGAGATAATGGCCAGAAATAGGCATCTGGGATGTTAGATTGCCGCTTTTTGGAAAGCCTGGGTGTCAATGGGTTAATAAATAAATATATTGAAACATTTGTACAGCCGGATAGTTTTTCAGACCTTGAACGTAATTTTGTTTCTGAATTAGAATTCCCTATTAGCCAAAAATAGAGATATTTCAGAGTGATATCATTGTACGCCGTTCTGATGTTCTGAAGAGTGAATATTTAATTCTCAGTGTACTTATTCCCTAAAAAATTCTGGAATGACTTTGAAAGCTACTGGTTAACAGTAACCAAAGAGCATAAATGTGAATATCTGACTAAATTTGACAAAACGTTCTTCCAGAAATTTCATACTAAACTATAGATTTCATGCAAACATTTGGCCCGATAGGCACTTTTAATAAGGCCACGTAATCAGAGGTCAAATGAAAAAACGTGGAACTACTTTATCGTATGTCTTTTTAGAGCAAGAAAACTAAATTTACGACATTGTCATTGAATAACGAGTTGTACAATTTAATTAAAATGCTTGCAACATCATGAATGATATACCAACGAAATCAAACTGAAAATACGACCCAGAGACCCAGGGTCACTGGGTCTATGAATCCAGAGACCCAGAGACCCAGGGTCGCTGGGGTCTGTGCATCCAGAGACCCAGGGTCGTTTGTGGATCCTTTCGTAGCCCAGTAACTACTGGATTGTAATGGCAAGTTTGTAACCCAGTAACTACTGGATTGTAATGGCAAGTTTGTAACCCAGTAACTACTGGATTGTAATGGCAAGTTTGTAACCCAGTAACTACTGGATTGTAATGGCAAGTTTGTAACCCAGTAACTACTGGATTGTAATGGCGAGTTTGTAACCCAGTAACTACTGGATTGTAATGGCGAGTTTGTAACCCAGTAACTACTGGATTGTAATGGCGAGTTTGTAACCAGTAACTACTGGATTGTAATGGCAAGTTTGTAACCCAGTAACTACTGGATTGTAATGGCAAGTTTGTAACCCAGTAACTACTGGATTGTAATGGCAAGTTTGTAACCCAGTAACTACTGGATTGTAATGGCGAGTTTGTAACCCAGTAACTACTGGATTGTAATGGCAAGTTTGTAACCCAGTAACTACTGGATTGTAATGGCGAGTTTGTAACCCAGTAACTACTGGATTGTAATGGCGAGTTTGTAACCCAGTAACTACTGGATTGTAATGGCGAGTTTGTAACCCAGTAACTACTGGATTGTAATAGTGAGTTTGTAACCCAGTAACTATTGGATTGTAATGGCGAGTTTGTAAACCCAGTAACTACTGGATTGTAATGGTGAGTGTGTAACCCAGTAACTACTGTATTGTAATGGCGAGTTTGTAACCCAGTAACTACTGTATTGTAATGGCGAGTTTGTAAACCCAGTAACTACTGGATTGTAATGACGAGTTTGTAACCCAGTAAACTACTGTATTGTAATGGCGAGTTTGTAACCCAGTAACTACTGTATTGTAATGGCGAGTTTGTAACCCAGTAACTACTGTATTGTAATGGCGAGTTTGTAACCCAGTAACTACTGGATTGTAATGACGAGTTTGTAACCCAGTAACTACTTGATTGTAATGGCGAGTTTGTAACCCAGTAACTACTGGATTGTAATGGCGAGTTTGTAACCCAGTAACTACTGGATTGTAATGGAGAGTTTGTAATCCAGTAACTCCTGGATTGTAATGGTGAGTTTGTAACCCAGTAACTACTGGATTGTAATGGCGAGTTTGTAACCCAGTAACTACTGGATTGTAATGGTGAGTTTGTAACCAGTAACTACTGGATTGTAATGGTGAGTTTGTAAACCCAGTAACTACTGGATTGTAATGGCGAGTTTGTAACCCAGTAACTACTGGATTGTAATGGTGAGTTTGTAACCCAGTAACTACTGGATTGTAATGGCGAGTGTCGTAGAATGACAGGAGGAGAGCGGTGTAATAACTCAATGCTGTACAAATGTACTTTTAATCATATCGCTCGCTCGAAGTACACGAGCTCTGAAAACTCGTATGCCCATATAAGGTATGACATCCCCCTCTTTTCGTTAGGAGGCAAGATCCTTTGTAACTCGACATATACATAAAAATTATAAATCAGAAGTAAGAACTGATAAAATAAACAGACAGTTCAATGTAAACAGTTATCTCATGCTGAGATTGGTCACTATGCTTGTCTCAGTGTTCATGCTGCATTCACTCCGTAAACTTGGTTGGGACTTGTGTAATACGTCCTGCTCTAGTAATCTGACTCTTTGGCTGGTACGAGACTTTCCCTCCTTTACAACAACAACATGAGATGGGGGACTTGGCTGCGCCGCTGGGTTGTATGGTTGTTGCGTCAGAACAGGTGAAGTGGTGCTGGTGTGCTCGAGATTGGATTGGTCTTCACTGGCGTAGGGGGTGTGGCAACGCGAGGTGCAGGCAACAAATCTGGAGGTACTGGATCCTCAGGCAACGAATCTGGAGGTACTGGAGATGCAGGCAGCAAATCAAGAGGTACAGGCATTGGATCACTAACAGCCGTAGGTGTTGTGTCACTTTTGCTCCTTGGCCTCAAATGCTCCCTTGTCCTTTGGTAGATCTTGCCTCGAATGTCTACTAAGTAGGTTCTGGGACTCTGGATAGGCTGAGGTCTGTTTAGTACGACCGCTGGCTCCCATATGTTCTTTAGAGAGTTTCGTACAAAACACCGGTTCCATATTGTTCAGGATCCTTTTATCACCTCCAACGTGTCTGTCGTAAAACTCAGCTTGTTTGATTTGGCGCTGCTGGTTTGCTTCAAGTGGGTGTCATTCTTCGGATGTTTAGACTTCAGGATACTTCTGGCACTCGGTAGCATGGTCTGGGGTTTACGCCCAAACAGTAATTCATAGGGCGAAGGCATCTGATTGTCCAGCGGAGTGGTACGGTACATCCATAAAGCTGTGTAAGGACATTCTTTGATTTCCAGTGCTTTTGTCAACAAAGACTTGCAGGTTCCGATTGTTCTTTCGGCTAAGCTGTTTGCTTGGTGGTGGTACGGAGAACTGAAAGATAGTGTAATTCCACTTTGTTCGCATTTTGCCTTGAACTTCTCGCTGACATATTGTGATCCGGAATCAGAGATGATCGTAGTCGGTAAGCCATATTCGGCGAAGACACTTGTGAAGTGGTTGCATATGGTATTGGCTGTTATGTCACTTAAAAGCCTGATCACAGGGAACCTGGAATAGTAATCAACAATCATCAGATACTTCTTTCCGTTAAACTCGAATATGTCTGTTCTCAGTTTTTCCCATGGCCGAGTTGGAAGATCGGGTTGTATTATTGGCAGCTTTGGTTGGGCTGGTAGGTGTTTATTGCATAAACCGCAATCCTTCACCGTCTGTCTGATCTCGTTGCAGATCCCTGGCCAAAACACAGACTCTTTGGCTAGTAGGATACACTTGCTTTCGCCCATGTGACCCACGTGGATGGTCTGTAGGACTTGGTTCTGCATGGATTTAGGTATGACTATCCTGTTACCCTTAAGCACTAAGCCATCTTCCAGTACAAGATCACACCTGAAGTTCCAGTATTCCCAGAGTTCTTGTGGGCATTGTTTTCTGTAGGGTGGCCATCCATTGTAAATGACATCCTTCAGCAGGTTCATGGTAGGGTCTTGGGCGGGGTAGAAGATCTCACTGCTGTTAGATCAATGGGGCATGAAACAAAGTGAATGTTGCTCTCGGGTAAGAGGTCATCACGTTCTGAGGTTTCAATCGTGTGTACACCTTTCTTAAAGCACACGCGTGACAAGGCGTCGGCGACTGGGATTGACTTTCCTTGTTTGTATTGGACTTGACGTTGAACCGTAGGCATCTGAGTAGCATTCTTTGTAATCGAGCCGGGGCTTCTGCTATGTTTTTCTTAAAAATCTGCTCCAGGGGAGAGTGGTCGGTTTCAACTACTGCATGTCTGCCCAGTAAGTAGTATTCAAACTTCTCTAGACCATACATGACTCCCAAACATTCACGCTCAATGTTTGAGTACCTGGATTCAGCGCTGGTAAGCGATCGGGAAGTCATAGCAACAATGTTCTCATTGCCTTGAGAGTCTATCTGTCTGAGCCAGGCTCCCACGCCCATTTGGCTTGCATCACACTGTAGGATCGTTGGTGTAGTTGGGTCAGGGTCATAGTACGAAATGATTTTGACTGAGCAAAGTTCTTTCCTTTATCTTGTCCAATGCTTCTTGATGATGGGATTCCCCATGGAATGAGAATGTTCTTTTGTCAGTTCCCTCAAAGGTGACGTCATCTCGGCTAACTTCACCGAGTATCGATTGAGGTAAGTCACCATTCCTAGAATGGCTTGGAGCTCTTTGACATCAGATGGGGTCTTGATGTTGCGCATTGCTTCAAGTTTATTCGCAGCTGGCTGGATTCCTTTCTCTGTTAGCGTGTGGCCGAAGAAATCAACTTGCGGTTTTCTTGAATTGCAGCTTCTCAGAGTTCAAGCTGACATTGTGTTGTCGAGTGGCATGAGCATTTTAACGAAAGCCTGGTCATGTTCTTGTTCAGTTGAACCACAATATCACAATATCATCAGCTATTCCTGTTACGTTAGGAATGTTCTTGTAGACATCATCAAGTTTGCGCTGGAAGATGTCCTGAGATAGAACGACTCCAAATGGTAATCTCTTGAACCTGTACCTCCCAAACGGGTGTTGAATGTACACAGCCGGCTGGATTCGTCGTCCAGTTCGACATGCCAATAACCTTTCTTTGTGTCAACAACTGAGAAATACTTCTTTCCATGCAGCGATGGTAGGAGCTCATCGATGGTTCTGCTGTAGTAGTGTTCGCGACGTATGTTCTTGTTTAGGTCTTTGGGGTCAAGGCAAAGTCTCACTTTCCTTTCTCCACCTGGAGTGTCCTTGATGTTACACACAATGGAGTTGACCCAGTCGGTTGTTCTTTTACTTCTGTGATGACGTCATCGGCGATCATCTTGTCAAGTTCAGCCTTATACAGAGGTAAGTATATGCACCGGGACAGTACGTGGGGCATGAAAACAACAGGGACAGCATTGTCAGTCAATTGGATGTGGTATTTCTCTCCTGGGAAGCGGCCTAGCTTATCAAAGCAGTCCTGGTATTCCTCCAGTATGGTTGATTTTGATAACTTGCCTTGTTGCGCAGCTGTTTCAACCTTGGAGGTGTGCTCAGACAGGTCCTGGTCGTAGGCGTAGCCGTAAATTCATCGATGTTTTGCTGTGATAATTCCAAGTTCCTGGGATTGGCTGCAACCAAGCATGGATGGGCTGCCTGGTGCGTCTACGATGTTGAACTGGTATGAATGGTTTTGCCTTTGAAGGAAATGTCTAGGAAGGCTAACCCAATGTTGTCAATTTTGGCGCCTCCATAGCCCTTAGAATATTATTGCAAGGCAGGATCTTGATAGGGAATGGGAAGTCTTCAAGATCTGTTGTAGTGATTACACAGGCATCTGCCTCCTGTATCCACCTTCAACTTGATGTCGTGGAGCTCATTGATCTTGACTGTGGCATAGATTCTGTCTCGGTGGCTGTTTATGTCATGCCCAATGAAATTTCGCAAGGCTCACAGTCCTCGGTTGAGGTAACTGTTCCTAGGGAACACGTTGATGGTTCGGTGTCACTCGCGCCTTCTTCATCATAGTTAAGGGCATCGTAAGGATCTTCGAAATAGTCTTCGTCTCCAGATGGATATCTTGGCCCTGGTATTCAGGGACTGTCTACTACTTCGTGGAGTTTCTGTAGCCGTTTTTTCATGCATACCCTCGCATAATGGCCGGTTTTGCCACAGTGTTTACACTTCGAATTCTTGGCGGGGCAATGCGCAGATTTTTCATGGCTGTTTCCGCATCTAAAACAACCTTTTGACTTGAATTGAAATCGACGGGGTTTACCCTTTGAACGGTTGATTCGAGTTGGCAGATTCTTGTCCGTGTTGAACTGTATGGAGATCGGCCGGCTTGTCTTCACCTTGAGTAATGATCTTCATTTGGGCCTTGGTACTCTCGTCAACTTTGGCCAAGTCGTAAACTTGCCTGAATGTCAGAGTGTTCCCTAGCGCTATCGCATCTTTGCGCACTTGTTTGATTCGACGCCAAACACGAGTGTGTCTCTGAGTGTGCTTTCTTTGACAGCCGCGTCGTATCCTCCATCATCTATTAGCCAGACGTGCTTCAGTTACAAATTTCCTCAAACGGCTTATCTCCCTGTTTGAGACATCTGAGTTGGTATCTAGCTAGGATTCTCATTGCTTTGTGGCTTTGTGTACGCTTCTAACGTTGCCAGAACCGGGACGATCTTGAGATTATCGCCATCGTTGGCCCATGTGGTCGTGTTGTAAATTTCGAGGCCTTTATCGCCTACCCACAGCAGACAGCAATCTGACTTTCTTTGCTTCTTCGACTTTGTCAAGTGGCCCAGCGAAAGACTAGTTCGCATTTTTGCTTGAACAGTTTGAATCTCTTGTGTACATCTCCTGGACTGGTCCAGTCTATGGAAGGAGGTTTGAATCTGTCGGCCATGTTGTGCTTTTGCGGAACGCGCCGATTGAAGCTCGAAGACTTGAAATATTTGAATATTTGAAAACTTGAATACGGTCTTTCGACTCCTAGGGGCCCGGTTGTTCAAAGCACGATAAGCTAATCCTGGATTAGCGTGAATTTTGATTTCAGTTTTGTAACTGTTCAGTGAGATTTTCTGTTTATATTTTTTACTCTTCAGTTTTGACTTTGACTAATGTTAAACTCCACAAAACATTATCATGGAAAACCACATTTATATAGGAAGAAATTGAAACCTCGATTATTTGTTAATCCTGGATTAGCGTTAATCGGCTTTCGAAAAAACTGGGCCCTGGAGGATCAGTAATCCCACGCTTCTAACACCATGTCGTAGAATGACAGGAGGAGAGCGGTGTAATAACTCAATGCTGTACAAATGTACTTTTAATCATATCGCTCGCTCGAAGTACACGAGCTCTGAAAACTCGTATGCCCATATAAGGTATGACAGCGAGTTTGTAACCCAGTAACTACTGGATTGTAAATGCGAGTTTGTAACCCAGTAACTACTGGATTGTAATGGCGAGTTTGTAACCCCAGTAACTACTGGATTGTAATGGCGAGTTTGTAACCCAGTAACTACTGGATTGTACATGACGAGTTTGTAACCCAGTAACTACTGGATTATAATGGGCAAGTTTGTAACCCAGTAACTACTGGATTGTAATGGTGAGTTTGTAACCCAGTAAACTATTGGATTGTAATGGCGAGTTTGTAAACACAGTAAACTACTGGATTGTAATGGTGAGTTTGTAACCCAGTAACTACTGTATTGTAATGGCGAGTTGTAAACCCAGTAAACTACTGTATTGAATGGCGAGTTTGTAACCCAGTAACTACTGGATTGTAATGGACGAGTTTGTAACCCAGTAACTACTGTATTGTAATGGCGAGTTTGTAACCCAGAACTACTGTATTGTAATGGCGAGTTTGTAACCCAGTAACTACTGTATTGTAATGGCGAGTTTGTAACCCCAGTAAACTACTGGATTGTAATGGACGAGTTTGTAACCCAGTAACTACTTGATTGTAATGGCGAGTTTGTAACCCAGTAAACTACTGGATTGTAATGGCGAGTTTGTTAACCCAGTATCTACTGGATTGTAATGGTGAGTTTGTACCCAGTAACTAATGGATTGTAATGGGCGAGTTTGGTAAACCCAGTAACTACTGGATTGTAATGGTGAGTTTGTAACCAGTAAACTGCTGGATTGTAATGGTGAGTTTTGTAACCCAGTAACTACTGGATTGTAATGGCGAGTTGTAACCCATAACTACTGGATTGTAATGGCGAGTTTGTAACCCAGTAAATACTGGATTGTAATGGCGAGTTTGTAACCCAGTAACTACTGGATTGTAATGAGTGAGTTTGTAACCAGTAACTACTGGATTGTAATGGGGGAGTTTGTAAACCCAGTAACTACTGGATTGTACTGGTGAAGTTTGTAACCCAGTAACTACTGGATTGTAATGGCGAGTTTGTAACCCAGTAACTACTGGATTGTAATGGTGAGTTGTAACCCAGTAACTACTGGATTGTAATGGCGAGTTTTGTAACCCAGTAACTACTGGATTGTAATGGCGAGGTTTGTAACCCAGCAACTACTGGATTGTAATGGCGAGTTTGTAACCCCAGTAACTACTTGATTGTAATGGCGAGTTGTAACCCAGTAAACTCTTGGATTGTAATGGCGAGTTTGTAACCCAGCAACTACTGGATTGTAATGGCGAGTTTGTAACCCAGTAACTACTAGATTGTAATGGCGAGTTTGTAACCCAGTAACTACTGGATTGTAATGGCGAGTTTGTAACCCAGTAACTACTGGATTGTAATGGCGAGTTTGTAAACCCAGTAACTACTGGATTGTAATGGAGAGTTTGTAACCCAGTAACTACTGTATTGTAATGACGAGTTTGAACCCAGTAACTACTTGATTGTAATGGCGAGTTTGAACCCAGTAACTACTGGTTTGTAACTCTGTAACTACTGGATTGTAATGACGAGTTGGTAACCCAGTAACTGCTGGATTGTAATGGGCCGTTTGTAATCCAGTAACTTGGATTTTAATGACGAGTTTGTAACCAGTAACTACTGGATTGTAATGACGAGTTTGTAACCCAGTAACTACTGGATTGTAATGGTGAGTTGTAACCCAGTAACTACTGGTATTGTAATGGCGAGTTGTAAACCCAGTAACTACTGGATTGTAATGGTGAGTTTGTAAACCCAGTAACTACTGGATTGTAATGGCGAGTTTGGTAACCCAGATACTACTGGATTGTAAGGTGAGTTGTAACCCAGTAACCTACTGGATTGTAAGGGGAGTGTTGTAACCCAGTAACTACTGGATGTGTAATGGCGAGTTTGTAACCAGGGAAACTACTGGATTGTAATGGGTGAGTTTGTAACCAGTAACTACTGGATGTAATGGCGAGTTTGTAACCCAGTAAACTACTGGATTGTAATGGCGAGTTTGATAACCCCCAGTAACTACTGGATTGTAATGGCGGAGTTTGTAAACCCAGCAACCAACTGGATTGTAATGGCGAGTTTGTAAACAGTAACTAACTTGATTGTAATGGCGAGTTTGTAACCCCAGTAACTCTTGGATTGTAATGGGCGAGTTTGTAAACCAGCAACTACTGGATTGTAATGGCAGAGTTTGCCCCCAGTAACTACTAGATTTGTAATGGCGAGTTTGTAACCAAGAAACTACTGGATTGTAATGGCGAGTTTGTAAACCCCAGTAAACTACTGATTGTAATGGCGAGTTTGTAACCCAGTAACTACTGGATTGTAAATGGAGAGTTTGTAACCCAGTAAACTACTGTATTGTAATGACGGAGTTTGTAACCCACAGTAAACTACTTGATTGTAATGGCGAGTTTGTAACCCAGTAACTACTGGTTTGTAACTCTGTAAACTACTGGATTGTAATGACGAGTTGGTAACCAGTAACTGCTGGATTGTAATGGGCCGTTTGTAATCCAGTAGTAGGAGCTACTGGGGATGTGCCGCTGGATGGGGTTCGCATTTTCACGACTAGATTGACCATTAAAGGTGTTGGTCGCAATTTTAACAGAGTGACTAGAATGGGCGTTACACTTTCAACAAGACTGCCTTCAGTGTGAAATTGAAAGAGCTTGGATACAGCTCGGAACGGACTTGAAATGCGCCTCTGTTTTAGGAAATGAACATGCACTAAATTATCTCAGTATTTTTAGAAAATAGCCTAGTTAAAAAGTGTAAGATGCATAAACAGAAAGTGACTAAGTTGGGCGATTCGCATTTGCCAAAAAAAGTGGTACTATACTAGGTTGGGGTCTATTAATTGGCCACAGAAATAGACTTAATGCGCCGGTCGGGGGCTCTGAGAGGCCAGCGGTACGTACCCAGCCAAAAAGCTGACCCAAGTAATTCCTCCCCCCCCCCACTGGGGCTTTCCTCTGTTAAAAATAGTAACTTCACGGAGTGCAGTTCATCAGTAACAAGAAAAATACCATCCATTATGCTATATTTATTGCGTTGCTTGACCTAAGATCGTCATTTAAAACTAAGCAAAAACTACTGACAAATTGTGACTTTAAAGAGTCTTGCATAGGAACTACTGGTTAAAATACGTGGATAATGTTTTTCAAAACATTCATAAATGACACTTTTCAAAGCGCCACTTTTTACCATTGCTTGTCCTTGTTTGCAAGGAAATCCTTAAAACCTGCTTAAAAACAGCTCTACTTTAGAAATTCTTTGTAGACTTTTTATCTGAAATCTCCAATAGAATGACAACATGAGGAAAAAGAAAATTTTAAACTTTTGGCAAATAAGGTTAGCCTGAACTTCAACATATGCTCTCTGCGTCCGGTAAGCGCCCCAGAAAACCAGAAGCGGATTGATATATTCAGGACACGGGGAAAGTTCTAGATTTGGAAGTCAATAAGTAAATAAACCCTGCCACTGTAACCATGGGCCCGGTTGTTTAAAGGGTAAGCGTTATCCACACGGTTCCTGGAGAAAGTTTAAAATGCGACCGCATTTTGGCTAAGTGTGTCCAGATAGTACTGGTAAGATATGATCGAAGCTGGTGGTAAAACAAAACAACTTACGCTATTCCACCTCCCCGGCGCATAGAGATTTAATACCGTTGGAGGCGAATCGATTCCGGTTATCCACCCTTTTGACTGAACAAAGGGGCGATCCTGGAAGCAGCAGACTCTCAGCTTAACTACACGACCGGTTGGCCACGATGACCACTCCCGGCATCAGATGGCACTTTTAGGCCATCACGTGTGGAGCATGCATCGATCCTTTCAAATTGAGACCGAATAACTTAAGCCATACTAGTTAACAAAAACAGCGGCTAGACGGTTAATTAAATCTTACTTCTACTTAAAAAGTCTAGACGGTTACATCAAGTGCTTTTTTCTCTTTGCTTGATGCAACTTTTAAATGTGCTTCATTTCCCGTGCCTCTTCCTAAGGCTAGGCGCATTGCCCAAATGGGACAATGGCAAGCTCTGACTTGACGTCTTCCCACAGTTCCTTGAGAACTTAACATTCTTGATCTCATTTTTGCGATAGCTCTTTCCAGCACAGCTTTCTTCTTTCCCTGGTCGGTCCAACTGTACTTCTTCTGTCAGACGGACAAAGAACTGCTCAACACTTATCACGACGCCTTTGGTCAGTAGCTCACTGGAGAAGGAAAGGTTGGAAAACAAGAGAGCCACTGTTCTTTAACTCCAGTTTTCGTTCAGCCGACTAAATGATATGGCATTCTAATATGATGTACAATGCACATAAGTCCATTATGCCATGTATATGCCAATCAAAAGGCTAGAAAAGCCGGTTGCGCATGCGCAATTGCATATTCGGCAATAGGGGAAAAAGGTAAAAGTTTGCACTCGGGCCACAGTGGGCCCAACACCGCCGGAGGTGTATTCCTGTTTCCGCAGCATTAAGCGACTAGGAGTATTGGCTACTCCCCCCTTTGGTATGGGATGCTCCAGTATTCTTGCCAGGTTACCCCAGTTTACCCATTTATTCCCCTGGATAGAGAGAGGCACGGCGAGAGTAAAGCGTTGTTTTTTTTCTCTTCCGTCTCATTTGAGCTCAACCACAGTGGATTCCCCGGTTAGCGCTCAAAAACCCGGACAGCTCTTCGACCAGTAATTGTAAAACGTATCTTGATAATCCTTATCCCCACGTTTACAAGCCCACTGCAA
This sequence comes from Desmophyllum pertusum, assembly GCA_029204205.1. Taxonomy (NCBI): domain Eukaryota; kingdom Metazoa; phylum Cnidaria; class Anthozoa; order Scleractinia; family Caryophylliidae; genus Desmophyllum; species Desmophyllum pertusum. Next base: position 537,171 of record MU827805.1, read on the forward strand.
TTAAAAAAACCCTTATTGAAGTTGTATTAATAAGCCCTAGGGCCTTCTTAAAGGAGTTACGTCCATCACGGATGGAGCATCTTGAAAAAATTGGCCAAATTTTTTCAAGTTCGCCGTTTCGGCAATCCGTACTTAATCTTCGCCAAATCCTCAAACCATCCCTTGTTCCTGTTTGGTTTACTATCACCTCTTATTGGTGCTTTTTTTTCTCACATCTTATCACATAAGTTGAAAAAACACTATTATTTTGAGGCCTTTGCTCTTCGACAGAAAAATTACATAAAATTTTGTGACATACCGTAAAGCTCTATTAGCCCCCCGTCTCTATTAAGCCCCCCTATCTAATAAGCCCCCCTCTCTATTAAGGCCCCCCCCTCCCCCATCAGGCTGATGTAAATGAACTTTTCAGCAATAATTTTTTCTGGCGTTTCAGTCACTTTGTATTGAACACGTGGTCCTTTAATTTCCAGAACTATCGTCGAAGTTAGGGTATAAATGACGTTTCCTTTTGTAAGACGGTCATATCATAACCCATTTCTCTGTTTCTGTTTTAGTTAGTGGTTTGATAGTAACGTTTGAAAAATTAATGTGAATTTTCTTGAAAACAGTATGATTTGAAATAAGCCGCCCCTCCTCTAATAAGCCCCCCCCCTTCTTGAGTGCCTAAAATAAATAAGCCCCCTCGGGGGCTTAATAGCAGCTTTTTACGGTAGCCTCCTTTAAAACCGAAATTTTAATGTGTGTTACTCCAGCCATAGCTTCTCTCTTCGCATCTGATTTTTCTCTCGCTGCTTGCGAATTCTAATAAACCTTTCAGCGGAGAGCAAAAACAGAATCCAGGATGTCAAGGCCGTTACGATCCACTACAAAGGCCTGCTCCGCCATCCACGTTTACGTAATTTGCAATGAAGTAGGTTCTCTTCGCCTGAGGCCACCCGTTGCCCAGGTACGCCTCGTCCAAAAGCTTCATCCTTGTCCTCCTTATCTGTCAGCCTGTCAAGGTTAGTAATGACCGCCACAGGAGCGTAACCTGTAAAACGAGGTGAAATGTTATGAATAAACAGGAGAGAAAAGTAGAGGAAGTGAGAGAAACCTGTAAAGTGAGGTGAAAGGTAATATTTTTTTCTTTTTCTCGTGCGTTTGTCGAGAGTTTTCTTTAGTTTTTGGTCCGCGGCTGATGAGAGTGAAAACTCCCTCGTGTGCCCAAGTCTTTCCAACTCTCGGTCAAGTTTAGCCTGGGCTGGCTTTAGGGTTACATAAAGTCTAGTTCCAGGAAGTTTTCGGAATAGTGGGGTGAGTGCATCGGCGAAAAGACGAGCGAAGAGCGAAGAGAGGCAAGGGAAATAATAAGCCGCTCTATCACCGCGCCGTCTTTTCTCATCGCTCCCCCACTATCCGAACGCCTGGGTAACATATGTTATTACCGATCTTAACTCGGAAGTGCCTCTCTGATCTTCTGCAGTGCGTCCTTGTACTTGCTCTTGTCCCTCATACGAGGATCGTTCGCCTTCAAAACAAAAATAAACAAGCGTGCGCGTATTTAGAGAGCGCTGGAGCTCGGTTTGCCGCTGTCTTCGCTCCTGATTTCCTTCTTGTCATAATTTCGGCACGATTTCTTCTCCTGGACGAATTCTGAATGGATAAAAACACAAAATATCATTTTGAGAAAGAACAACCTGTGCGATGAGTGCGGAGCGCGATCGTGATGCTTAAGTATTGCGTGACGTTTCGAGCGCGGAGCGCGAGGGAGTGGGACGAGGAAAATCTAATTTCTCTCGTCCCACTCCCTCGCGATTCCGCCGCTCGAACGTCACGCAATACTAAGCATGCACGCCCATTAGTGTATTGCGTTACCTGTTGAGACACTCGAGCGAAGAGAGGCACTGTGACTCTTGTGATGTTCTTGCATAAGTAAGAGCATAATACAAAGGCACTGTTGTACTCAAACCAGCGGCACGTGGACCGAAACTCTGAAATCATACATCAATTTTCCTCAGCATGATGTTAAAAATAGCATATAGCACACGAAATTAACAGTGCTCTCTTCCTCTTTCGCGCGCTCAATTCTTCCTGCCAAGAGAGACGTACTAAGATTCAGAGCCTAAAATTTCCATTCACTGATGACGTAGCTCTACAGAGATTCCGTGTAGTGTCTCTGATAACATTTTTTCGGGTAAAGGAGTCTCGGACCTTCTCTCGAGCGGGGGAAGTGCGTGCGATTAGGGGGGCAGTCGGGGTCAGTGGGGAGGAGAGGGGAGGGGGGGGTGGGGTTAGTGTCACCCCACCAGATTTAGTACTACTTTAAACATCGTAGGCAGAAGTGTTTTGTATCAATGGAAATCCACTAATAGTGGCCCTGGTCTTGTTAAAAAGGTACTATACTAGTACAGAAAAACTGTTAAAAACATTTATTTGACTAAGGACAGGTAGGAGAAAGTGGAATGAAACTGAAAAATTCGGGCAGACGTTTTCAGGTTTTTATGGCATTCAGTTGGGAAAAATAGCTCAGGATCAATGATTCTGGTTTTGTTCCCACCTCGGAAGAATGAATTGATGTCTTTCTCTTATTGTTTCAGTAGGCATTTTGTGTATCAGCGAGTGTACCTTCATAATTCAGCGTAGTTTACACAAAAACTTGCAAGAAATTCTCGTGATACCTGCACCTTTAACAACGCGCACAAATTTATACCTTCCTGACATGATTTTAAGGTACTCATCCATGAGCCTTTCATCGCTATCATAAAATCCTCTGGTGTCCACCATCCGAATCTTTATCCTGTACGATATATTCTTCAAGGTGAATGGTGCCTTGTTTCCTGTTCCCTGCTCAAAAGGCACTCTGCGGCTCTCCAATAGCTCGCTGTAACGTGCCTTGCAAAAATTCAATAAAAAAACAAGTATGTTTAACTGAATACTCAGCGAAAATAAATTATTGGCCAACACAAAAACACCCGCCTCACGCATTAAGCCAATCAGAGATCCAAGCAGAAAAACATGCGACCGGTGCCAAGCGCGAGAAAAACGCGCTTAAGAGAAGGTATGTTGATTTTGAGTCTTGATTGGTTGAAGATGTTAGCTTTGACTGTTTAGAGAGCTTTGAACACTTTTTTAACCAATTAGAGAGCGAATAAGAAAAGATTAGACAAAAGCAACACATAATAACTTAAAAGTGTAATTAGGATACACATTCAAAGTTAAGTCAATTTTTGTGCGTCTATGATCACTTGCGGCTAAATTAAAATTTCGAAAAAAAAAAAAAAATTGTACACAAATCTTGACCAAAACGTCCACACAAAATTTTCTAAGAATGTAAAAATACTGTGCTCCATGGTTAGTGTACAACTGGTACGCTGAATAACATTGTCAAAAATAGCGGTCGAAAGGCGCCTCGCATTCAGCATTTATAAGGGTAGTACATATAATGACTTAAAGCATATTATCTTGTGGCACAATGTGAACACACACGAAATTCAGTTCATTAAAGGCAAAAACCTGTTCTTACCAACAAAGCTGGTTTTTCCAGAACCTGTTGGCCCGATTAAAGCAATGCGTATAAATTCTATGTCGTCCACCTCCAAATCTTTAAAAGATTCTTTCTTAATTCTTGGGCAACTCTGAAAGTCGTAGTTCAGCATAGCGTCTTTAAGTTGTAGCATATCTTCTTCTTCCTTTATTTTTCTTTCTCTTTTCCTCCCTTTCACGTTTATGGCGATCTAACTCTCTTCTCTGTTCGTCGTCTTCCCTTCTCGTGCGTTGTTGCACTTCACGTAACGCCTTGACGATCTCGCTCCATCTCTTCACGCAATTCTTGCATTCTCCTGTCATTCTCTTCTTGGGCTTTCTGTTGACCTTGCGCACGCGCACTGGAATCTGTTCTGTCCACTGTTTCATAGTTCTTTAAACAAACAAGCGAATAAAACAATTAACTAAGGCATCGTTATTGAAAGTAATTGAAAAGGTTTTAGAACCCCGCCTTACGGCCACCGTACTGTTATGATCCAGAGTTTATACGATCGCTTGTTTTTGGCGCGAATAATTTTGGCACGAATGAAAGCTCGATCAAAACGGTCAGTTATTTTATTTATACGGCGAGCTGTATCGGTTAAAGAGAGTAGAGACACTTTAATATTGTAGCTATAGCCAAACTTATAAATCAAGAAACATTCAAGTTGTTTCCTACACGGAAAACAGAGGCGGAGGTGCAAGTGATGCCACGAGTTAACACTTTAATTCCTTTAAAAAATACCCAGAGGATAATGGTAACACCCCATAAACTGACCCTTCCTCTCCCAATAAAAAAAAATACTGGAACCCCTATCAAACAGAAAAGTTGTCAGTTTAATTTAGAAGACGAATCATCGCTTAAACAATACCTGCCAAAATATATGACCCCCCCCCCCCCCCACTCCCTCAAATATCAGTACTGACTATCACCAATTTCAAAGGCTTCAAACTTAAATTATACACCCCCTCCCCTAGTCCCCCAAGAGTTCGGGTGAGTCACCATAGCCTTATAAAAATCATGAGTTTCACTTCAGAAAATTGAACGGGTTGTCATGACGTTTGGCAGGAATTTATTTACAAAGTTTTGCAAAGATAACTTGTGTTTCCTAGTAAAAACTGACTGGTATGGAAACTGATATTTCAATGTGTTACGTGATCGTGTCAATGATAAATAACAAGGACATAACAAACTGGTTGCAGAAACTGAAAGAGCTTACCAAAATTAATTAGCAGTGGAAAGATTAGCAACAGACTTGAAAACGCCACTGGGTACTATAAAGCTTTCTAAAATGATGTTTGCATCACCTTCATGATCAAACCTTTTTATATACAAATATCCTTAATATTTCAAATATTCACGGGAATCAAAATTGGAATTCTTACTAATTTCGTCATAACTTTCAATTCTGGTGCCCATTTTATATTAACACTTTTCACTATGGAAACTTTCCGTGACATGGAAGGCAACATCTACGAACACGCATCGCGTGACTTTCATTTTACCGTTTGCGTGACTGACTGGAAGCCCGGCGAACAGAACTGAATTAATGCGGGGCAAATTCATTTTATGAGCACTTGCTTTCGACTATCAAGTATGATCAAGTATCCCTGCTAGAGTTTGAAATAAATTAATTTCAAGCGGAACTGCATCGAGAAAAAGCGATAAACAAGTTTAACCAGTTCCAGGAATTTGTTACAGCGGCCGGAAGTCGTGTTACCCGGAAATCTGAACAAGCTGCAAGAGGTTGAAATTTTACTTTCGGTTTCATTTGTCTTGCTCCTGCAATTGTAAAATTTTCTTTTTCTCGTCCTCTTGTGTATTTGCCATGACAAATGGAATAAAATACCGACGTTTTGTTTTCAGTTGTCGAGGAAATTGAGCTAAATTAAATCTTGTGTGATCTTACAAACATGAAAAGTCTGCATTGTTGGTTGACAAAATCTTATGGCTGTTTAATATATTTTGGTTTTCAAACGATAGCTTTCGTATTCGCTATAAATTCAATATTTTACCGCTCAATTATCTCAAACATACTCTCTCGCCCTTATATTTCAGTGAGTAAACGAAACACTGGAAATATGCAGAAATATTATGGCAATCCGAATCATGTCACGAGACTGGCGCATGCGTCATTGTGACAGTGCCCCTTTAAGTTGTACCATATCTTCTTCCTCCTTTCTTTTTCTTTCTCTTTCCTCCCTTTCACGTTTATGGCGATCTAACTCTCTTCTCTGTTCGTCGTCTTCCCTTCTCGTGCGTTGTTGCACTTCACGTAACGCCTCTTGACGATCTCGCTCCATCTCTTCACGCAATTCTTGCATTCTCCTGTCATTCTCTTCCCGGGCTTTCTGTTGACTTTGCACACGCGCTGTGGAATATGTCCTGTCCACTGTTTCATAGTTCTTTAAAGGGAATCTCGGCTGAAAAACAGTTTTGCTCCAAATCATAAGTTGGTTGGTGTTTATGTATGGTTTAGGGGTTTGAAGTCGATAATTCTTTAACTGGTTTGAATACTAGGCGATTTGTTTCAGCTATTTACCGCGCGCCGCCATGTTTGTTTTCGCAAAGTTTGATGGGAGATTATGACGTCATTGAGTTGTCGTGCGTTGCATTTTGGCTTTCAGTTTGGATTCTATCATGTCGTTGTCGCGTTAAGTGTCCTACGTAGTATCAGCCTTGCTTACTTTATTTGTATTGCTATTTTTGGCTGATTAAAATTATTTCACAGATCCTACGTATTCTCTATTTTCCAATCCCCCATAATTACACTTTGTTTGCCCCTCAAATTTTGCATAAACTATTGTTTTCAAATGCTCTTGGGAATATGCAGTCCTCCCAAGAGCATTTGAAAACAATAGTTTATGCAAAATTTGGGGGCAAACAAAGTGTATTATGGGGATTGGAAAATAGAGATATATAGCATTTTCGTTCGCGGTCCTTTGCCACTTTTAATTCACTTTTAGTTTTCAATACGTCAGCTTAAGTCAGCATTGCGTGGAATTAGAGATATGTATGTACATCTAATGCGTATTCCGGCTCCATAACCACGAAATCTTCTTCCGTAGACTCCAAATTAAATTCGAACCAGTTACGGAAATATCGACTTAAACTCCCAAGACTAGTTAAAGAGAACCATTACTGCGCCTTTCAATAACATGCGAACTCTCGCGAACTGTACAGCTCCGCAAATGATCCCGGGACCGCAAATGATCCCCGACCGCAAATGATCCCCAAATTGGACCGCAAATGATCCCCGACCGCAAATGATCCCAGAATGGACCGCAAATGATCCCGTTAAAAATCGAGGAATGGCGTGGACGGTGGACGCGACTTTTTTTCCGATTTTGAATATTTTCCCCAATAACTGAATCTGTGCACTGATGCAGATTTTAGAAAAGAAAAATAAACTCAAAATCACTGAACGAGAATACCAGATATATTCTAAAAATAGTTAATTCGAGAAGGTGTTATTTTTGGTTTCGCTGTAAACTTCATCCGCGTCTAGAATGATTGCAGATTTATATTGCTTTCGCGTCACCAAGATTCATTTATCTATAAATTTCGAGATTAAAGACGGTATTCTGCGCCATGAAACAAGCGGTGCGGGAAGGGGGGGGGGGGGGGGGGTGCGATGGGTGCGTCCGCACCCCCCATGGGCTGTGGAGGTCCGCCTATAGTGGACCGACGGTTCAAAAGAAAGTTAAATAGTAGTGAAATAGTAGTGCTTGTGCTCTAATTCGATAACTGCATGGACAATCAAACAACCGCAGCTTTGAACGTGTTTACATATCGTCTTCATCAACAAAGACAACATCAAGCGAGTCATTTTCTTCATCCAAATATTCACTCCTTTGGCTTAAAAATGTCCTTAATCAAAGGTCCGCATTATGTATTTTTTAGCATTCTTTCATCGATTTTCTTTAACTGAACAGTTCCAGAAATATTCATGTTTTTACGTTTGCTTTTGGCTGCCTGGTTTCATATCATACTGCCTTCAAAACGCACGAAATGGAGTCTCAGACAACCTAATCTTTCAAAATTTCCCGGGGGAGCATGCCCCCGGACCCCCCTAGTAGCTCGCGCCTTCGCCGCTCGTACGACCCTAACTTGCCCCTCCAACGCACCCCCCATTCAAAATCCTGTCTACGGGCCTGATAGTGGATACACAAATTGTAAAGGAATACAAGAACATTACAAAGCTCTAGCCTCCACGTGCAATACTAAAATGAAAATTAGATGGAAAGTATGAGGAAAGTAGGAGGAGCTTAGCCTTTTATAGTGCATCTTCGTGTTTAAGTAATAAAAAATATATATATCACTTCCGTCATAAAAATGTCTAGCGTGCACAGATTCAGTTATTGGGGAAAATATTCAAAATCGGAAAAAAAATCGCGTCCACCGTCCACGCCATTCCTCGATTTTTAGCGGGATCATTTGCGGTCCATTCTGGGGATCATTTGCGGTCGGGGATCATTTGCGGTCCCGGGATCATTTGCGGAGCTGTACAGAACTCTGCTCAATCAACGGTTTCGTTTTTCGCTGCCATTAAAGGGAATCTCGGCTGAAAAACAGTTTTGCTCCAAATCATAAGTTGGTGTTTGTGTAAAACTGGTTTAGGGTTTGAAGTCGATAATTCTTTAACTGGTTTGAATACTAGGCGATTTGTTTCTGCTTTATCTACTTTCAAATTTCCCGCGCGCCGCCATGTTTGTTTTTCGCAAAGTTTGATGGGAGATTATGACGTAATTGCGTTGTCGTGCGTTGCATTTTGGCTTTCAGTTTGGACTCTATTATGTCGTTGTCGCGTTAAGTGTTCTATTTAGTATCAGCCTTGCTTACTTTATTTGTATTTCTATTTTTGGCTGATTAAATCTTTCACAGATCCTACGTAGACATTTTTTTTCACAATTTTCACAGGCCGTGCCACTTTATTCACTTTAATTTTCAATACGTTAGCTTAAGTCTGCTTTGTGTGAAATTAGAGATATGTACGTGCATTTAATGCGTACTCCGGCTCAATAACCGCGAAATCTTCTTCCGTAGACTCCAAATTAAAGTCTCCGACAACGCAATGATGTCATAAAATTACCATAATGAAACATGGCGGCGCGCGGGATATTTAAACGGAAAAACCGAACACTTCGCATTCGAACCAGTTACGGAAATATCGACTTAAAACTCCAAGACTAGTTAAAGAGAACCATTACGTATACGTTGGAGCTAAAACTGTTTTTTTAGCCGAGATTCCCTTTATCATTTAGTAATCCATTCAAAAGGCCACGTCCGTGGGGTTGTGATTGTAGATTTCGATCCATTTTGTTTGTTTCTTTTTTTCACGGTCCGTTTGGTTTGACTAGTTGGTTGTCGTCGTAATTATGATTGACGGCAGCGAAAAACGCAATTGTTAGTTGGGTTTTGAACTTCAGGGATCGCGTGTTATTGAAAGGCGCAGTAAGTATACGTTGAGCAAAAACTGTTTTTTCAGCCGAGATTCCCTTTAAACAAACAAGCGAACAAACAAATTAACAAAGGGATCAATGTTGAAACGAATACATCCGGGGAATACATGAACACCTTTATACTGTTATGATCTTTGTTTTTGGTGCGAATGATAGCTCGATCAAAACGGTCAGTTGTTTTATTTATACGGCAAGAAAGCTGTATCGGTTAAACTGAGTAGAACCCCCCCCCCCCCCCCCCTTATTAAAAGAAACGAAATGCAGTCAAACCTGTATTAAGCGGTCACCCTCGGTCATGCTCTTTGGCAAGAAAATCCAAACATAGTCTCGTGAATTTGGCAAGGTGACCGTCAGGAGCCCATCACTAGAAGCGAGCAACTGGACTGGATTCGTGTCACAGCGTTTTTACAGACCAGGTTATTTTTAGATTCGCTTTTCCCGCGAATTCGTATTCCCGCCAGACAATCAAACGTTTTTCCTTTGTAATCATTAATTGGCGTTACCGCGTAACAAAGGCCGCAATTAGGTCGCCATCTTTTTAATTGTCTTTTATTTCATTTTATATTACACATGGGACCAGAAACACATTTTCCCGGGAAAAGGAATCTAAAAATAAACCGGTCTGTAAAAACGCTGTGACATAGGCGTAGTGTCGGAGTTGCTCGCTCCTAGTGATGGGCTCCTGTGACCGTTTAAATACTGGTCAAAAACAATAACAACAGCTTATTGGTACTTGCAAATGGGTGACTGCTCTCGAGTCAAATTCCTGGCAAATTTTTACATACAAGGGTATGCGCAGTGCAATTTGTTAAGAAAATAGCTCCATATTACAACATTTTTTGCCCCGGGGAGGACTTCCTTTGGGTGATCATCGTACCTTTTAGGGGTTAACTAACCACTGTTATAATTATCCTAGTCTTCTTCGCAGGCGTTATTTGTGCATGACGACACAAATAACGCCCGATAAGAAGACTGGGTACTTTTTAGGGTATTCAGCCGGATAAAATATGACTGTAACTAGTTTTGATTTAGAGTATTTCTTAGGAGTGAAAATGAATTTAAGTCACACCCACAAAATAGACTACGAGCAGTCCCTCACTTTTCTCAGGGATAGTCGAGTAGTGATTTCCACGCGCGCTCTCTCACTCGACTATATCCCTGAAAAAAAAAGAGGCACTGCTCGTAGTCTACTCATAAAACGAAATTCTGGTACGTGCCTTTTGGAGTTCCGTTCAAATTTCCTACGATCACCACCATCACTTTTAAATGGGAGTCCCTCCGGGAGTTTTGGTAGCATGGTCTTAACTTGAGAGACGTTTAGATATGAGGCACTAGTTATCTGCCAGTCTTACCTGATCTGAACCTAAAAGACCTTTTTGCATTTTTGGTACTCCTCCTTTGCAATTGTAGTTTTGAGTTTTACCTCTCTTAGGTGAAGCTTCTCCAAAACTTGAGCTGTTACGAGTTTTTGCTCGGCTACTTTATTGAGATGGTCGCTGCAGTAATCTTCCCACAGTCCTTCAAGGATTTGCAATGAGCTGCATGTCACTGTTATTAACAAACTTCCTACTTCGTGGCTTGCAATACCGACTCCAAGCCGAACTCTCAAGTACTTTAGGAATAGGTTAAAGGAATCCTTAAATGACTGAATAACCGTCCAGATGTCAAATTCTGTTGGAGGACCACGGTGGGTACCTTGAAGACGATCCCCAGTTCTTTCCTCGCTATCTCCAGACTGTGGCTGCTCTTGGTGCATAGGAACCTCTACTTGTAATTCTGGAAAATTAGGCAAATGACTTGAGCCAATGGTTTGTCCGCCGTTTGAATAGCTTTCCACAGAGAGGCATATAATAAGAGTCGTCACACTTGAATCTGAAAGTAAAAAAGAAAAATATCCTCAGACAAAAAAGCAAACTGGGAAAGGAGACGGGCAATAGGTGAAACCAAAGTAAAAAATATTGAATACAGTGTTTTTAAAATTGCCGTTCGGATTCACGGAGTCGAAGCTTGGGGAATTCAATCAATCAATGAATAAATAAATGAATGAATGAATGAATGAATGAATGAATGAATGAATGAATGAATGAATGAATGAATGAATGAATGAATGAATGAATGAATGAATGAATGAATGATGAATGAATGAATGAATGAATGAATGAATGAATGAATGAATGAATGAATGAATGAATGAATGAATGAATGAATGAATGAATGAATGAATGAATGAATGAATGAATGAATGAATGAATGAATGAAGAATGAATGAATGAATGAATGAATGAATGAATGAATGAATGAATGAATGAATGAATGAATGAATGAATGAATGAATGAATGAATGAATGAATGAATGAATGAATGAATGAATGAATGAATGAATGAATGAATGAATGAATGAATGAATGAATGAATGAATGAATGAATGAATGAATGAATGAATGAATGAATGAATGAATGAATGAATGAATGAATGAATGAATGAATGAA